>JAJUPC010000536.1:0-220115 GCA_023614405.1 Avena insularis | reverse complement strand
AATTCACTCATGTGTCCTCTTTTGGTGGCTAATATTAATAGATTAGGCACTCTTTCACTTTTCGTTATATCATTCTTTTGGAGATCATTTACAACCTCCACAGTTTCAACACTCTCTCGCATGGGTGCGTCTTGCAGGATGGATTAGATCTTTTGGCGAGACTCATTAACAATCTGTTGTGGCCAGTATAACGTAAACGCTGAAATTGATTTTCTTGCCCTTATACTCCAAATGATATGTATTAGATTTGACCATTGTGTTGCACATATGGTGATCCATAAGCAAAACCAAGGCAGCCCAATAATAAATGGCACATAGTCATGGGAACCACATCAAAAATCAATAGAATCCTATGTATGGCCCTATTTCAAAGTTTACCACATTACCATATGGTTTACCTTCATCTCACCACATCACTCAACCATTGTATGTGGTATGGCTTGGGATGAGAGTAAATTTGTCAAATTCAGCTTGGCACACAACTCCTTTCTTGCAAGATTTACTGCCAACTACCTCCATCAATAATCACTTTGCAAAACTTTGTTTGGGGCCAACTGAGCTTTTGTTTGGAACAGAGATGCATGTGACGAGAGTCAACAACAAATGACACACTGAAGAATGCGTGGAGAGACCACGTTTAAACTATTTTGAGAGTTGTTCCTTATTAAGAACCTCTAGGAATTACCTTGTGATTGCATTATCTCTTGCAATTGAAATTGGCGATACATTGTTCCATTGGGAATTAGTGGATTGCGAACTTTGATATCTCTTACATTTAATCGCAACGCTTGCAGAACCTTTTCTCTTTCTCTTTTATACTGGATCTCTTTTCCTTTTCACTGTTTTTTTTATTTATTTTTTCAGCTATATGACTCAAAACCATGAAGTGCAGCTTACAACCACGATAAGCTGGGCTGGATAGTCCGGTGATTTTTATTCTGGATACTCCGCTTGCGCGCGGATAGTCGGATAGTCCTAAGCGATGTGAGTTGGTGATGTGGACATCCATCTATTGATGACCATATTTGCTGTACCTACAAGCTACACGCTACAGGACCACATGTCACTCAATCTGGGTATGCCAAACAACTTAAGCGCTTATCCGGTACTTTTCGTTTCTTGGAACTATTCCTCACATACATGAGGAATATGATGCTGCCTAAATCAGATGTATTTCTTACTCTTAGGAATGATGGACCAAGCATGGATGAGAGGGACAAACATTGAACATGGTCATGCATGGAGATGGCAGCAAGCATGTGATGATTGAAGAGATACTTACGGATGAAGATTTCAGAACTTTGAGGCCACCATAATGAAAAGAAAAGAAGGCTTGGACAGAAATATTCAAGATTAATACTTCACAAATTCGTCCATAGCTTAATATGGTGCTATGACACCTTTATTTTGCGAGCCAGGCCATGTAATTTCCACCAGGATTTTAAATGGCTATTTTTTAGAGTCCGTGTCCCAGGATAAAGGACTTCTAGCGTTGGATGACCACCACTTCATATGGCTGGCGAAACCCCTACTTTAATCATAAATACTCCATAAGCGTCACCATAGACTTCGGATTTTGTTTAGACATTAGTTAGCCATCATAGCAACTTCACCCAGAAGAAGCCTCGGCGTCCTGAAGGCCCTCTTGCCACTTTCGCTTTCCTATATAGGATCCACCTTTTCAATAAGCTTTCATCTGGTCAATCCGTATTAGTTCTTACTTGTTCTCGATTTCAGGTGGGAATTAAGACCCTCATTGGTCGGTGATTGTGTTCCATGGGGATCGGTAACCTCCAGGAAGATTGGCCTAGCGATTTGCATTAGCGCTTCGTGCTCGCTTGCGATGCGTCGAATGAGATCCCAAAGTCGAACTCCACCAAATTGACTATCACCATCTCATCGAAAATCGGACACCTTTGCCTATCAAGTGGTATCAAATTTCAGGTTTGCTCGGTGAGATTTGTTTTAAATGGAATTAGATCTGTTTTACCTATAACCCGCGAAAATGCAAAAACACCGGTTAGAGTTTAGATCCATCCCATCACCAATCTCGCCTTGCATTATCTTTTAGTTTTCCATGTTTGAATTTGTGTGCTGCATTATGTAGCCGTGTCGAGTTGCTGGTCTTAGTGTCTCGTCCCTTAGAGTTTAGGGATACGATCAAAGTAGTCACCGCCACACTCGCGGATCACCACCACCATATTCACCGCCATACACCCGACCACCATAAACTAAAACTCACCATTCCCTTCTCTGCGCGACACGAATCCGATCATCTTTCTGCCGCGACCACAGTCAGAGTTGAGTTATTGTTTCCTAGTTTTTCTTTTTACTTTCGTTCCTTGTTGTTTAAGTGTTGAGATAAAGTCCGTGTCTAGCTACAAGTTCCATCGTAAGTCGGAAGGAGAAAAAAATCTGGAACCGCCTCAAATTTTTACGGATATCTCTGCGATTTTTCGACTCGAGGTCACTTTTCTCCATCGATTAGGTATAGTGATATTTTTTTGGCGCTACTTGGCGCTTTCCGAAGCATAATACAAAATTTGAGATTTTTTGGGGCTAACTTGTTTCTAGACCCGTCAATCAGTTCTAGACACTCGCCATCATAGTGATTTTTGACATCTAAATGCGTGACGGTGCCATATCATCATACATTACTTGTTGTGTCGGCGTCGTGACATCGTTGGTGATCTAGGCGTCTCTAGTACGGTCTAGCCTAGGACCAGCACAGTACCGTCATTGAGCATTCTTTCAACATTTGCATTGTTGTTTTGATAATTGCTAACCCCTGTGCTAAGCCTTCCTAGAGCTCCACAGATTTCTCCACGTGCGGTGTCTAGAGCTCCTAATGTTTTCCGGTTCAATCTGCGGACCTTTGCTCCTCGCAGTTGCACATCACCTTTTCACCGCTGTTTGGTAGAACTTGTAAGAGCTTATTATATTGCTTAATGATTCTGCGTGCCTTCCACCATATTTCCGTAGTTATAGGCATATGTACCATTCTTTTTAAAGGACTAACCATGGCCAGATACTTAGCATAACCTGCCACAATGACGAACCAAGAACTACATACCCACTTCTCCAAGCTATGGTCGGTCGCTGAAGATGTGGTTACGACTAGAGTTTGACACCAAGCTCACGCCATGGACAAGATCGGCGGACTAGAAATCCTTCAACGACAAGCTTGGCCTTTCGGTTCAGGAGGTTTTTGATTGCGGCACCCGCACGCACCTCGGTGGCTACGCTACTGCCCAGGCACCTCGAACTTACACCACGGCTACTGTTGCGACATTGGGGAGCGATGGTACCTACTACGACCTCGACGATCTATTTGACAAGGAGGTTGAACAACCTCCACACCACGCTAGCCGACCCGACATTACCACAGCAGCTTGACCGCGATGCGTGATGATGATCATGTTGCAAAGCTTAAATTAAATATTCCATCTTTTGAGGGTAAATATAATCTGATGCATACCTTACATGGGAGATGGAAATATACCAGTTTTGCATGTTTAAAATATCTGAGAATATGCGTGTTGATCTTGCTAGATGTGAATTTACTAAATTTGCTTCCAGTTTGGTGGTGCAGTATTGTCGTTTAAATCCTACTACTATTCTCATTACTTGGGCTGCTTTAAAGCTATGCGTGTTCGTTTTGTGCCTTCCACTTATCAGCGTGATTTACTAAAGAATCGACACGTTTGGAACAGGGAAAAATTATGAAAGTATTATAGGGAATTGCAAGCGGGGATGGTTGATTGTGGTCTTGTTGAATCTCTTGAACAAATGCTTGCGTTTCTTTGGTGGATTAAACAAGGACATTCAACACATATTAGAATATAAGGAATATAATTCCATCACTTTCGTTTGTTTCATCTTGCTTTTGCAAGCTGAGCGTGAAGTGCATGATCATGAAACACCATGGAGGAGGACTAATAATTCTGAATTAAGCACATCCACTTGGACATCCGTGATCAGCGCCTTCTTCTCGTGATTCTCCACCAGCTACTACATCCAAAGGCCACCACAAGGTTTTCGTCTGCTCCTCCACAGTTATCCAATGCTCCTTTCGTGGTGCATCTTCTATGGCTTCCACAGGTAAAGCAAAGGATATACAATGCAAGTCTTGGGGTTTTGGTCATATTGAGAGGCGATTGCACAACACAGCGTGTTATGATGGTCTTGTGATGATGGTCAATATGATTGATGAGTGACTTTGATGAAGATACATTAGCTCTTATTTTCGCTCGAGATCGAGACAATTGTGATTACGATGAAGAGCGAGAGGTAATGGGAGCTGAAACTTCTTGATCAATACAAGAGATTAATTACTGGCGTGTGTTGAGTGTGCAATTGAGAAAATCAGAGCATGATCAATGCCACAACCTGTTCCAAACTTATGGTGTTGTCAAGGAAAGAGCTATAAGGATCATCATTGATGGAGGAGTTGTAATAATCTGGCTAGTGTTGACATGGTAGAGAAGCTTGCACTTCCAACAAGACGATGCACACATTCATAACCATCCAATGGTTTGAGAGTTCTCGCAAGATCAAGGTAACAAGAATGGTACCGTGCATTTTACTATTGGTACATATTCTGATTTTGTTGATTGTGATGTTATACCTATGCAAGCATGTTCTTTGTTACTTGGTAGAGCATGGCAATTTCATAGAGAATCTGTTCATAATGGCAAAACTAATCACTATTCTCTTATGCATGATGGAAAGAAAATTGGTCTAAAACCTATGACTCCAGACATATTTTAAAAGATAATCTTGCTAGAGCTAGTAGAGCTAAAACTGGGAGAAAAATAAAGTGAAATCAGATTGTTGCTTGTGAATTTTGTACCACCAAAAAGAACACTAAATCTGATTCTAAACATCTACTGAAATTCATTTAAAGAGTCCATGTATGCTTGCAAATAAAATTGATATTGCTGAACTAGATGTAAACAATACTCAATGTTATGCAATTATTGCAAAGTTTTGTTTTCGTTTGAGGATATGCCTTTTTCTTTGCCACCGCTGTGCTAACCTTTTGCAGGGAATATGGGCGTTTTCCCGTGAGTTTCCACGGGACTACCTCCTATTAGAGGAATTGAGCACAAAATTGATCTAATTCCTGGTGCTACGTTGCCCAACCGTGTGTATATAGAACCAATCAGGAGGAGACAAAGGAGATACAGCCAAATTCAGGAACTACTCGTGAGATCATATTCATGAGTCCCTTAGCCCTATGTTGTTCCTATTATTTTGGTACCTAAGAAAGATGGTTCTTGGCATGTGTACTAATTGTAGAGCTATCAATAATATAACTATTGATATCATCATCATATTCCATGTTTGGATGACATGCTTGATGAATTGAGTGGCTCTACCATGTTTTCTAAAGTTGATTTACGTGGTGGTTACCACCAGATTAAGTATGAAATTGGGAGATGAATGAAACAACATTTAAAACTAAGTTCGGTTTGTATGAGTGGTTAGTGATGCCGTTTGGTTTAACTAATGCGCCCACTTTCATGAGATTAATGAGCGAAGTTTTACGTGCTTTCATTGGGCGCTTTGTGGTAGTCTACTTTGATGATATTCTGATTTATAGCAAATCTTTAGAGGATCATTTGGACCATTTACGTCTTTGTTTTCAATGCTTTACGTGATGGCGTTTGTTTGGTAATCTTTAGAAGTGCACCTTTTGCACCAATCGAGTTGCGTTCTTGGCTATGTTGTTACATCACGGGGTATTGAAGTGGATCCAGCCAAGGTTGAAGCTATTGAGAATTGGCATGACCAAGACGGTGCACTAGTGAGGAGTTTTCTTGGCCTCGCTAGGTTTTATAAGCGCTTTGTCAAAGACTTTGGATCAATTGCAGCGCCCGAATGAGCTTACCAAGAAGGATGTGCCTTTTGTTTGGGGCGATGCACAACAACAGGCCCTCGTGATATTGAAAGATAAGCTAACACATGCTCCTTACTCCAACTTCCTGATTTTAATAAGACTTTTGAGCTTGAATGTGATGCTAGTGGAATTGGTTTGGGAGGTGTGTTGTTACAAGAGGAAAACCTGTTGCATATTTTAGTGAGAAATTGAGTGGGGCTGGTTTGAACTATTCTACTTATGATAAAGAATTATGTCGTTGGTTCGGACATTAGAAACTTGGCAACATTATCTATGGCCTAAAGAATAAGGAGAAGCTTACATTGAAGCTAGACACACGAGTCTCCGGTCAAGCGCAAAGTCTCGTCCGACCTCGGGACGACCTAGAAACCAGCCCGGGACATTAAATTATGCCCCTCGAGAGATGGATTAGAGTCTTCGGCATGCAGGAGTCTCCGGACCATTCTAGCATGAGACATGTAAAGGCCTTTTGGGCCTGGACCATGTAACCCCTAGATTCGCTAACATCCAATTTTATTCCTAATCTACCATGTTTAAGTGGCTGGCCTATAAATAGCCCCACCCTCTATTGTAACCCCCAAGACTTGGATAATTGTAATTGAAGAAACCCTAGAGGATCTATCAATTGCTAATCTCATGCTCCTTACCAAGGATCACCAATTATCCCCACCTCTTGGATTTTGCCTTGTGCGTTCAAGTTGTACAAGTCAGTGAGTCGATTGTCTTGTCTCAAGAAGTCAAGATCTCATCAAGCCTCTCACCCGTTGTTGGCGTGGGAGAGTGTCTTTCAAATCTTGATCCTAGGGATTGTGTTGGACCGGTTGCCACCGCGTGAGCTATTGGCTTGTATTGTATCTTCGTGTGTGTGTGTGTGCGTTCATCGAGTTCTTTGTATGTGAGTTCGTGGATTTCATCCTCCCCCTCCTCCCACTCGCCTTCACCTCGATTTCCATGGGAATTTGTGAAAGATCAGCAACCCCAAGGTTCAACTTAACATATTGCTATCAAGATCAAGGTTGATCACGAATTCCCCACAAATTTTCTCTTATCCACCATAAATTCAAAATTACCCCAAAATATCCCCAATTTTCCTTTGGATCGATCTCTCGTTTTGGAGTGTTATTTGTGGTTTGATCTGAACAAATCTTGTCTAAGGGTTGGTCCGACTTTGCACTGCGTTCCCTAGCCCAATTTTGGCCAATTTATCGCGAATTTGAGGACCCCAGGTGATAGGGGTTAACCTCATGGGTGGCCCGATATTCATGGATCTCGTGGTTAAATCGATGGGAAAGAGAGGGGAAAAGGAGAAGGTAGCGGAAGAAAACACGCACCTTGAAGAACACGATTAACACCGCATAAAACTCACACGATACAAAGCTGATTGCTGAGCAGCGGACACCGGTCCGATAGAATCTCGCAAGGAAAGATCGGTCAATGTGATCCCTCAAATCCACATCGGAGAGGAATAACACCTTGGGGAGGTCTTGACAACGGAGGCGAGACACCGACTCCAAGGCCTTGTTCAGCGATGGATGCGTGATGCAAAGTCCAATCTAGGTTGGTGACGATAGTGGGCCCCTTAGTAAAGGGATGAGGCAAAACCTGATTCCACAATGGGGTTGTCTTTAATCTATCATCTATGCCTTCGGGATACATGAAGGGGTGGAGGCTCTGTTATAGGCCAACCACTAAACAAAAGGGGTAGTTTGGGGATAAAACTAGCGTTTGGGCGAAATAAAGGTACATGGGCCAAGGAGCCCATTTGGGCCATGAGCCCATTCACTCGGGCGGAGACTACGGTGTGATGGGCCAAAGACTTCGATGTGTTCGAGAGATTCGGTCTAGTCTCTATGCGGCCTCTGATGTCCCAGGTCGGCTTCTAGGGTTGGTCAGGAGGTCGGAAGGAGACTGCCAGTGCAGTCGAGACTCAAGGCGGTAGGAGACTCTGGTCTTGAGGGCGGAGACTCTAGTGGTTGATCCTTTTTCCGTCTCCTCTTCCAAGCCTCACTTGTCGGGCTTGATATTCTGAACTTCCTCCCTTCCCTTCGTGCTTGTAGGTGTGAACCTATCTTGCATATTGATGAGTATGAAGTAGTATACCATTCAATAGGGTAGGAAGTGGGCTCGCATAGAGGCGGATTCACCTTTGGAGTCCATGGCGACTTGGTAAGTTGGAGACCTTGATGTGGTAATGACCGTAGGTCGGCTACATCAGCTCCCCCCTTCAAAAAGAGTCGTCCTCTACTCTACATGCTCATCACAAAGTAGAAGAGTTCGAGAGACCTTCTTGATCCTAGGGTTCACCATATAGTCGTCCTCGGGAAGATTGAGTTGACAACACTTCAATGTTCCTTCACTTTCCATGAAGCCTACAAAGCTCACAACAAAAGCGAAGGAACACTCAAAGAGTAGCATATTTATGAAGATTATATCATGAGTCCTCAAGTAGAAGGAAGTCACCTTAGCTTGTAGAGAGATGGCTCGATGAAGGTAGCCATAGGTAACTCTCTTGGTTCGAGCTTGTCAACACATGGTTGGTAGAGGTTGGCGATGTATGCATTTGTTCCTTCACAACAAAGACCAAGCAAAATATTTTTGTGTGTGATATAGGAGCATGTCATTTGTGGCATGTCTATTCTTGTTGACAACACTACTAGAACAACACAAGGATAGAAAATGGAATGCATATGCAAGGTCAATGTGCATGGAAATTGTTTGAACATCATACAAATGTGGGAACTCGAAAACTCCATACAATGTCTTAGTGGGGAATCAAAGCATTGGACTAAAATTTTGATCAACATCTTTGATGCAAGAATAGGAGAATTTGGCAAAAACACCCGAGGAAAGATATCGAAAGCAATATCATTATGTGAGAAAGCTAACCATTTGCAAGAGAAATTGTTCGGCACATTGCATGTCACACAAATCATCCAAAGAAAATATCATGGGAATATGAATATCCCAAGAGGAAGAAAAACAACATGTTTACAAACAAACCATATGAAAGAGAAAGTGGTCCTTATGTTTGTTGTTGCAACAACGCCATTTGAGATACTTGGAAGATCTCATGACTATACATGCTCTTAATGGCATTATGGTTGCACATAAAACATCGGAAAGAGAAATTGTTCAACATTTTTGTTTCAACACACAAAGCATCAATATCCAATAGTCAAGAAACATGAATTTCACAAGGTGAGTGTAACATCCCTAAAATCATGTTTCAAAACTCATGCATATCATCCATGCATCCATAATCATTTAGGGTTCCATTTTCAAAACCATTTCAAAAACAGGAGCAAATTTTGCTCATTATTTTATGTAAGTATGCTCTAGCCTTAGTGCAACTTTCTAATGAGAAGAGTACTTGTTTTGTTCAGTAAGGTTTTGAATTCAAACCTAAGTACTTTCCAAAGCTTGAGCAAAGTTTTCAAAACAAAGTGTGAAAATAAAACTATATTATGCCTATTGTTTATATCACATTAAGGCTTGGTTTTATTTTTTATTTTCAAATGAGCATAGTGTGTTTGAGTAAACAGAGGAGTTTTGACACACATTTGAGTGCAAAGTTACTGTATAAAAACCTAGAGAAGATTTGAATTCAAACTGATTTGAAATAGAGTTTGAAAACCATTTCTAGAAAATCAAACATAAAAAGAAAAGAAGCATAGAAGAAAAAAAAGCAAACAGCCAATCTGGCCCAACCCATTAACTCGACCTAGCTAGCCCACAGCCCTCCCTCACAAACGTTTTATTTCACTGTGACCTACGTAGTCACCGATCCTGGACCCATCCCTCTTCTTTTCTCTGTGACAACCACGGCCCACACGATTGTCTTCGCCTCCACCCCATTCGTTCATCCCAAATCACGGGCGTTTCTGTTTAATTTAGGCTTCAATTCCGCTCAATGCACTGAGTAATTCACGCCCCCGTCTCGCCTACTAAAACACCATGCTCCCCTCCTCCTTTTCCCCCAAACCACACCTCACCGGAGCCACCAGGCTGCTCGAATTTCTCTCTGGACGCCCGCTACCCCTCTGCCTATGGTTCATACTGGCTTGTTCTACATCTCCGTGCACACCTACTTACACTCTCTGTTTGCTCGCGCATGATCTGTAGCCTCGGCAGCGTCAACGACTGAGCTCCACCACCCTCTGCTCGAACTCCGGCGATCGTTCCCCGTAAGTCCCAGCTTCCCCTATCCCTCTGGTGGATACGCGTGTGATCCCCAGCCTTCTGCGCATCTAACTGTATCCTTATCTTGTCTTAGCGTGGCCTAGAGCATCGCCTTCGTCGTCAACCGAGAACACCGTCGCCAGGGACTACTCCGACGAGCAATCTACGACGACTCCGAGCGCCCCTTCGCCAACCGAGCACACATTGAGCATCTCCTTGTCACGGCGATTCTGGTGAGCATCCTCCCACCTCCCCGCGTGACCTAGTTCGCAGCTTCGCCACGACAGGCTGAGCATGTCACGCCTCTAGCCTCTAGCGCCGCCACTTGTTGGTCATTTGCTTAGGGCCATTCGATTTAGATCTAGTGGACGAGATAGATCCTAGCCGAAGGGGTAAGTAACGATCTGTGCCGCACGCTTTAGTTAGATCCAACGGTTCGCAGACGCGATCCAGCGCGAAGCGGTACCAACCAATTAGATGCCGCCGCGTGTCTGTGAGTTAGGTTTAAAATCAGAAATATGATCTATTTGATATTAAAACTTGTTTAAATCATAACTTTTGAATGCCACGTCCAAATTTGACAAAATTTATATCAATGGAATCAGGAGAGAAAATCCTTTCCAACTATGCAATGTGTTTAATGTTTTGCCTCTGTTAAAATGGTTGTTTTTACAGAAACATGTGTAGGCCTATTTTGTGTATATTAATTATTTGAAAAATGTTCTAAAGTTCAAATAAAGTTTATTTAGCTTGTTTTGAACTTGTTTATGATTCAGTACCTTGCACTTGTCTTGTTGAAAATCATCACATGGCATTATGCATGCATCCATATATTGTTGCTTGTATTTATTTTATATGTGATTTTGGTGTTATTATTTTATGTGTAGATTTTGGTGCAAATAGTGATTGTGATTGTGAGGATTGTAGCCACTCTCCAAACTACCAAGGCAAGTGGCGCTTCATGAATTATTCCTATGTTTTTCAACTATGCATTAGAAATATTTGCTAGACTTGCATAGATATTTTTTTGATCTATATGCTATGCTTGGGAAATCCTAGTAGTTGTAGAATTGCTAGAAATTTCTGAGTTAAGATTCTTATGAATGCCATAGCCTAGCTAGTAGCAACCAAGGGTGGTTAAATATTCAAGCTATGATAAAATATTTCTAAATCTTTGGACTATGTTTTTCTTAATAAAACAACTAAGTGAATGAAACACCTGGGTGGAATGGAAGGAATGGTTTATGTTGAGTGGTTACACAAGGCCCATTTCTATGGTTTACCTTATGTATCTCACTTGTGGGAAGACACCAGGAACAAAGGGATTTGAGAGGCCAAATGTTAAGAAGCTTCTAGTGCTCCACTTGGCAATATGGGCTTTCCTGGATCATATAGGTTGCAATAACTTAGCCATTTGGACAGTTGGTGGTAGTGGGATGATAGGTTGAGCGTCCATTTGGTCTAAGGGAAGGCTTCGAAAGGTCCTGTCTTGGTGAAAATCAAGTCTTGTGGGGAAAGTGCACAACCTCACAGATGGAAGAATCTAAGTACTTATCCATGTCCCACGGTATTAGACAACTTGAGCATCAAGACATGGAAGCTATCAAGAATCTCCTCATCCCAATTTCTAAGTAAAACTTGTGGTTGAACAAGGTGAAGGACCCCAATGTCTATTGGTGGTTCCTTGGGAAAGATTTTGACAAAGAAAAACTTAGTGTTTTCAACTAATAGGTAAAACCTATTTTGAGCAAAGCAAGCCTAAGCTACACTTAGCCAAATCCATATAGTATGTAGCTACCAATATTCTACTAAGGTATCACTTGCCAATACTATTCCAATGTATTGACCCACTGTGGCTGTAACTTGTGATGTTGCAGGATATTCAGATGATGATTAGGAGTCATGAGTCTACACTCAACATGCTTTCCTGTGGCACATGAAGATGCAGACTTATTTATCTCATTATATATTTGAAATCTGGAATTAGGCCTGTGGCCATGGATTTGTAAAAGACTATGTTTGTCTCGGAATGATATGTAATAATGACCTTTGTTTACGTACTTCATCTTAAACTGTGGATGCTAGCATTGATCCGTGGACTACCATTGCAATCACAGGATCCTTTCCTTTACAAAGGAGGATCTTACAGATGGTAGCGAGCACGTAGTGTTGCTGTAGGATTATGACCCTAGGATTGGAAACCACTAAGGAAAAAATTTCAACAACTTCCACATTTGTCTTATTCTTCTAGTAAACTTTTCTAATCTTCTTTTCTCATCTCTTTGATAGAAGGATGCATTGTTAACCTTTAGATTAGAAAGTAAAAGAAGAATTGAGACTTATTAGTTGGACCACCACACTCATCATTACATTTCCAAAATTTGACTAAGTTATATTGAAACTAGGTTGCTTGTGTTAGGTATGCCATGACTTGTGTGTTTTGATTTCCAAAGTTATGCATGTGATGCATTGTCTTGTGAATTGTCTTAAATTGTGTTGATCCTAACTTATTCTATCTTATAAATAGATGCCTAATGTTACTATCAAGACTTTTGAAGAGTTCAAGGGAACTCGTTTTGGCCCCCGTATTATTGAGCTCACTAGTCTGCTCAATCTCCCTCTTCCTACTATCATGATGCTTCCCCTCACCAAGTTTGAGAGGAAAGACCTTTGGGGCATCAAGGTTAATCAGCCAGGACGCCAGACTGAGCCATCCACGGAGGCCATCATCTTCAAGCTCATGCGTGATGACAAGGAGAGAGGCCTAGAGGTAGTCATGCAGGATTTGATTGGACGTTTACTAGGGAGACACTCTCGAGAGGTTAGAGGTACTCACTTCCACACCTTTGGTAGACGTGATGATGATGGTGAGGCCATTGACTTTGAGGATACTTTGAGAGAGACGGAAGAGCCGATTCGCCTATACCTCCAGGACTTAGAGGTTCTTCTTAGGCACATAGAAACTGATAGGCCCAACGTCATGCTTAGCAATGACGAACTCCAGGTGCAGCTTCGTGAGAAGGACAAGCTCTTCATGAGCAAGATGAGATAGTCAAAGAGATGGAGGCCAAGTTTGAGAGTCGTGACAGAAAGTTCAAGAGTCAAGAGAAGCGAGTCCAAGATGGGAACAAGAGGATTGAGACATGATCGCAGAACTAGAGTCCAAGGACTTGAGCTCGAGCATCAGACCCGTGATTGAGAGGCTTCGTTCACAGAAGAGGGCTCTCAAAGCCAAAGTAGAGACCTTGACCACCAATGTCGAGGAATACAAGACCGCTATGGAGAATGCAGGTCTTACATTTGTTGATGAGGAGGTTGATGCCGAGGAATAGTGATGACTACTCATTTACCTTTATTTATCATGTCTTTGATTATTGAGTCGCAATGACCATCCAACATGTGGATGGCTTGCTATTGGTGTGTTTACTTTTCAGAACTTGTTGTCTGTGTTGTTGAACCTTTATTACTATGATGCATGATTGTGATTTGTTATGTGATGTATTGTGCATGTTAGCATATATGGGTATCTCATTCTTATCCTTATTGGAAACCACAGATGCCTCCCCGACGTGCCAATCTCAACCCCAACAACAACAACAACATCACTCCTAAGATGCAGCAAATGATGACAGCTCAAACTCAGCTGATGCAAATGATGACTACGTTCATCCAGAATCATAACAACAACAACAACAACAATAACAACAACAACAATCAGAATAACCCACCGGGTTTTGACATGCTTACCAGGTTCTTAAGATTGAGGCCAACAAAGTTCTCAGGAATTACTGATCCTATGGTGGCCAATGATTGGCTACGCTCTGTGAATAAGGACTTAGTAACTGCTATCATCGATGAAGAGAAAGTCAGATTTGCAGCTCACTTGTTGGAAGGACCAGCAGCCACTTGGTGGGATAACTTCCAGATCACCGCTCCCATTGAGGATGTGACATGGGCTATCTTTGAAGATGGTTTCCGTAATGCTCACATCTCATCCGGAGTGATGAGTTTGAAGAAGAAAGAGTTCCATAACTTGAAGCAGCGCCCAATGGGCTGAATATATTGAGGAGTTCAACAATAAGGCTACGTGATATGCACCAGATGATGTTGACACCGATGCTAAGATGAAGGAAAAGTTCCTTGAAGGGTTGAATGATGAATTGATGTAACATCCCAGATTTCATAATAGGATGTTATTAGTGGCATGCATCATCCTTGCATCATTGCATCCTACAAATAAAATTTGCAACAAAATCCTAACACCTAAACCTCTCAAAACCCTATTAAAGATATGTAAGCCTTATTGTAGTGGTCAAGTTTGACCTCCTAAAACTAGGTAAAAACATTAAACCTTCGTCCTAAGTCGACCACCTTCTTTTACAAAAATTTAGAAGTTGGTTTCAACATTTTTGACTTTATATGCAAAAGTTATTTAAGTTTTAGTAAAAGAAATTAATAAAAAACAAAGTATAAAAAAGCTAACTAACCTAAACGGGCCAGTTGTTTGCCCTGTGAGCTACCTCGCCACTAGCAGCCATTCCGCCAGGGGCGCAGGGGCCTAGCTAGCGCCACAAATTTCACACCGCCGCCTCCACTGACATGCGGGACCCACCCTCATCCCCTACCTCGAGCAGGAGTCCTCCGCCTGCACGAGTTCGAACAATTCAGAGATTCGCGATTCGATCCCCGCCCAAGTCTCCACCCCCATATCAACCCCGCCACCCTCTTTACCTGCTCGATTTTCTACTTACGTAAACCCTAGCCCATCGACGACTCGCGCCATACGCCGTCAGTCGACCTCACCGAGACGGTTCGGGACCCCCTCTTGCTCCTTCCTCCCTCTAAAGCTTTCCCTCGTTCACCACCGACTACGCCTGCAGCACTTTTCCTCTCTCCACTCAGCAGATCATCGGTAATTTCTCGACGCGTCGCCGGAGACGGGAAGGATCGGGCCTTACAACGGAAGAGGAAGCGAGGAGCGCGACAACCAGTGTGACCGCAAGGACCAGACACGCCCGTCGACCACACCGCCACCTCGGGGAGCCACTAGAGCACCGCCGACCATCTCCACCGGCGCCGCCGCCACTCATCGCCGCCGTCGCCACCACGGTGAGTCGTCGCGCCCCTCTCGTCCGTCCGATTTGCCACCTGCGGCTTAGATTAGAAGTTATCCGAAGGGGTATCGGCGAGTAGCAGCATGCCACGTGGGTCAAGTCGGCCAAGGCCACGTTGCAGGCTGTCGTCGTCTAGTCGAGCCAATCGGGCTCTGCCACTTGGCAAATTTTTGATTTAGGTTTAGATCGCTTGGTAAATTGAATTAAAACTTAAAATCATAGAAAAATAAATACTTGGCCAAATTTAGCTTATAATATACCGTTGGATTCATAATTTTATGTTGAACACAGATCTGTAATAAAATTCCAAGTTTACTGTAGGGTTTTTGGTGTAGATTTTAATCATTAGATTGGCGTATTTAATTCATAGAAAAATAGTTAGAACTCCGTTTTAGTTGATTCTTGTTGCGTTGACTTTGTTTCCATAATACCTACTGTACAAAATTATAAAACTTTGCTTAAGATCATTAGATCTAATTTGGGGCTATTAGATGGTTGGATCTCCTATTTGTCCTATGAATTATATTAGTGACCCAAGTTGTTTTAACCTATAGGAAATCAATCCTAGTAACACCCTTAACACTATTGCAACCCAATTGTGCTACCTTGGTCAATTTAGAAAACCAATCTTGCATAAAATACCATGTTGCATGCATGCATGATTATCTCTGTGACATGTTTTGAGCAAGTTGTGATCAGATCTATGTTTGTGATTCGCTAGATTGTTCGGAGTGCGCTAAGGAGTGCTATTGTGTAGAGTGCTGCTCGGATCAAGGCAAGTTACACCACTTGTTCATAACTTTTGTCCTAGTTTTGATTCTATGCATGTGATCTTCAAAATTCTATAGTATGCATGTGTAGGATGTTCTAGTAGAATTTTCCTTAGTATTATTTTGCAAGTGCGATGATTTTTGTAGTATGCAATGAGTAGCTCTATACTTAGGATTTACCCTCCTAATAGGTTCCCCTGTCTTTGCTAAGTATTGCTTGCCATGCTATATATACAAAGTACCGTTGGGGGGTTCGAAAGACAAAGAATTTTTCTAAGTATAAAGGCTCTCTAGAGCAAACTTTTCTTCTCAAAATCCACTTCAAAATAAAACTAAGTTTTCTTATGGGAGGAATGGTTGTCGGGACAACGAGTGAGATTTTGGTGGAGGACGGCCGCCCAGGAATCAAAGAAGTCTGCCATGTTTCAGAATTCAGAAGCTTCCGGTGCAACCACAATACATTATGGGCTCTGTCTTGGCCTAGTACTTAGTAGGAAACCTCACCTGGGTACCAACATTTGGAGGTTCTTGGCACGGTTGGATCCGAAGGTAGGGGCTACTAAGGGAAAGCCTCGCCATGGTCTTGTCTGTAAAAAGGACTTGATCATGGATTGTGGGTAAAGTGCACAAACTCTCGAGAGTATTGCAATCTGATGGATCAGCCGTGTTCACGATAACAGAACAATAATGAGCGTCTGAAGGATGGAGCCTCTGAAGGATCTTTCTCTCTCTTTTCTAAAACAAATATTTTAAAAACCCCATGGCGGAGTAGTATCGCCAATGGGTGGGATTTGGGAACTTGGTGTAATATCCAAGTGTCGCCAGTGCGTAATATCCAAGTGTTTGGTTGTTTGGACACTTGGTGTGTAATATCCTCGTGTGCCATCGACCTTATTTTATCTAAGCAAATGTTTACAAAGTAGGAAAATCTTCTCTTCTCTCTACTTATGAAAACTAGCTTTGAGCACATGAACTCTACAGCCTAAACTAGCCTTGCATGTAGAGATAGTCTTTCCTCTCCATGGTGTAATTTGCCAATACATTCAAAGTATTGACCCAACTTGTTGGTTGCCCGTTTTATGTGCGTAATCAAGATTGAAAGGTGCGAGGGGATCATGAGTCTACACTGACAAGCACAGGCGTTGATGGACTCAAGCTGCTTTTATGTTTCCGTGTTATTTGAGCTAGCCTTATGCTAAGCAAATGTAATAAATTTATACTGGATTCTCCGTAATAAAGACTCGCTTTTTACATGATATTTCATCGACTGTGAGTGCTAGCTATTGATCTAGGGACTAGCATGTTAATCACAGGGACTTAGGATCCTCACCGATCCAAGGTCACTACAGATGGTATCAGAGCACATCGTTGCCTGTAGGACGTGACCCTAGGATTTGGAACCACCTCTAACTTATGTGCCTTACATGCTTTTCTACTAAGTTATTTTCCGCACCTCTAGTATCTGCTTTCCTCTACTTGTTTAATTATCTAATTTTCATTCTTCTAACTTAAATATGACAAGCTTCCTCTACGACACCGTCGTGGACATCGAGCCCCTTCGCTTTGGTGGATGCCTCATGGACCTACTCACACGTTTGGACCTTCCCCTCCCAACAATCCAGGGGAGCACAATGAAGAAGCTCCACAAGGACGGCTGTTGGGGAGTCAAAGTCATCCAGCCAGGAAAAGAGCGAGGCAAGAACCCGGAAGAAGACATAGAAATCCACAATATTAGCGATTCCAAGGAGAAGGCCCTTAGCATCAGCTTGTAGCAGCTCATTGGTCGCCTATGTGGACGTCATCATGAAGCTCTCTAGGGACACTGGGGCGGCCTCTTTGGAAGATGAGATGAGAAAGGAATTCCCATGGAGTTAACCTTTGAGGAAAGGACTTCTACCAAGTGCCGAAGGACCCAATATCAAGATTTGGAGTGCCACATCCATGACCTTGGAAAGGGTACCTTCCTCGAGATGTTGAAGAATGACGAGCTATGCGCCCTCATCAAGGAGAAGGAAGAAATGATCAAGCAGCAGTAGGAGGCAATGAAGCTCCAAGAGATAAAGTTCCAGGACCAAGAGAAGAAGTTCGCTAACCAAGAAAAAAGGGTGATAAATAAAAACAAGAGGATTAGGGAACTCAAGCAGGAGATCGATGGAACAGAAGTGCAAACCAAAGGCATTTGCAAGATAATCAATGATGTGTGTGCTTCCAAGAGGGACTTGGCAAAGCAACTTGAAGCCGCAAAGAAGTCAAGTTTAGTGGAGGAGCTACAAAGCGAGAAGGAGGGACTTTAGGAGCAGCTGGAAGCCACTACCAAGAAGCTGCAGGATGAGATAAAGAACCTCCAAGAGAAGCTTGAAGCCACCACGAAGGAGATGGAGTTGTACAAGACAACTCTAGAGCAGGAAGGCTACTCGTTCGAGGACGAGGAAGAGGAAGGCGTGGAAGATGTGTAATAGTTGGACCACCTTTAATTCTATAGTAGAACGTTATTCGCGATTGTAATAAATACCAAGACAAATCTGGTTTAGTTAAACTTGGTTGTTTTCTGTGTTAAGTTGTGTTATATGTCTTGTGTGTCTTGTGTGCTTGGTGTGTTTTCATAAGGGTAGGAGTTTACTACTTAGTCTTTCTGTCTATTTCTTAACTATTCTCTTAAACCCCACAGATGCCGCCCAGACACGCGAACACCGAAATTCCTCCGGAAATAGCACAACTCTTGGCCACTCAGATCATCTGATCCAACTGCTCACTCAGAACATGCAAAACAACAACAACAACAACAACAACAACAACAACAACAACCCGCCGCCACCACTACCACCTCCGCCACCACCTCAACATGATCGCTTGACTCGATTTTTGAGGCTGAATCCACCTACCTTCACTAGCAGCACTGAACCAATCATCACAGATGACTGGCTACGTACAATCAACAAGAAGCTAGACACCGTGCAAGCTGTCGGAGCCGACAGGGTACGTTATGCCGCACACCAGCTTGAAGGACCTGCTGCAGAATGGTGGGATAACTACCAAGTCACCCACCCAGATATTGATGCTATCACTTGGGATCAGTTTGAGTTAGCTTTTCGCACTCATCATGTGGCTGCCGGTGTCATGGCTCTGAAAAGGCGCGAATTTCGCGACCTACACCAGTTGCACCGTTCTGTCACCGAGTATGGTGAGCTTTTCAACAAGCTAGCCCGTTATGCACCCGATGATGTTTCCACGGATGCCAAGAGACAGGAGGAGTTCTTAAGAGGACTCAATGATGAGATATCCATTCAGCTTGTGGCTCAGAAATTTGACAACTTTCAGGAACTCCTGGACAGAGCCATTGTGGTTGAATCAAAGAGGAAGAGCATAGAAAACCGCAAGAGGAAGTCTAACCCTCACAAGCACTCTCCACTGTAATCAGCGCAATTCCTCACCACCACCTTATAACAATAATGGCCACAACCATAACGGTCATCACCATGGCGGCCACAAACACAATGGGCATAAAAACCGCAATGGGAATGGCAGCAATGGAAAGGATCTCAGTGAGGTGACATGCTTTAAGTGCAACAGGACAGGGCACTATGCAACCTCTTGCCCCGAGAAGAAGAATGGCAACGGCAATGGGAATGGAAATGGACACAACCATGGCAATGGAAATGGGAAGAAGCCAAATCCGTTTGTCAAAGCCACGGTGAATCATGTTTCTATGGATGATGCTTGTGATGCACCAGACTCCGTGATTGGTAAGTTCAAGCTCAATTCTATTCCCGCCGTTGTTCTTTTTGATACTGGTGCATCGCATTCATTCATATCAAGGTATTTGTGGATAGAGGCAAGATACCTACGGAGACTATAAAATTTCCTCTAAGGGTAAGTTCTCCTGGGGGAGAAATAGTGGCAAACTCCGGTTGCCGGGGATTAGAACTAAGGATTGGGACACACATCTTTCCCACAAGTCTAGTAGTTCTAGAATCACAAGGATTAGACATAATCTTGGGCATGAATTGGATGACCGAATATGAAGGAGTCATAGATTGTGCAAAAGGATCACGCCACAACACTAAGGAAGGGAAAAGGATTCGCATCAAGTCGAATTTCGCACTTAAGGAAGTCGTGGTGCACTCTCTTAAGGGGGTTAGCTTGGAGGAGGTACCTATTGTAAAGGAATACCCAGATGTTTTCCCAGAGGAGCTACCCGGAATGCCACCCGACCGTGATATCGAGTTTCTCATTGACTTGATGCCAGGCATGGGGCCGATAGCTAAGAGAACATACAAGATGGACGTAGACGAGTTAAAGGAACTCAAGAAATAGCTTAGGGAACAATTGGACAAGGGATTCATCCAACCCAGCGCGTCATCTTGGGGAGCGCCTGTCCTATTTGTGGAAAAGAAGGATAAAACCAAGAGGCTGGTTGTCGACTACCGCTCATTGAACAAAGTGACGATTAAGAATAAGTATCCTCTGCCCAACATCAATGACTTGTTTGACCAGTTAAAGGGAGCAAGTGTGTTCTCAAAGATCGATCTGCGATCAGGCTATTTTCAGCTAAAGATTCGAGAACAGGATGTGCCCAAAACAGCATTCACCACAAGATACAGATTGTATGAGTACACCGTGATGTCTTTTGGTCTAACCAATGCCCCAACATACTTCATGACCATGATGAACAAGGTGTTCATGGAATATTTGGACAAGTTTATCGTGGTATTCATAGATGATATACTCATATACTCTAAGGATGAGAAGGAATATGAGAAACATCTGCGCCTTATTATGGAGAAACTAAGAGAACACAAGTTGTATGCCAAATTCAGCAAGTGCGAGTTCTAGTTAAAGGAAGTGGGATTCCTTGGTCATGTTGTGTCAGCAAAAGGAGTTGCAGAGATCCTAGTAAGGTAGCTTGTGGATGAATGGGAGTCACCCAAGAATGTGGGGGATATTAGGAGTTTCTTGGGCCTCGCAGGATATTACCGGAGTTTCATTGAAAACTTTTCCAAAATAGCAAAACCCATGACGGAACTATTGAATAAGGAAAATAAATTCCTATGGACCGAGGCATGTGAAGCAAGTTTTCAAGAGTTGAAGAAACGCCTTGTAACAGCGCCAATCCTGTGTCTTCCTGATATCTAGAAGGATTTTCAAGTCTATTGTGATGCTTCTCGACAAGGACTTGGAAGTGTATTGATGCAGGATGGGAAAGTGGTATCCTATGCCTCCCGTCAACTTAAGAACCACGAACACAACTACCCCACACATGATCTAGAACTTGCGTCTGTCGTTCATGCACTCAAGGTATGGAGACACTACCTCATGGGCAAACATTGTGATGTGTTCACAGATCACAAGAGTTTGAAGTACATCTTCACCCAAAAGGAGTTGAATATGAGACAAAGAAGATGCTTGAGATAATTAAGGATTATGACTTGGATTTACAGTACCATCCCGGAAAGGCAAATGTGGTGGCCGATGCCTTAAGTTGTAAGGTCTATGTGAATGGACTTACCGCAGGGGAACTTCCAGAGGATCTATGCAAGAAATTCAAGGATCTCAGGCTAGAAATAGTTCCGAAAGGACATGTAGAGACTATGGAAATAGTGTCTACTTTCCAAGAGAGAATCCAGGAAGCACAAAAGGGAGATAAAGAGTTGGAAGAAATAAGAGTCAGGATAAGCAAAGGAAAAACAAAGGAATTTCGTCTGGACGAACAAGGAACCCTCTGGTATGGGAAGCGTTTGTGCGTTCCCAATGACCCCGATATCAGGAAGATGATTTTGCAAGAAGCTCTCGATTCACCATACTCAATTCACCCTGGTAACACAAAGATGTACATGGATGTGAAGGATAGATTTTGGTGGAGTAACCTAAAGAGGGAAATTGCAGAATATATTTCTCTGTGTGATGTATGCAATAGAGTTAAAGCCGAGCATCAGAAACCGGCCGGATTACTTCAGCCACTTCCTATACCCGACTGGAAGTAGGATAAGGTAGGCATGGATTTCATCACGGGGTTGCCCCGGACTCGTTCAGGATTTGATTCTATTTGGGTTGTGGTGGATCACTTTACCAAGGTTGCTCACTTCATCCCCGTAAAGACCACGTATACAAGTGCTAAGCTTGCTAAGATATACACGTCTAGAATTGTAAGTCTGCATGGTGTTCCCAAGGGAATTGTGTCAGATAGAGGAACCCAGTTCACTTCAAAGTTTTGGCGACAGTTACATGAGTCTCTTGGAACTCGACTAGAATTCAGTACCGCCTTCCACCCACAAACGGATGGCCAAACAGAAAGAGGGAACCAGATTTTGGAAGATACGTTGAGAGCTTGCGCACTAGACTATGGGTCTAGTTGGGATGACAACCTGCCGTTTGCTGAGTTCTCGTACAACAACAGCTACCAGACAAGTATCAAGATGGCTCCGTTTGAAGTTCTATATGGCAGGAAGTGTAGGACTCCGCTGCTATGGAATGGAGTTGGTGAACGTAGTCTTTTTGGACCTGAATTGATAAAGGATGCCGAAGAAAAGGTACGACAGATTCAGGATAGGCTAAAGGTAGCCCAATCCCAACATAAGAGTTATGCTGATTCCAAGCGCAGAGATGTGGCTTATAAAATAGGGGACCGTGCCAATCTCCGAGTTTCACCCCTACGAGGAGTTAAGAGGTTCGGAATCAAGGGCAAGTTAGCCCCACGATTCATAGGACCATATAAGGTTCTGGCCCGTAGAGGAGAAGTTGCTTATCGCTTGAGTTTCAAGGATTCCGACTGTTCATGATGTATTTCATGTGTCACAACTAAAGAAGTGTCACCCGGAGATGGCCGAAACGCCGCTAAGAGACACCGTTTCCCTATATGAGGTTCAATTGGAGAAAGACCTTACCTATGAGGAAAAACCCATCAAAATACTGGAAACAGCCGAAAGGATTACCCGCACCAAGACTATAAGATTCTGCAAAGTACAATGGAACCACCACTCCGAGAAAGAAGCTACGTGGGAGCGTGAAGAAGACTTGAAGGCAGAACACCCACACCTATTTGCTAGCCAACCCGAATCTCGAGGAAGAGATTCTTCTTAAGGGGGGTAGGTTTGTAACATCCCATATTTCATAATAGGATGTTATTAGTGGCATGCATCATCCTTGCATCATTGCATCCTACAAATAAAATTTGCAATAAAATCCTAACACCTAAACCTATCAAAACCCTATTAAAGATATGTAAGCCTTATTGTAGTGGTCAAGTTTGACCCTCCTAAAAACTAGGTAAAAACATTAAACCTTGGTCCTAAGTTGACCACCTTCTTTTTACAAAAATTTTGAAGTTGGTTTCAACATTTTTTGACTTTATATGCAAAAGTTATTTAAGTTTTAGTAAAACAGAAATTAAAATAAAAACAAAGTATAAAAAAAGCTAACTAACCTAAACGGGCCAGTTAAGCCCGAGGCTACCTACCCATCACACCAGCCACTGCCGCTGGGGGCCTGAGGCTTAGCCAGCTCAAGGCCACGCGCCCACACCGCCCGCCTCCACTGACACGCGGGACCCACCCTCGTCCCCTACCTCGAGCAGGAGTCCTCCGCCTGCACGAGTTCGAACCGAATTCTGGTAGGATTCGCGGCGATTTGAGCCCCCTCGCCCAAGTCTCCACCCCCATATAAACCTTGCCACCCTCGGCTCACCTCGTTCGATTTTCTACTTGCGAAAACCCTAGCCCATCGACGACTCGCATAGCCGCCGTCGGGTCGACCTCACCGAGATGGTTCGGGATCCCCTCTTGCTCCTTCCTTCCTCTAAAGCTTTCCCTCGTTCACCACTGATTCGCCCCGTGCACTTTTCCCTCTCTCCACTGCAGCAGATCATCGGCAATTTCTCGCTGACGCGTCGCCGGAGACGGGGAGGATCGGCGGGGCCTTGCCAATGGAAGAGGAAGCGAGGAGCGCAGACGAAGCCACGAGCATGACCGCAAGGACCAGACGCGCCCTGTCGACCACACCGCCACCTCGGGGAGCCACTAGAGCGCCGCCGACCATCTCCACGCTTCGCCGCCACCACTCGTGAGTCGCCACGCCGCGCCCCTCTCGTCTCCTCTACCTGCGGCTGAGATTAGAAGTTATACCAAGGGTATCGACGAGTAGCGGCGTGCACGTGGTCAAGACGATCGTCAAGACACGCTGTCGGCCGTCGTCTAGCTGGAGCCAATCGGGCTCTGCCACTTGGCAAGTTTTTGATTTAGGTTTAGATCTATTTGGCAGAAATTGAATTAAAACTTGCAAAAATCGTAGAAAAATAAATACTTGGCCAAATTTAGCTTATAATATACCGTTGGATTCATAATTTTATTAGAACACAGATCTGCAATAAAATTCGAAGTTTACAGTACGGTTTGTGGTGTAGATTTTAATCATTAGATTGGAGTATTTAATTCATAGAAAAATACTTAGAACTCTGTTTTAGTTGATTCTTGTTGCGTTGACTGTTTCCATAATACCTACTGGACAAAATTATAAAACTTTGCTTAAGATCATTAGATATAATTTGGGGCTATTAGATGGTTGGATCTCCTATTTATCGTATGAATTATATTAGTGACCCAAGTTGTTTTAACCTATGGGAAATCAATCCTAGTAACACCCTTAACACTATTGCAACCCAATTGTGCTACCTTGGTCAATTTAGAAAACCAATCTTGCATAAAATACCATGTTGCATGCATGCATGATTATCTCTGTGACATGTTTTGAGTAAGTTGTGATCAGATCTATGTTTGTGATTCGCTAGATTGTTCGGAGTGCGCTAAGGAGTGCTATTGTGTAGAGTGCTGCTCAGATCAAGGCAAGTTACACCACTTGTTCATAACTTGTGTCCCAGTTTTGATTCTATGCATGTGATCTTCAAAATTCTGTAGTATGCATGTGTAGGATGTTCTAGTAGAATTTTCCTTAGTATTATTTTGCAAGTGCGATAATTTTTGTAGTATGCCATGAGTAGCTCTATACTTAGGATTTATCCTCCTAATAGGTTCCCCTGTCTTTGCTAAGTATTGCTTGCCATGCTATATATACAAAGTACCGTTGGGGGGTTTGAAAGAGAAGGAATTTTTCTAAGTATAAAGGCTCTCTAGAGCAAACTTTTCTTCTCAAAATCCACTTCAAAATAAAACTAGGTTTTCTTCTGGGCGGAATGGTTGTTGGGACAACGAGTGAGATTTTGGTGGAGGACGGCCGCCCAGGAATCAAAGAAGTCTGCCATGTTTCAGAATTCAGAAGCTTCCAATGCAACCACAATACATTATGGGCTCTGTCTTGGCCTAGTACTTAGTGGGAACCTCACCGGGTACCAACATTTGGAGGTTCTTGGCACGGTTGGATCCGAAGGTAGAGGGGCTACTAAGGAAAGCCTCGCCATGGTCTTGTCTCAGAAAAAGGACTTGATCATGGATTGTGGGTAAAGTGCACAAACTCTAGAGTATTGCAATCTGATCGATCAGCCATGTTCACGTAATGTAACAACATTGTGCGTCTGAAGGATGGAGCCTCTGAAGGATCTTTCTCTCTCTTTTCTAAAACAAAGCTTTTAAAAACCCCATGGCGTGAGTAATATCGCCAATTGGTGGGATTTTGGGAACTTGGTGCGTAATATCCAAGTGTCGCTTGGTGCGTAATATCCAAGTGTTTGGTTGTTTGGACACTTGGTGCGTAATATCCTCGTGTGCCACTCGACCTTATTTTATCTAAGCAAATGTTTACAAAGTAGGAAAATCTTCTCTCCTTCTCTCTACTTATGAAAACTAGCTTTGAGCAAATGAACTCTACAGCCTAAACTAGCCTTGCATGTAGAGATAGTCTTTCCTCTCCATGGTGTAATTTGCTAATATATTCAAAGTATTGACCCAACTTGTTGGCTGCACGTTTTATGTGCAGAATCCGAAGATTGAAAGGTGCGTAGGGATCACGAGTCTACACACGACAAGCCTGGGGCGTTGATGGACTCAAGCTGCTTTTATGTTTCCGCTGTTATTTGAGCTAGCCTTATGCTAAGAAAATTTGTAATAAATTTATACTCTGGATTCTCCGTGTAATAAAGACTCTGTATTTTACATGATATTTCATCGACTGTGAGTGCTAGCTATTGATCCAGGGACTAGCATGTTAATCACAGGGACTTAGGATCCTCACCGATCCAAGGTCACTACAATTGAACCTGCAGTTAGCTGTGGCCTATGTTCCCACATACCAGTCTCTTTGTGACAAGGCTGCTATTTTGGAGAGCAAGATGAAACAAGTTGAAAGCAGGAAGAGAAAGCACTCTGACAAGCACAGCCCGGGATCGTCTCACAAGCGTTCCCATTATGATGATAGTGGGAGTTCTGGATCCCACAAGCATGGGAAATTCAACAAACACCACAACCATAACCGTTATCATGACAACAAGCACAACCGTAATCATGACAACGATAATTACAAGAATCACAAGGGTGGATATAAGAGCCACCACAATGGAAGTGGAAGTGGCAGTGGAAGCCAGCCTGTCAAGAAAGATCTTAGTCAGGTTGAATGTTTCAAGTGCAAGAAGATGGGGCATTATGCAAATGAATGCCCAGAAAAGAAAGTTGAAGGACCCAACAAGCCCAACCCTTTCCAGAAAGGGCAAGTGAACCACATCAATGTGGAGGAAATCTATGAAGAGCCAGATGCTGTTGCTGGTAAGTTCAAACTCAATTCTATTCCAGCACTTGTTCTTTTTGATACTGGAGCATCGCATTCATTCATATCAAAAGCATTTGTTGATAGAAATGGGTTTCAAACTGAAAACATTGGGTGTCCAATAAAAGTAAGTTCTACTGGTGGAGACATGATAGTAAGTCTTGGATGCCGGGATCTAGTGATAGAATTTGGAAAGCATAAGTTTCCAGTGAGTCTGATAATCCTAGATTCCCATGGACTGGATGTAATTTTGGGAATGGATTGGATGACCAAGTATGAAGGAGTACTAGATTGTGCCAATCGTACTGTTGCACTCACAACCCCGGAAAAGAAACGGATTAGATTCAAGTCTAACTTTGAATCAAAAGGGAGTAAGCTTAATTCTCTTAAGGGGGTTAGCATAAACAGTGTGCCTATTGTGAGTGAATATCCGGATGTGTTTCCGGAAGAATTACCGGGAATGCCACCAGATAGAGATGTGGAATTTCTTATTGATTTGCTACTAGGATCTGGACCAATAGCAAAAAGACCGTACAAGATGTCAGTTGATGAGTTGAAAGAACTCAAGAAGCAACTTGGAGAACAGTTGCAGAAAGGTTTTATCCAACCAAGTTTTTCATCTTGGGGAGCACCAGTTTTGTTTGTGGAAAAGAAAGATAGAAGTCAAAGGTTATGCATAGATTACCGTTCACTCAATGAGGTCACCATCAAGAACAAATACCCTTTGACAAGAATCAATGACTTGTTTGATCAGTTAGAAGGAGCTTGTGTGTTCTCAAAGATTGATCTCCGGTCAGGTTATTTCCAGCTCAAGATAAGGGAACAAGACATACCTAAGAAAGCTTTCACCACAAGGTATTGATTGTATGAGTATACCGTGATGCCATTTGGTTTGACCAATGCACCAGCTTATTTCATGAATATGATGAACAAGGTATTCATGGAATTTCTTGATAAGTTTGTTGTCGTTTTCATTGATGACATTTTGATCTACTCCAAGAGCAAAGAAGAGCATGAAGGACATTTACGTTTGATACTTGAGAATCTTAGAGAGCATAAGCTGTATGCCAAATTCATCAAGTGTGAATTTTGGTTGAATGAAGTTGGATTTCTTGGACATGTTGTGTCAGGAGATGGTGTAGCAGTTGATCCTGCTAAAGTATCAGCTGTAACTGAATGGGAATCTCCTAAGTTAGTAAAAGAGGTTCGTAGTTTTCTTGGCTTGGCAGGATACTACCGAAGGTTTATTGAGAATTTCTCCAAGGTAGAAAAACCCATGACAGAATTGCTAAAGAAAGATAAGAAATTTGCTTGGTCTGAAGGTTGTGAACTCAGTTTCCAAGAATTGAAGAAGAGACTAGTGACAGCACCAGTTTTATGTTTGCCAGATTTGGAGAAAGATTTCCAAGTATATTGTGATGCATCTCATCATGGATTAGGTGCGATTTATGCAAGAAGGGAAAGTTGTGGCTTATGCCTCGAGACAACTCAAAACTCATGAGGTAAATTACCCTACTCATGATTTAGAGTTAGCCTCTATTGTCCATGCACTCAAAACATGGAGACATTATCTTTTGGGAAAGCGTTGTGAAGTGTTCACAGATCACAAGAGTTTGAAGTATATCTTCACCCAGAAAGAAATTTACATGAGACAAAGAAGATGGCTAGAAATCATCAAGGACTATGACTTGAGTTTGCAATACCATCCCGGTAAAGCAAATGTTGTAGCGGATGCTCTAAGCCATAAAGTTTTTGTGAATGGCCTTACTAAAGGAGAATTGCCAGATGATCTGTGTGCCCAATTTAGAGATCTCAGATTGGAGATTGTGCCCGAGGGACATCTCATGTCTTTGGATGTTCAACCCACCTTGTTGGACAAGATCAAAGAAGCCCAAAAGGCAGATAAGGAAATTGAAGAGATTAAGGAAAAGATTGGCAAGGGAAAAGCCAAAGGATTCCATGAAGACGAACAGGGTACTTTATGGCATGGAAAATGTATCTGTGTTCCACAAGATCCGGAGCTTCGGAAACTGATATTACAAGAAGCACACAATTCACCGTATTCCATTCATCCGGGTAACACCAAAATGTACATGGATACAAAGGAAAGGTTTTGGTGGAATAACCTCAAGAAGGACATCACCGAACATATTGCTTTGTGTGATGTATGTAGTAGAGTGAAAGCGGAACACCAGAAACCAGCGGGATTGCTACAACCACTACCTATTCCTGATTGGAAGTGGGACAAGATTGGTATGGATTTCATTACCGGATTACCAAGGACCCGGTCAGGATATGATTCCATTTGGGTAGTAGTGGATCGCCTAACTAAAGTGGCTCATTTCATACCCGTGAAGACAACTTATACAAGTGCTAAGTTAGCCAAGATCTATATGAGTAGAATTGTATGTCTACATGGGGTACCCAAGAGTATTGTGTCTGATAGGGGAAATCAGTTCACTTCTCATTTTTGGAGGCAATTACATGAGTCATTAGGAACGAGGTTAGAATTCAGCACGCTTTCATCCTCGATTGATGGATGCATGTAAAGGACTAATCAGATTCTTGAAGATATGTTGAGAGCATGTGCTCTAGACTATGGAGCCAGTTGGGATGAAAGTCTGCCGTACGCAGAATTCTCTTACAATAATAGCTATCAAGCCAGTATTGAGATGGCACCATTTGAGTTTCTCTATGGGAGAAAGTGTACCACCCCATTGCTATGGAATGGTGTGGGAGAAAGAAGTTTGTTCGGACCAGAACTAATCAAAGAGGCTGAAGAGAAAGTCAAGCTAGTTAAGGACAGATTGAAGATAGCACAGTCCCGACAAAAGAGCTACGCAGATCCTAAGCGTAGAGAAGTCACCTATGAAGTAGGCGACAGAGCTTATCTTAGAGTGTCACCACTTCGTGGAGTGAAGATGTTTGGTGTCAAAGGTAAATTGGCCCCAAGATATGTTGGACCATTCAAGATTCTGAGTCGTAAAGGAGAAGTAGCCTATGAAATTGAATTGCCAGAGTCTTTGTCAGCTGTTCATAATGTGTTTCATGTGAGTCAGCTTAAGAAATGTCATCCAGAAATGGAAGAAACTTCTTTGAAGGATACTATACCTTTGGAAGAGGTTCAATTGGAAAGTGATCTCACTTATGAGGAGAAGCCTATCAAGATTCTTGAGACTGCAGAAAGAGTTACTCGGACTAAGACTATCAAATTCTGCAAAGTTCAATGGAACCATCATTCCAAAGAAGAAGCAACATGGGAAAGAGAAGATGATCTTCGGAAAGACCACCCTCACCTATTATCTAGACAACCCGAATCTCGAGGGCGAGATTCACCTTAAGGGGGTTAGATTTGTAACATCCCTAAAATCATGTTTAAAAACTCATGCATATCATCCATGCATCCATAATCATTTAGGGTTCCATTTTCAATACCATTTCAAAAATAGGAGCAAATGTTGCTCATTATTTTATGTAAGTATGCTCTAGCCTTAGTGCTACTTTCTAATGAGAAGAGTACTTGTTTTGTTCAGTAAGGTTTTGAATTCAAAGCTAAGTACTTTCCAAAGCTTGAGCAAAGTTTTCAAAACAAAGTGTGAAAATAAAACTATATTATGCCTATTGTTTATATCACATTAAGGCTTGGTTTTATTTTTTATTTTCAAATGAGCATACTGTGTTTGAGTAAACAGAGTTTTGACACACATTTGAGTGCAAAGTTACTGTATAAAAACCTAGAGAAGATTTGAATTCAAACTGATTTGAAATAGAGTTTGAAAACCATTTCTAGAAAATCAAACAGAAAAAGAAAAGAAGCAAAGAGGAAAAAAATAAGCAAACAGCCAATCTGGCCAAACCCAGCCCAACTCGACCTAGCTAGCCCAGCAGCCCCTCCCCGCGAAACGTTTTCTTTCACTCGCAGCCGCACCCATAGAGTCACTGACCGCCTGGACCCATCCCCTCTTCTTTTCTCTCGCTGACAACCACGGCCCACACGACTGTCTTCGTCTCCACCCCCAGCGACTGGTTCATCCCCAAATCACGCCGGGCGTTTCCTGTTTAATTCATAGCTTCAATTCCCGTTCAATGCCTGAGTAATTCACGCCCCCGTCTCGCCTACTTAAACACCATGCTCCCCTCCTCATTTTCCCCCAAACCACACCTCACCAGAGCCACCAGGCTGCTCGAATTTCTCTCTGGATGCCCGCTACTCCGACGAGTTCGTCGTCGAATTCCGGTGAGCACCGCTCTCCCCTCTGCCTATGGTTCATACTGGCTTGTTATACATCTCCGTACGCACCTACTGACACTCTCCGTTTGCTCCCGCATGATCTGTAGCCTCGGCAGCGTCAACGACTGAGCTCCACCACCCTCTGCTCGAACTCCGGTGATCGTTCCCCGTAAGTCCCAGCTTCCCCTATCCCTCTGGTGGATACGCGTGTGATCCCCAGCCTTCTGCGCATCTAACTGCATCCTTATCTCATCTTAGCATGGCCCAGAGCGTCGCCTTCATCGTCAACCGAGAACACCGTCGCCAGGGACTACTCCGACGAGCAATCTACGACGACTCCGAGCGCCCCTTCGCCAACCGAGCACACGTTGAGCATCTCCTCGTCACGGCGATTCTGGTGAGCATCCTCCCACCTCCCCGCGCGACCTAGTTCGGCGGCTCCGCCGCTGACAGAGCGCGCCGCCGCCTGTTGCCGCCGCTAGCGCCGCCACTTGTTGGTTATTTGCTTAGGGCCGTTCGATTTAGATCTAGTGGACGCGATAGATCCTAGCCGATGGGGTAAGTAACGATCTGTGCCACACGCTTTAGTTAGATCCAACGGTTCACAGACGCGATCCAGCGCGAAGCGGTACCAGCCAATCAGATGCCGCCGCGTGTCTGTGAGTTAGGTTTAAAATCAGAAATTTGATCTATTTGATATTAAAACTTGTTTAAATCATAACTTTTGAATGCCACGTCCAAATTTGACAAATTTTATATCAATGGAATCAGGAGAGAAAATCCTTTCCAACTATGCAATGTGTTTAATGTTTTGCCTCTGTTAAAATGGTTGTTTTTACAGAAACATGTGTAGGCCTATTTTGTGTATATTAATTATTTGAAATATGTTCTAAAGTTCAAATAAAGTTTATTTAGCTTGTTTTGAACTTGTTTATGATTCAGTACCTTGCACTTGTCTTGTTGAAAATCATCACATGGCATTATGCATGCATCCATATATTTTTGCTTGTATGTGATTTTGGTGTTATTATTTTATGTGTAGATTTTGGTGCAAATAGTGATTGTGATTGTGAGGATTGTAGACACTCTCCAAACTACCAAGGCAAGTGGTGCTTCATGAATTATTCCTATGTTTTTCAACTATGCATTAGAAATATTTGCTAGACTTGCATAGATATTTTTTTTATCTATATGCTATGCTTGGGAAATCCTAGTAGTTGTAGAATTGCTAGAAATTTCTAAGTTAAGATTCTTATCAATGCCATGCTTAGCCTAGCTAGTAGCAACCTAGGGTGGTTAAATATTCAAGCTATGATAAAATATTTCTAAGTCTTTGGACTATGTTTTTGCTTAATAAAACAACTAAGTGAATGAAACACCTGGGTGGAATGGAAGGAATGGTTTATGTTGAGTGGTTACACAAGGACCATTTCTATGGTTTACCTTGTGTATCTCACTTGTGGGAAGCCACCTAGGAACAAAGGGATTTGAGAGGCCAAATGTTAAGAAGCTTCTAGTGTAGCCACTTGGCAATATGGGCTCTGCCTGGATCATATAGGTTGCAATAACTTAGCCATTTGGACAGTTGGTGGTAGTGGGATGATAGGTTGGAGCGCGTCCATTTGGTCTAAGGGAAGGCTTCTGAAAGGTCCTGTCTTGGTGAAAATCAAGTCTTGTGGGGAAAGTGCACAACCTCTGCAGATGGAAGAATCTAAGTACTTAGCCATGTCCCTGGTATTGGACAACTTGAGCATCAAGACATGGAAGCTATCAAGAATCTCCTCATCCCAATTTCTAAGTAAAAACTTGTGGTTGAACAAGGGTGAAGGACCCCAATGTCTATTGGTGGTTCCTTGGGAAAGATTTTGACAAAGAAAAACTTAGTGTTTTCAACTAATAGGTAAAACCTATTTTGAGCAAAGCAAGCCTAAGCTACACTTATCCAAATGCATATAGTATCTAGCTACCAATATTCTACTAAGGTATCACTTGCCAATACTATTCCAATGTATTGACCCACTATGGCTGTAACTTGTGATGTTGCAGGATATTCTGATGATGATTAGGAGTCATGAGTCTACACTCAACATGCTTGCCTGTGGCACATGAAGATGAAGACTTATTTATCTCATTATATATTTGAAATCTTGTATTAGTCTTGTGGCCATGGAGTTGTAATAGACTATGTTTGTCTCTGGAATGATATGTAATAATGACCTTTGTTTCTGTGTACTTCATCTTAAACTGTGGATGCTAGCATTGATCCAGGGACTAGCATTGCAATCACAGGGATCCTTTCCTTTACAAAGGAGGGATCTTACAGTGAGATAATACCATCAACATGCTTGCAAGCAAACCATGGGAAATAGCAATTTGCTAACATGAGAGATGCAAAGAATGCAAAAGGTATCAGAGTTGGGTTCGATCTTGAACTCACTTTTGGGATGCTCTCAAGAGCTCTTTTTGTCAAATCGTTGTCAACTGAGGTTGACATTCTCGTGCGGGTACCTACACACATTATACACAAAAGGAAGAACGTGTGTGCATGGTAGAGAAACACATCATCCATCATGATGTATCTCATCTTGTGCACATCACCATTAATTTCAATCAAGTATGAAATAGATGCATGGTGAGTATGCAAGTGGGGAACATGCTTATCATCACAATCATCAAAATCTCCAAAAATTGAGAAAGCTATGGGGGCTGTCTCAATATAACGCATATGATCAACATTGTTGCAAGCAAAACAAGTGAAATAGCAAGCATTCATCTTATTACAAGCAACGGGAGAAATTGTGATAGAGCAAATGTGTCTGATCTTTTGATGAGATGGTGATAGTTGATTTGGTGGAGTTCGGGCTTGACGATCTGACTACATGTGCGAGCACGAGTGCCAATGCAATCGCTAGGCCAATCTCCTGGAGGTTACCGATCCTGCGGGAATACGATCAGCCTGACCAGCGAGGGTCCTAATTCCTACCTGAAATCGAGACCAAGAACTAATATTGCAATCGAGATATTGCGTAATTAAGATGAAATCATTATTGAAAAGGTGGGATCCTATATAGGTTCATAGTACAAGACGCCTCTACGACGCTCGCGCCTTGGCGAAGTTGCTATGATGGCTAACTTTATGTCTAAACAAAATCCAAGTTCTAATGACGACTGGGAGGGGGTTTATATGGAGGAAGAGAGATGATTTTTGTCCAACCCTAAAGGGACACCCGAAAACACCTCTAGATGGGCCTTCTAGTATCCAGAAAATCCCTATATTATCTAGCTCGAAAATACATGGGTCTAGACCATTAAATAAGGTGACGCGACACCAAATAAAGTCTTGGATTCGTCCAAGAATCCTTTGCAGCATTATGGTGGCTTCAAAGTCCTAAAATCTCCACTCGCCGTGTCATCTTCAATCCTCACATGCTTGTGGTGATATGCATGAGGTTCGTCGTTCATCGTCGAGTTGCTCGTAGGATTGGCGTTCCCAAATCTCCAGGTTACGTGTTCCGCTCATGTGATTGGGAGATCTATCAGATCCATTGGATCAAGAGGTGCATCGTGAAGGATCGGGCCAACAATTCCTATCATCTAAACTAACTATACTCTGAACATGATACATCTAGTTCATACTAGTCTGAACACGACTGGACACTCCAGTCGACACAGGCCGGACTATCCGGGTAAGTCGGATATTTTGGGGTGAATCAGCCGGATTCTCCGGGCTTGGTCCCTCATCACTTGGGGTTGCTCGATCTTTCACGAATTCCCATGGAAATCGAGATGAAGGCGAGTGGGAGGAGGGGAAGGATGAAATCCACGAACTCACACGCGAAGAACTCGATGAACACACACACACACACACACGAAGACACGATACAAGCCGATAGCTCATGCCGGTGGCAACCGGTCCAACTCAATCCCTAAGATCGGCGTTGGGCAAGACACTCTCCCATGGCCAACAATTGGGGTGAGTGGCTTGATAAGATCTTGACTACTTGGAGACGAGACACCGACTCCAAGGACTTGTACAACTTGAATGCACGAGGCAAAATCCAAGAGGTGGGGGATAATAGGTGCTCCTTGTCAAGGAGCATGAGACTAGCAATTGATAGATCCTCTAGGGTTTCTTCAATTACAATTATCTGGGGATTACAGTAGAGGGTGGGGGCTATTTATAGGGCAGCCACTTAAATAGGGATAGTTTGGTTACAAAAAGGTAAAGTCTAGGCGAAATAAGGGGTTACACGGTCCAAGCCCGATAGTTGACTTGAATCTGGGGTTTTCCGGCGAGAAGTCCGGCGGCGCCGGTGTTGGTGCCAAAAATTCTGGTAGTCACCGGTATTTCTGGTCGTGAACCAGAAAACCTTACAAAAAGCATTGTTGGACGTCGCCGGGAGATTTCGGTCGGTGCCGGAACTTTCAGCGAGGGGATCGGTCGACCGGGGTTGTCGCCGGAAGGTCTAGGGATACAAACGGTTCGCTGAGCCTAGCGCCGGTTTGTCCTGGAGCGTCTTCTCGTGCTGTCTTTGGTCCCTCCCTTGGTGATGCTTCGTGGGGTTCATCGTTGAGGATGCATAAAGTATTGGCATGAAGTAGCAATCCATCCAAGGGTGTATCAAAATCACACAAGGAGAGGAGCGAGTTAACCTTAGCTTGTAGGAGCTTGGCTCTAGCGCGGTTCATTGGTCCACTTGGGGGACTAGTTGGAGGAGACCTAGAAGCTTCCGTAGGATGGGCTGCATCAGATAGTGTGGTTCATAAAGGAATGCAAGTAGGGAGAAGTCTTGGAACATTTATACCTTTCATCGACGATCTTCACTCTTTATTGTTGGATTCTGCATTGCTCACAGAATTCGTATATATTATATAGCGTGAAAAACGTGTATGATGATGTAGATCTCCTTGTCCTCTTCAAAAAGAGCTAAACAACACCAAAATCCGAGTTCGAATGCAAAAGTTATGCTCAAAAAAGTGCGGACACTAAAGCGGTTGGCGGGCAAATTGGCGGTGCTGGGTCTGTCGCTAGAACGATTTCGGCTGTGCCGGAAAAATTTCGGCGCTGCCCAAACAGTATACGAAAGGCAATTTTGGCGGAATGCCAAAATATTCTGGCTTCATCGGAACAATTTCAGTAGCGCCGGACTATCCACCAAAACGAGTTCGTGAACGTGAAAAATGTGATTTCTATGAAAAACTTGATGGAAAACTCTAGATTTGAGGGACAGATAATGGAATTACGCCATTAAAACGCAGGGGAAGGTAGATCAATAAGTTCAGCATGTAATCGACGGATCAAAACCTACCAAAATGCATTGAAATCTCAGATCGATCCAAAACACTAAATTGGGGCTATATTTTGGAAATTTAGAATTTATGGTGGATAGAAGCATATTTTGGGGGGAAATCCATGAGAAACTTGGGCTCTGATGCCACATGATAGGGGTTAACCTCAAGGGTGGCCTGATATTCACGAATATCATGATCAAATCAATGGGAAAAGTGAGTGAAAGCAAGAATGTAGAGGAAGTGAGGACACACCCTGCGAAGAACACGATGAACACACGCAAACACAAACATCATACAAGATCTATTGCTCCTACCGGCAGCCACCAGTCTGATAGAATCCTCGCAAGGAAAGATCGATCAATGTGCTCCTGTCAAATCCACATCACAGAGGGAAGAACACCTTGGGGAGAATCTTGATAACTTTACTAGAGCTAACTCAAAGTAAAGACCTTGACTACTAAGGATGATCAATGGCACTTTCCAGATAGGTTGGTGACGATAGCCGGTCCCCTTCTAAGGGAAGGAGGCAAAACTAGAGAGATTCCACAAACAGGGTTCTCTTCTAGTCTATCATCTATGCCTAAGGGATGCATGTGGGGTTGGAGGCTCTATATATAGGCCACACACTAAACAAGGGGTAGTTTGGGGATAAAATAGGCAAAAGGATATGTAAATAAAATATTCCAGGGCATCAAACCCAAATCTATGCCGAGACTAGAGACGGGTTTGGCGCCGGTATGTGTGGGGCGGTTCCGGTGGCACATTTAGCGGCACCGGATTGTCTGCCGAATTGGCCTTCTTCTTCCGTCTGTTCTTCCAAGCCACCGCCTTGTCGGCTTGGGGTTTCGGGCTTCCTCCCTTTTCTCTGAGGTTATCGATGTGAACCTATCATGGTCATAGGACAGAGAATTAAGTAGTATACCATTCAATAGGGTAGAAAGTAAACTCATTGTTAGGGTTGACCCCTTGGGGTTGACCGATCTTACACAAATTCTCGTGGAAATCGAGATGAAGGCGAGTGGGAGGAGGGGAAGGATGAAATCCACGAACTCACACGCGAAGAACTCGATGAACGCACACACACATACACACAAAGACACAATACAAGCCGATACCTCATGTCGGTGGCAACCGGTCTAACACAATCCCTAGGATCGGCGTAGGGCAAAACACTCTCCCATGGCCAACAACGGGGGTGAGAGGCTTGATGAGATCTTGACTACTTGGAGACGAGACACTGACTCCAAGGACTTGTACAACTTGAACGCACGAGGAAAAATCCAAGAGGTGGGGGATAATTGGTGCTCCTTGTCAAGGAGCATGAGACTAGCAATTGATAGATCCTCTAGGGTTTCTTCAATTACAATTATCCAAGTCTAGGGTATATGATATGGGATCCCTTGTGGGATTGACCTAGGGTGGCCCGATCTTCACGGATTTGATGCGGGGAGTGAGGGGATACCCGATGAACACGATGAACGCAACACAAACGCAAGGTAAAGATACAAACACACGCAAACACAACCCGATTCGATTTGCTCCCGTTGGCTCGAACAACCAATCCAATAGAATCCTCGGCGAGAGACCGTTAGGTAGAATCACCAAAGGAGAGATCGGCAAGCGGATGATAGAATCCAAATCAAAGGAGAGTGTAGCAACCAAGTAGAATCCCAAGGGGAGAGACCTAGCACTACTAGAATCCTTGATGAGGAGAGACCAAACACTTGAGGAGGGTCTTGACGACTTGGAAACAATTCGAACTCCAAGGCCTTGTACAACTCATAGATTAACTATAGAGAGGGGTTCCCATCTAGGGGTAGGAACAAGCCTTCATTCATCATCAACTCTAGGGTTTCAAGGAGGGGGTGGGGGCTTATATATAGGCCAGCCATGAGCTAGGGGTAAAACAGGCATAAATAGGTAGTTCTGGGCGTTACATGGGCCAGGCCCAACCTGAGGCACGCAGGCCCGATACGCTTGGTCCGGAGACTCTGGTGTGCTGGCCGGAGACTCCGGTCTGGACCGGAGACTCCGGTCAGTCTCTGGTGTCGTCTCCGGAGGGGCCTTCTGACAGTCCTGGGCACTGGTTTGGGGGTCGGACCGGAGGTGGGCCGGAGACTCTGGTGTGGTAGACCGGAGACTCCGGTCTGGACCGGAGACTCCGGTCTAGCTTCAGCGTCTTCTCTTCAGGCCTCTTGCTTGGGGGTCTTGATCTCTGGGGTCCTCTTGTCATCTCCTCTTGGTGTCATGGTCATGGTCCTGGTCATAGCATTGGCACGTGTGTCAAGTAGGATTCCATTCACATGATAGCCAAAGGAGGGTGGGGTATGGAATGAGTTCACCTTTGAGGGTGTGTGGATGTAGCATGGTGTGGACCAATGGTGAATGCCATGTGTTGGGCTGCAACAGTATACAATAGAGGGGTGGGGCTATTTATAGGCCAGCCACTTAAACAGGCGTAATTTAGGGATAAAACTGGAAGTTGGGGCGAATCTGGGGGTTACATGGGCCAGGCCCAAAAGGCCTTTACATGCCTATTGACGAGCGGTCTAGAGACTCCGATGGGGTGGTCCGGAGACTCCGGTCTCGGCTGGAGACTCTGGTCCATCTTCATTCCATATCCAGAGGGGCATACTGAATGTCCCGTGGCTGGTTTGTGGGGTTGGTCCGGAGGTCGGTCGGAGACTCCGATGAGTCAGACTGGAGACTCCGGTGTAGACTGGAGACTCCGGTGTGTTCAGCTTCAGCAGTGGCTTCTCCTTGTTCTTCTTTCTTGGGGGCTTGGTGAAGTACCGGCGCTTTATAGCTGAGGATACATAACGTAGTTGGATGAAGTAGCAAGCCATCCAAAGGCATATCAAAGTCACATGAGGAAACGAGCGAGTTAACCTTAGCTTGTAGGAGCTTGGCTCGGGCGCGAGTCATTGGTCCACTTGGGGGACTTGCTGGTATAGATGGAGGGGCGTCCGTAGGACGGGCTGCATTAGCTCCTCCCCCTTGGGAAAGAGTTGTCCTTTACTCTTCATGGCTATCCACTTGATCATCTCCATTGTAGGGTGACAGGTCCTTGACGTTGAACGTATTGCTCACTAGGTACTTTGAGGTTGGTATGTCAATTGTTGTTGATTCTTTTGAGGACCTTGAAGGGACCATCTCCCCTTGGCTTGAGCTTGGAATCGCGATCTTTGGGGAAGCGGTCTTTACTCAAGTGTATCCACACAAGATCACCTTCCTTGAAGATCATCTCCTTTTTGGTCTTGTTTATCCTTGACGCTTGGCGAAACACTTGTTGCTCGATTGTAGCTCTTGTGTCTTCATGGAGTCTCTGCATTGCTTGGGCACGCTTGTCGACGTCCATGTTTGTACCTTCATGGAGAGTAAGAGGTAGAATGTCGAGCGCTGTGAGGGGCTCGAATCCTTAGACAATCTTAAACAGTCTCTTCATGGTGGTGGAGTGCTTGGCACGATTGTAGGCGAACTCAGCGTGTGGGATGTATTCCTCCCAATCTTTAAGGTTCTCCTTTATCAACACGCGGAGAAGTGTGCCAAGGCTTTGGTTGATGACCTCGGTTTGGCCACCGTTTTGAAGATGCGAGACGGACGAGAATAGTAGTTTGACGCCGAGCTTGGCCATGAATGTCTTCCAAGAGTAGCTCATGAATTTTACGTCGCGGTCGAAGACGATTGTTCGTGGCACTCCATGAAGGCAGATTATTTCCCTGAAAAATAGATTTGCGACATGTGAAGCATCATCGGTCTTATGGCATGGAATGAAGCGTGCCATTTTTGAAAAACGATCCACTAAAACAAATATAGAATCATGACCATGTCTAGACCTAGGCAAGCCTAACACAAAGTCCTTGCTAATGTCCCACCAAGGTGCATGAGGAATAGGAAATGGCATATAAAGACCAAAAGGTTTAGACTTAGACTTAGCTTGGACACATGTAGTGCATCGTTGGACATGGCGCTCCACGTCGCGCTTCATCTTTGGCCAATAGTAGTGAGTGGAGAGCATGTCATATGTCTTGTCACGGCCAAAGTGACCCATAAGGCCTCCACCATGGGATTCTTGAAGAAGCAAAATTTGGAGAGACGACTTCGAAATGCAAAGCTTGTTTTGTTTGAATAGAAAACCTTTATGCAAATAGAAATCATCAACCCCTTTGTCTATTAAACACTTTGCAAAAATTGATCCAAAGAACGGGTCGGAAGCATACAAAGATTTGATGTCATCAAGACCCAACACGTTTACTTTGAGGCGCGTAAGAAGGCTAGTATTCTTGCGATACAAGGCGTCCGCTACCACATTTTCTTTACCCTTCTTGTACTTGACAATGTAAGGGAAAGATTCCATGATCTCAACCCACTTAGCATGCCTTTTACTCAAGTTGACCCTTAAGATATTTCAAAGACTCATGGTCGGAATGTATTATAAATTCTTTGGGCCAAAGGTAGTGTTGCCACACTTGAAGGACACAAACTAAGGCAAAAATCTCTTTGTCATAAATTGGATAGTTGAGGCATGCACCATCAAGTTTCTCTCTATGGTAAGAAATAGGATGCCCATTTTTCCTAAGGATGCCTTCAATACCAATACCACTAGCATCAAACTCTATCTCAAAAGTTTTTGTGAAATTCCGTAAAGCAAGGAGGGGTGCTTCGGTGATCCTCTTTTTAAGGTCATAAAAGGCCTTTTGTTGTGATTTGCCCCAAACAAATGTGACATTTTTCTTGGTTAACTCGTTGAGAGGGCAAGCAATGGTAGAAAAGTTTTCACAAAGCGGCGATAGAAACCGGCCAAACCATGAAAACTACGAAGTTCACTTACATTGGTAGAAATAGGTCAATCTCGTATGTCCTTAACTTTTTAAATATCAACTTCGATACAATTCGAAGAAATAACAAATCCAAGGAAAATCAATTTGTCTTTGGCAAAAGTGCACTTTGGGAGATTAGCATATAGCTTTTCATGACGAAGGATTTGTAAAACCTCCTTAACATGTGTAACATGCTCCTCTAGTGACTTGCTATAGGCAAGAATATCATCAAAGTAAACAATGACACTCTTTCCAATGAGAGATCTCAAAATATGGTTCATAAGGCACATAAAGGTGGATGGGGCATTAGATAAGCCAAATGGCATAACCAACCATTCATAGAGACCTAGTTTGGTCTTGAAGGCGTTTTTCCACTCATCACCCTCGGCCATGCGTATTTCATGGTAACCACTACGAAGATCAATTTTTTTAAAAAAATAGTGGCTCCACACAACTCATCAAGCATGTCATAAAGACGCGGTATTGGATGGCGATAACGCATAGTGATAGCATTGATTGGATGGCAGTCCATGCATAACCTCAACATATCATCCATCTTTGGGACAAGAGTCACGGGTACTGCGCTTGGGCTAGTGCTTACTTGGATCAAACCTTTGGATACGAGTTGGTTGATTTGTCGTTCTATCTTCTTTGTCTCTTCTAGGTTTGTGCGGTATGCGGTGCTGTTTGGGAGAGGTGCGCCGGGTATGAGGTCAACGCGGTGCTCTATTTCGCGAAGTGGAGGTAGTCCATAAGGAAGCTCTTTGGGAAACACGTCATTGAATTCCTGCAAAATAGCCATCAAAGGAGGAGGAACATTTTTCAAGTTATTAGTTCCTTGCGCTAGTCCCTTACAAATGAGGACATGGTGCAAGATGGATGGGTTGTTCCGCACTTCTCTCATCTCACTTTTGGTGGCTAGAAGAACAGTCTTAGTTTTCCACTCGAGTTTGGCTTGTGGCTCTCACTCACTATATGGTGGTTCTCTCGCTAACCGCTCTTCTCACAAGATGGTGTTGTGCTTTTCGCCCTCGCTAAAGCCTTTGCATTGTCCACAATTATTTGGCTAGGAGTCATTGGTTGCAAAACACATGTCTTGTCAAGCCATTTGAAAGTATAGACATTTGTGTGACCATCATGTAAAGCATGCTTGTCATATTGCCAACGCCTACCTAGCAACATATGGCAAACCTTCATGGGAACCACATCACACTCCACCGTTTCCTTGTATGGTCCAATTGAGAATGTTACCGAGATGGTGTGCTTGATCTTGACGGACCCTTATTCACTTAGCCATTGTATATGGTAGGGGTGCTTATGTGGATGGAGGGTGAGGTTGAGCTTCTCACACAACTTCGTGCTTCCAAGTTTGTGGCAAGTCCCTCCATCGATGACAACTTTGACGGATTTCCCATTGATACCGACATGTGTTTGAAAGATGTTTCATCTTTGGTCTTCATGCTCATGGACTTGAAGTTAAGACCCTTGTGACAACAAGTGATGGACTTGCATCATGCTCACACACAAGTAGTTCTTGGTCATCTTCCAAATGTTGCCTTGCCAAAGCTTCCTTGACTCTTGTATCAAACTCATCTTCACTCAAGTATTTTTCGTCGCAATTGTCATGGATGAACAAAACTTTCTTGTTTCCACATGTGGCCAACTTGTGTCCCTTCCCTCCACACTTGTAGCATTCACCATTGAATGGTTTATCATCCTTTGTGTACTTTCCACTTGGAGGCGGTTTTCCCTGAGGTAGTGTTGGCTTGAAGGGAAGCTTGTTGGTACTTGATGAGCTTCCATTTGGGTTTGTATATGTAGTGGATGGCGCTTGCTTATAGGTTAAGTACGTCTTTGCCTTGTTATACTTGATGTCCTCTTGCACTTGATGTTCGGCTTTTGTTGCTATGTGCACAAGCTCAACCATGTTGTTGTACTTTTGGAACTCGGTGATGCGCTTGATTGGATAGGTCAAGCCATTGAGGAAGCATGCGATTGTTTGCTCATCGTGCTCTTCAATGTTTGCACAGATCATGTTGAGCTCCATTTGCTTGAAGTACTCTTCCACGGTCTTTGTCCCTTGACTAACTGTTTGAAGTTTGTTGAAGAGGTCACGCTTGTAGTGTGAAGGAACAAAGAGGAATCTCATATGATCCTTCATATCTTTCCAAGTGGTGATTGGAGGCTCTTGTCTTTCTTCACGAGCAAGTTGGATTTGTTCCCACCAAAGGTTGGCATAATCATCAAATTCTAGGGATGCCATGGCCATCATATTCTCATTCCTATAGTTCTGCATGCAGAAGATCTTGTCAACCTTGGGTGCCCATGAGAGGTATTCTTTGGGGTCATTGTGATAGGGCAAAGGTGTCTGATCTTTCGATGAGATGGTGATAGTCGATTTGGTGGAGTTCGGGCTTGACGATCCGACTACACGTGCGAGCACGAGCGCCAATGCAATCGCTAGGACAATCTCCTGGAGGTTACCGATCCTGCGGGAACACGATCAGCCTGACCAGCAAGGGTCTTAATTCGTACCTGAAATCGAGAACAAGTAAGAACTAATATTGCAATCAAGATATTGCGGATTAAGATGAAAGCTTTATTGAAAAGGTGGGATCATGTATAGGTGTGAAGTACAAGAGGCCTCTGCGACGCTCGAGCCTTCGCGAAGTTGCTATGATGGCTAACTTATTGTCTAAACAAAATCCGAGTCTATGGTGACGGCTAAGGGGAGTATTTAAGGAGGAAAAGGTGGGGTTTTGGCCAGCCATATAAGTGGTGGCTGAATCCAACTCTAGAAGTCCTTTTCTCCTCAAATACGGACTCTAAAAAGTGGCTATTTAAAATCCTGCGAAAATTACATGGGCCTGGCCCAAAATAAAGGTGTCGCAGCACCATATTAAGCTATGGACGAATTTGTGAAGTATTAATCTTGAATATTTCGTCCAAGCCTTCTTTCTTCATTATGGTGGCCTCAAAGTTCTGAAATCTTCATCCGTGGCCTTCTCTTGAATCATCACATGCTTGCTGCCATCTCCATGCATGACCATGCTCCAATGCCTGTCCCTCTCATCCATGCTTGGTCCATCATTCCTAAGAGTAAGAAATGCATCTGATTTAGGTAGCATCATATTGTCATGTATGTGAGGAATAGTTCCAAGAAACGAAAGTACATGATAGTTAAGTTGTTTGGCATGAGATCGAGTGATAGGTCCTTGTATGTGGGTAGCTGTAGGTACAATGGTTGTATCAATAGATGGGATGTCCACATCATGCTCCCCTTCTTGAATTGAAGTCGTCCTCGATGCAATCTCATCTTCCTCACCAAAGTAAGGCTTCATATCACCAATATGCGCAGCATCATCCGTTTTATGACAAGGAATAAAATGTGCCATCTTAGAAAACCGATCCAAAACAACAAAAATACTATCCCTCCCCTTCTGTGTATGTGGAAATCCCAAAACAAAGTCCATAGAAATATCCTCCCAAGGAACACTAGGAACAGGAAGAGGCATATATAAACCATGTGGATTAAGGCGAGACTTAGCTTTTTGACAAGTAGTGCAGCGTGCCACAAATCTCTCAACATCTCGACGCATACGTGGCCAAAAGAAGTGTGCAGCAAGAACATCCTCCGTTTTCTTGACACCAAAGTGTGCCATCAATCCTCCTTCATGCGCCTCCTGTAACAACAAAAGACGAACAGAACTATCTGGAATGCATAGTTTGTTAGCACGGAACACAAATCCATCATTGAAGACGAACTTGTTCCATTTTATACCATCTCTACAATTCTGCAACACATCTTTAAATTCAGCATCATGCACATATTGTTCCTTAATAGTTTCCAATCCAAATATTTTGAAGTCAAGTTGAGATAACAAAGTATAACGGCGCGACAAAGCATCAACAATAATATTATCTTTACCCTTTTTGTGTTTGATAACATAAGGAAACGACTCAATAAATTCAACCCACTTTGCATGACGACGATTCAACTTAGCTTGACTACTAATATGCTTCAAATATTCATGATCAGAATGTATAACAAATTTTTAGGCCATAGATAATGTTGCCAAGTTTCTAATGTCCGAACCAACGCATATAATTCTTTATCATAAGTAGAATAGTTCAGACTAGCCCCACTCAATTTCTCACTAAAATATGCAACAGGTTTTCCCTCTTGTAATAACACACCTCCCAAACCAATTCCACTAGCATCACATTCAAGCTCAAAAGTCTTATTAAAATCAGGAAGTTGGACTAAGGGAGCATGTGTTAGCTTATCTTTCAATATGACGAAGGCCTGTTGTTGTGCATCGCCCCAAACAAAGGGCACATCCTTCTTGGTAAGTTCATTCAGCGGCGCGGCAATTGATCCAAAGTCTTTGACAAAGCGCCTATAAAAACCAGCGAGGCCAAGAAAACTCCTCACTTGTGTGATAGTCTTGGGCTGCGGCCAATTCTCAATAGCTTCAATCTTGGCTGGATCCACTTCAATACCCTGTGATGTAACAACATAGCCAAGAAACGCAAATCGATTGGTGCAAAAGGTGCACTTCTCAAGATTACCAAACAAACGTGTATCACGTAAAGCATTGAAAACAGTACGTAAATGGTCCAAATGATCCTCTAAAGATTTGCTATAAATCAGAATATTATCAAAGTAGACTACCACAAAACGTCCAATGAAAGCACGTAAAACTTCGTTCATTAATCTCATGAAAGTGCTGGGTGCATTAGTTAAACCAAACGGCATCACTAACCACTCATATAAACTGAACTTAGTTTTAAATGTTGTTTTCCATCCATCTCCCAATTTCATACGAATCTGGTGGTAACCACTATGCAAATCAACTTTAGAAAACATGGTAGAGCCACTCAATTCATCAAGCATGTCATCCAAACGTGGAATAGGATGATGATATCGAATAGTAATATTATTGATAGCTCTACAATCAGTACACATGCACGAAGAACCATCTTTCTTAGGTACCAAAATAATAGGAATAGCACATGGGATAAGGGACTCACGAATATGATCTCTGTCGAGTAGTTCCTGAATTTGGCGTTGTATCTCCTTTGTCTCCTCTGGATTGGTTCTATTTGGCGCGCGGTTGGGCAACGTAGCACTAGGAATTAGATCAATTTGGTGCTCAATTCCTCTAATAGGTAGTCCTGGTGGCAGCTCAGCGGGAAAGACATCCTCATATTCTTGCAAAAGGTTAGCAATAGCGGGTGGCAAAGAAGGAGGCATATCCTCAAATGAAAACAAAACCTCTTTGCAGATAATTGCATAACATTGAGTATTGTTTACATCTAGTTCAGCAATATCAATTTTATTTGCAAGCATACATGGACTCTTCAAATGAATTTCAGTAGCATGTTTAGAATCAGATTTAGTGTTCTTTGGTGGTACAAAATCTGCAGCAACAATTTGATTCACACTTTTATTTTTCTCCTCAGTTTTAGCTCTACTAGCTCTAGCAAGATCATGTTTTAAAATCTGTTCGGGAGTCATAGGTTTTAGACCAATTTTCTTTCCATCATGCATAAGAGAATAGTGATTAGTTTTACCATTATGAACAGATTCTCTATCAAATTACCATGGTCTACCTAGTAACAAAGAACAAGCTTGCATAGGTACAACATCACAATCAACAAAATCAGAATATGTACCAATAGTAAAATGCACGCGTACCGTTCTTGTTACCTTGATCTTGCGAGAACTCTCAAACCATTGGATGTAATATGAATGTGTGCGTTGTCTTGTTGGAAGTGCAAGCTTCTCTACCATGTCAACACTAGCCAGATTATTACAACTCCCTCCATCAATGATGATCCTTATAGCTCTTTCCTTGACAACACCACGTGTTTGGAACAGGTTGTGGCATTGATCATGCTCAGATTTGCTCAATTGCACACTCAACACACATTGTGTAATTAAGCTCTTGTATTGATCAGCAGTTTTAGCTCCCATTACCTCTATCTCTTCATCAGAATCACAATTGTCTCCATCTCGAGCAGAAATAAGAGCTAATGTATCTTCATCAAAGTCACTCGCTGAATCATATTGACCATCATCACGCACCATCATAACACGTTGTGTTGTGCACGATCTCTCAATATGACCAAAACCCCAGCACTTGCGGCATTGTATATCCTTTGTTTTACCCGTGGAAGCCATAGAAGATGCACTACGAGCAGGAGCATTTGATGACGGTGGAGGAGCAGCTGACGGAAACCTTGTGGTGGCCTTGGATGTGGTAGTAGCTGGTGGAGAATAACGAGAAGAAGGCGCTGATTGTCGGGATGTCCAAGTGGATGTGCGACCTGCAGAATTATTAGTCCTCCTCCATGGTGTTTGGCGATCCTGCACTTCATGTTCAGCTTTGCAAGCAAGATGAAACAAACGAGTGATGGAATTATATTCCTTATAGTCTAATATGTGTTGAATGTCTTTGTTTAATCCACCAAAGAAACGTGCAAGCATTTTTTCAGTAGATTCAACAAGACCACACCGAACCATCCCCGTTTGCAATTCCTGATAATACTCTTCTACAGAATTTTTTCCTTGTTCCAAATGTGTCGGATTCTTTAGTAAATCATGTTGATAAGTGGGAGGCACAAAACGAACACGCATAGTAGTTTTAAAAGTAGTCCAAGTACGAGGAATAGTAGTAGGATTTAAACGACAATACTCAGACCACTAAAGGGAAGCAAATTTAGTAAATTCACATGTAGCAGCACTAACACGCATATTCTTAGGATATTTTAAACATGCAAAACGTTGTTCTACTTCCATCTCCCATGTAAGATATGCATCAGGATTATATTTACCCTCAAAAGATGGAATATTTAATTTAAACTTTGCAACATGATCATCATCACGTACCGGTGGTCGAGCATTGCGGTGGTAATGTCTAGGTCGTCCAGCAGGGTGTGGAGGTTGTTCAACCTCCTCGTCAAACATATCGTCGTCATCGAGGTCGTAGTAGTACCCATCGTCTACCCCCAATGTCGCAGCAGCAGACGCGGTGGAAGCCTGAGGTGCCTCAGCTGCAGCGGTAGCCGGCTGAGGTGCGGCGGCCGCTGAACCAGCAGTATGACCCGTGATCGGAATGCGTCGTGCGCCATGCCGAGGTACCAATGGGGCGAGTGCGGGTGCCGGCAATCTGTCCAAAACCTCCTTTAACCGATCGTCAAGCTTGTCGTTGAACGATTTGTCGAGTCCATCGATCTTGTCCATGGCGTTGGTGAGCTTGGTGTCAAACTATTCTAGTCGTGCATCCACATCTTCAGCGCGACCGACCAAGAGCTCGGAGAAGTGGGCATGTAGTTCTTGGTTCGTCATTGTGGCATGGTTGCGCGAAGTATCTGTCATGGTTAGTCCTTTAAAAAGCACAGGTATATATGCCTATAACTACGAAAATATGGTCGAAGGCACGCGTAATCCGTCAAGCAATATACGAAGCTCTTACAAGTTCTTACCAAACAGCAGGAAAAGGCGATGTGCAACCACGAGGAGTAGTGGGTCCAGAGATTAAACCGAGCGATTACCAGGAGTCGAGATACCGCACGTGGAGAAATCCGTGGAGCTCTGGGAAGGCTTAGCAAAGAGGTTAGTAATTATCAAAATAGCAATGCAAATGTTGAAAGAATGCTCAACGACGGTACTGTGCTGGTCCTAGGATAGACCGTACTAGAGACGCGAACCTAGATCACCAACGATGTCACGATGCGACACAACAAGCAATGTATGATAATATGGCACCCTGAAAAGCGAACCGAGATGTCAAAAATCACTATGATGGCGAGTGTCTAGAACTGATTGACGGGGTTTAGAAACAGGTTAGCCCCAACATTTTTTTTTCAAAATTTTTGTATTATACTCCGGAAAGCGCGCAGGCGCCAAAAAAATATCGCTATAACGACCGATGGAGAAAAGTGATCCCCGGAGTCGAAAATCAGTATAGCCAGAAATTTTTTTCGGAGGCGGTTCCAGACTCAATTTGGTTCCAGTATAACGACCAAATTTTTTTTCCTCTCCTTCTGGACTTACGACTGAACTCTGAGCTTGACACGGACTTTAGGTCAACACGGAAACAACAAGGAAGGTAAAGTAAAACGAAATAACTAGGAAACAATAACTCAACTCGGACTCGTGCCGCGGCAGGAAAGATGATCGGATCCGTGTCGCGGTAGGAAGGCGGTGGCGGAGTTTTAGGGTTTATGGTGGCTGGGTGTATGGCGGCAGAATATGGTGGCGGAATATGGTGGCGGTGATCTGCGAGTGTGGCGGTGACTACTGTGATCAGAACTCGAAACTCTAAGGGACGAGACACTAAGACCAGCAACTCGACGCGACGATGCAGACACAAATTCAACAATGCAAACTGAAAAGATAATGCAAGGCGTAGATTGGTGATGGGATGGATCTAAACTCTAACTATGTTTTTGGCTTTTTCGTGGGTTATAGGTAAATCAGATCTAATCTATGAAAACTATAAAATCTCACCGAGCAACCTGAAATGTGATACCACTTGATAGGGCAAAGGTGTCCGATCTTTCGATGAGATGGTGATAGTCGATTTGGTGGAGTTCGGGCTTGACCATCCAACTACACGTGCGAGCACGAGCGCCAATGCAATCGCTAGGCCAATCTCCTGGAGGTTACCGATCCTGCGGGAACACGATCAGCCTGACCAGCGAGGGTCTTAATTCCTACCTGAAATCGAGAACAAGTAAGAACTAATATTTCAATCAAGATATTGCGGATTAACATGAAAGCATTATTGAAAAGGTGGGATCCTGTATAGGTTCGAAGTACAAGAGGCCTCTGCGACGCTCGAGCCTTTGCGAAGTTGCTATGATGGCTAACTTATTGTCTAAACAAAATCCAAGTCTATGGTGACGGCTAAGAGGATTATTTAAGGAGAAAAAGGTGGGGTTTCGGCCAGCCATAGAAGTGGTGGCCGAATCCAACCCTAGAAGTCCTTTTCTTCTCAAATACGGACTCTAAAAAGTGGCTATTTAAAATCCTGCGAAAATTACATGGGCCTGGCCCAAAATAAAGGTGTCGCAACACCATATTAAGCTATGGACGAATTTGTGAAGTATTAATCTTGAATATTTCGTCCAAGCCTTCTTTCTTCATTATGGTGGCCTCAAAGTTCTGAAATCTTCATCCGTGGCCTTCTCTTGAATCATCACATGCTTGCTGCCATCTCCATGCATGACCATGCTCCAATGCTTGTCCCTCTCATCCATGCTTGGTCCATCATTCCTAAGAGTAAGAAATACATCTGATTTAGGCAGCATCATATTCTCATGTATGTGAGGAATAGTTCCAAGAAACGAAAGTACCTGATAGTTAAGTTGTTTGGCACGAGATCTTGTGATAGGTCCTTGTATGTGTGTAGCTGTAGTTACAACGGTTGTATCAATAGATGGGATGTCCACATCACATTGGAACCGGTGAACTTGGGCATGGTGAATTTGAGCTTGACAAAAGTTTCCTCTTCATTGCGGTTCCGGCATCGGCGGTTGCCATGATGGTGGTGGCCATCTTCATCACCCGAGCTCTCACATCTTGCTTGATGATGTTGGTGTTGCCCTTGCGGTTGTTGTGGTGCCGCATTTGGTGGTGGAACTTGGTCCTCACGACAAGCCTAGGCGGCTTGCTCTTGTTCTTATCGCGGTTGCTGACGAGGAGGAGGCGCTTGGGCCTCACGGTGTTGGTTCGGCACTTGTACATCATGATGACGAGCATCGACTTGAGCCACGTGGCGAGGAGGACGTTGTGTCGCATGTGCAATGGGTCTCTCCCTTTCTTTGTAATGTAGTGGAGGCACGACATGGTGATCATGTTGTCGATGTTGACACTCATGTCAATGATGACGTCTTGGTGCGTCTTCAAGTGCTTCACGTTGACGGCGAGCTTGTTCGTCCATGTCGGAGGCCTCACTTGTTGACGAAGGAATATGCCGATGATGAGGAGCTTGTGGTTCCACTTGAGGTTGCTCTTGTTGGATCACTAGTGCCCTTGCTTGTGGACGTTGCACTTCACGTCTTGGAGGTCTCAGCGGTGAGGTCATCATCATAGCTTGACGTTTTGGTGTGCCGAGGAGATGGTACCGCTTGTGAAGAGCTCATGGAGTGAACTACGGGTCCATCGTTGTGCCTTGAAGCGCGATGGTGCGAAGAGCTTGACGCACTCGAGGGGTGCCGTGATGAGCTTGAGGTGCGCGAGAGCGGCCTTGCTAACCCATCAATGAGACATTGAAGCTTGTCATCCGTTGCAGCGACAGCGCGTTCGATTGCTTCATTTTGGTAACCGAGGTTGTGTTGCATCGCATGCATTTTCCCTTGGACCTCCTCGAAGCGGTTGTCGATGCTCTTGAAATCCATTTGCGTTTCTCTAAATTGTTCATCTTGGCGCTTCTCAAGGGCGTCACAACGGTAGTTGAATTCTCCACGAATCTTCCAATGGGTTGCCCTTGTCATGTAATGGTCTTCATCCTCTTGAGGTTGAGGTGGTCAGTTCGTATCATCGTTCCTATCCATGATGCAAAACCAACAAGGATTATATATGGAGGAAAATACTTGGAGAGTTAGCCCGTGAACCTCACCTTGGGGATTGTATCGAACTAGTTGCCACACACGCGAACTAAAATCTTGCAAAGTGAAATCGCAAAGAAAAGCTCACACTAAAAGGGGAACTAAACTCTCAAAAGCTTTTGGTGGAAAAGGTTGGGATGGTGGAAAGCCAAAGAACCAACAAATCGAAAAGGATAGTCAAAAGTGGGTAAGATCCAACAAAACTCAAGTCAAGGTAAAAGCTCAACAACTCAAAAGGGGTGACGGGAACCTACGACTATACACACACATGGAGAAAAATGGGATAGACACGACTATGAAAAAGAGCACAAAAAGTCCTAACAACGACTAAGCTCGGTTGTCGTGCCAATGCAAGAAGGGACGGTGGCTCGTTTGCAAAGAGGAAAAAATGAGCAATGTATTTGTGCACTTTCCTTGGGCGCTCTTATTTCTCTCTTGCTTACAAGATTGAGACTCTCTTTTGCTATGGAAGACTATTTTTATTTTTATTTTGTATCTTTTTCTTTCTTTTCTTTTTTTTTGTTTTTTCTCTCCCTTTGATGCTACCAAGTCACTCTTTCTATTTCTTTCCACTCTCACTAAACAAAGGAAAATGCATAATGCTCAAGCAAACACAAGATGAGCCACTCTCGTGGGCTAGGTACACAAAAAGGAAGATATGGGTTAACAAGGTGACACAAGTTATACCTTCGATGTTGATGATGAACTTGCGGTCGGTGGTGCAGGATGATGTTTGGTTGCCGTGGTGTCGAGGGGCGCGGGAGATGTTGCGGAAGCTGCTATTAGTTGACGACACACACACATGGAACACAAATAAACAAGAGGAAAATCAGCCAATGTGAGATAAGAGGCAAAAGACAAAATCTTGCGTCAGGGCCGGAGACTCCAGTGTAGGCCGGAGACTTCGGTGTGATCAGGCCGGAGACTCCGGTCTGGGGACACAGCTCGAACTGCTCGTGTTCTTGCATGGAAACCCACGCCTTGGGTCATCGAATTCGCGAAAAATTGGCCAAAATTGGGACGAGGAACGCAGGCAAAAGCTGGACCAACACCTTAGACAAGATTGGGTCAGATCAAAACCACAAATAACACTAAAAAATGAGAGATCAATACAAAGGAAAATTGGGGCTATTTTTTGGGTAATTTTCGAATTTATGGTGGATAAGAGAAAAAATTTGTGGAGAATTCGTGATCAACCTTGCTCTTGATACCAATATGTTGGGGTTGACCCCTTGGGGTTGCCCAATATTTCACGAATTCTTGTGGAAATCGAGATGAAGGCGAGTGGGAGGAGGGGAAGGATGAAATCCATGAACTCACACGCGGAGAACTCGATGAACGCACGGACACACACGAAGACATGATACAAGTCGATAGCTCAAGCCGGTGGCAACTGGTCCAACACAATCCCTAGGATCGGCGTCCCGCAAGACACTCTCCAACAGCAAACAATGGGGGTGAGAGGCTTGATATGATCTTCACTACTTGGAGATGAGACACCGACTCCAAGGACTTGTACAACTTGAACGCATGAGGAAAAATCCAAGAGGTGGGGGATAATTGGTGCTCCTTGTCAAGGAGCATGAGACTAGCAATTGATAGATCCTCTAGGGTTTCTTCAATTACAATTATCCAAGTCTAGGGTTTGCAATAGAGTGGTGGGGCTATTTATAGGCCAACCACTTAAATAGGGGTAGTTTAGGGATAAAACTGGAAGTTGGGGAGAATCTGGGGGTTACATGGCCCAGGCCCAAAAGGCCGTTATATGCATGTTGACGAGCAGTCCGGAGACTTCGGTGGGGTGGTCCGGAGACTCTGGTCCAGGCCGGAGAGTCCAGTCCATATCCGGAGGGGCATACTGAATGTCCCGGGGCTGGTTTCTGGGTCGGTCCGGAGGTCGGGCGGAGACTCCTGTGTAGAGCGGAGACTCCGGTGTAAACCGGATACTCCGGTGTGTTCAACTTCAGAAGCGGCTTCTCCTTGTTCTGCTCCTTGTTCTTATCTCTTGGGGGCTTAGTGAAGTACTGGGCTTAATAGTTGAGGATACATAATGTAGTTGCATGAAGTAGCAAGCTATCCAAAGGCATATCGAAGTCACATCAGGAAAGGAGCGAGTTAACCTTAGCTTGTAGGAGCTTGGCTCGGGCGCGAGTCATCGGTCCACTTGGGAGACTTGGTGGTGTAGATGGAGGGGCGTCCGTAAGACGGGCTGCATCACTCATGAAGAGGATAGGATTCACCTTGGACTGCCTATGACAACTTGGCATAAGTGAAGGTTCTTGATATGGAAGGGACCGTATTATAATGGGAGCGCTATGCGTCCCCCGGGGGATAACTCCCCCGATCCCCCGGGTCCTCTGGCCACCACTTGTCAACTAAAACAGACTCAATTCCCACTTTTACTACAAAACGACCCCTTTTGGCTATAAATTGTCCCCCTTTTACTCCAGAGTTTTGCCGGAGTTTCACGAGACAAAAAAAATAAAAAGATAGATTTTGGCTATAAATTGTCCCTCAGCAAAAAAGGTACGTCCACGAGACAAAAAAAATAAAAAGATAGATTTCGCCAGAGTTTCTCCGGAGTTTCATCGGAGACCTCGACGGAGTTTCGCCGGAGACTTTTTAGCAAAAGCTTTGTTCTAATGTAGCAAAACTGACTTCACCGAGAGACCCTCCTAGAAAAATAGTATACTATTATAGCAAAACCACAAAATAGTGGTGGCAAAATAAAATGATAATGCAGCAAAAAGAAGACCTCGCTAGAGACTTCCACCTGGAGACCTCGTCGAACACCTCGTAGCAAGGTCCCACACCCATGGTAGGAAACTGATAAGGACATCCCATCTATTGATACACCCGCTGTACTTACAGCTACACAAATATAAGGACCTATCACCTGATCTCGTGCCAAGAAACTTAACTATCAGGTACTTTCGTTTCTTGGAACTATTCCTCATATACATGAGAATATGATGCTGCCTAAATCATATATGTTTATTACTCTTAGGAATGATGGACCTAGCATGCACCAGAGGGACAAGCATTGGAGCATGATCATGCATGGAGATGGCAGCAAGCATGTGTGATTGAAGAGGACATCGCGAGTGGAGATTTCAGCACTTTGAAGCCACCATAATGAAGATTGAAGTCTTGGACAAAATATTCAAGATTAATACTTCATAAATTCGTCCTTAGCTTAATCTGGTGCTGCGACGACTTTATTTTGGGCCAGGCCCATGTAATTTTCGTAGGAATTTAAATAGCCACTTTTTAGACTCCATATTTGAGGTGGAAAAGACTTCTAGGGTTGGATTCGACCACTATAACATCCCAGCATTAGAGCTTAGAAATAAGATGAACCCAGATGTGTGCATTGCATTCATGTATAGAAAATCTGAATAATTTTCGTGCTTTTAAATAAAAACTTGTCAAAGTGATTGAAGCTTCTCTTAACTTGATAGAATTGAAGTAGATCATCAAGTTGACTGCGATAAGTTTCAATATGACCTTTGCTAAAACCTTATCAGGGTAAACATGATTTGATCTAAGGGTAGATCAAATATAATAAACTTTAAAACTTAATGCATTGCTTAATGATTGATATTTGATCCTTAAGGGATCATATCATAATATTCCTTATAACAACTTATGAATACCAAGTTCAGATTACAACTCAAGTAATAAGAATGTAATGACTAATCCTGACCTATCTTATTCTTATCTATTCTTACTATGAGTATCATGGTAATACCTAACTTTAACTCTTTAGTGTGATTGAGTAGGAAAGAAACCAAGTCAAGATCATGCACCATGTATCTTTCTTTCCATATCAATCCTTATGGTATCCTATCTCAATATCTTTTGTTCATCAATATTGAGTAATCAACTATTGATTCACCAATTCTTAATTTATGAACTCTTGACCATATCATAGCATACATTTAAGTGGCTATAAAGAAATAACTAATAAGAGGTAAATAATAATGCTAGTTTTAGATATCATTTATAGGATTGGAGTGATTGAAGAGAATCAAATCAATATGATAATTGATGGAGTTAAACTCACTCCTGGAATGATAGAAGAGTTATTGGAATATATAATTAAACGGTAGTAAAGAAGATTACAAGGATGAATCCTGAAGATAGTTACCAGTAGTAATTCTATTGGATCAAGTGGGCATAGTCCATGAATAAACAACCCTTAATCCAATATGAGATACTAAGAAGATAATTTCAATACTATTGTAAAGTTGTATTGATGAATCCTTGACTAGCTCATTAGAAACCTAAACCATAAGGGGTCAAAGGATTATAATGATCATGCTTTAGTCACCAAGATTGAATGCTTATATCTTGTATAAGTAACATTGGTGGGTAAAACATGATTGAACTCTAATATTAGATATTGGAGTCAAGTACAGGTAAGATTGTATGATTAAGATGATGTTATAGCAGCATTGAATTACAGAGTTAGTATTTTCTCTGGGAAAATAGTAAACACTTGAGGTGGAGTAGGATTGGATGTATATCTAATTATAAAACCATCTACTAGAGTAATATTAGTGGCGGATGATTATGGAAGAATAAGAATGGAGTTAGAAGTAGCTACTTGTTGGATTGAAGGTTATCAGCAGAAGAGTAGTTGATATAACCAAGTCTGGATAGGTGAAGATCATGAAATGATTTAGTGTCAAACCCATTTGATTCATCAATGAGTTTAGAAGAATAAAAGATGGATAAGAATATTCTTGTGAAGTAAAGATCATCATGTTAACCATGATAATGGATAGGAAAAAGTAGTATATCTAGGAAAGGAATTCCTTAATTAGAAATCCAGGATTATGAATTATGGAAGATAGAAATTCTTGGTAAACACCCAACTCTAAATCTCAAACCAAACATAATAACCATTACATGTTATTGATCCACCATCTTATCTCCATATCACTTCATAGGAATATTTTCCTATAGCAAATCACATAAGCACATCTTTATCATTTCCAATTGTCTTAACGTGTTAGGAGATATTTTTTTCAATTTCTTTTCCATATGACATTTTAGTTAATAACTTGCTATTCTAAAGGTGATATCATTAAAGATCACAAACAAAAGACAATATGCTTAGCTATTAAATCTTTACTCACGTCAACAAAGGAATATAAGTAAATTAAGAATCCTAAACTCTAGGGTAAGCACTTACAATTCAAACCCTAACTTCTATGTTTATCGTAATAGAATATATACATTGCCATTTTCTAAATTAATGGGAGTAATATGAACCTATATTTCCTTTGTATTTCATGCATCAAATAATGATATAGGATCATTATATATAAAAATTTCCGTTCAAACTATGAGCTAACTAGAATTAAGTTTTATAAACAAAGAAGGAAATATCAAAAATAATAAAGCCATGGTTTAGTATAGAAAGAAAATTAATAATAAAGGCTTTGACAAAATATTGAAAAAGGGGGTTCATATAAATAAAATAAAGAAATATACAAAATAATTATCATAAAGGTTTACCAAATAAATCTCAATTAATATTAATTGCTGCTGCAAATGTTCAGCAAATAAACTTTGTTAGAAAAGTTCAAATTATAGATTAAATACAAATCTGAAAAGCAAAACACAAAATAGAAAAGGAAAACAAATAAAAAAACATTTCCTGGTCGTGGCCCAACTTTCCTCCTTCTTACATGCATACGATGCACAAAAGCCAATGCAGCCCAGTTCGTTCTTTCCTCTGGCTGACGGGTGGGACCGAAGAGGGACTGCGGGTTGAGCTGAAAGAACCGCCAGGGGGTTTTCTATAAAATGAACATCATCGTCATCCTCATGCACACAGGCAGCTCGCTGGAGGAGTCCTCCGCTGCCCGATGCCGTCGTCGTCATCAGCCGTGCGTCGAGATGCCCGCCGCCGTTCCAGAGAGGGATAAGATGGCCACCACGACACCCTGCCTCATCCCTATCCTCATTTCTTCCTCTTCATGTCTGTCTCCTCTCAGATGCCGAAACCTAGCTCACCGGAGACATTTGTCGCCGTCGCTCTGAAGCTTCCCTTGCCCTATTGAGCTCAACGTTGGAACCGCTGTGTCGCGCTGGTTCATCTCGTGGAAGGAATCGGTCGTGCACGCCCTTTAATTCAGCTCACGGCCTCGTCCTTCCGAAGTTCGACCACCGTCGATTCGCCGTCGTCAAGCCTTCCTCGACCTCACTGAACCTGCTACGAGCACCGTGGTGAGTCCTTGATCCTCCCGAGGCTCTCCAAGCTTTCATTCATTTCCTAGATCAAGCGCTCACCATGTATCTGTTCGCTCCACCGCTCGTCGTCGCCGGACTTCCTGTTCCGATGACCTTTAGGGGCGGCGCTGCCACTATTAGGTTCAGTAGACACCCCTGCATCGAACAACCCTAATCACGCATCCCAGAACCCATTCATGCGGCGTCTCCGATGATGTTTCGGCGAGGTTATGGAAAGCTGATGTCAAGGTGATGTCACCCTTGACCCGGTCAGCCATTTGACTGGTCCTTGCCCAGGTGGCGTGTGACGTGGCCCATGGCCCATTTGTCATTGTCTGGGAGTAGAAATAGGGTCGGTAACAAATGCATTTACTAACAAGAGAAATGATGTTGCCACTGGCCCACTAGTCAGTGACTAGGGCTAGGTGTGGGTGAAGTGTAAAAAGCTTAGTGTCTGTTTAGGAAATAAATAAATGTTATAAGCTCAAATATCAATATTCCAGAAATGAAATAAATGATTAATCTTGTTTAATTAATAACTTTTGTTTTGTAATTTAGAAAAATATGTATAATATATGAAAATGTTTAGAAAAATAAAATCTATAACATTAATCCCTTATAAATTTTTTATCATGTTGGCAATTTAAATAATTATTATTTAATCAAGATTTTATAAATATTAATACTTTGATAATTCATATGTTAATAATGGTAAATGTTAGAAATATTAATAATATTCCAAAAAAGCTTATAAAAATAAGAACTATAATTTAAAACAATAATCATGCCTTATTATTTCACTTAACTAAATATTATTATCTAATAAGTCATTATAAAGTAATAAATCTTATAAAAATCATATCTTGTTATTTATAAATCACAAAAATAAATGTAATATACCAAAATGATCACAAAAATAATAACTACATGTTAAGAATATAATATTCCACTTCTGAGGTAAATAAAAGATTTAAACCTATTTCCTGAACAAATAATTCCTATAAAGGTAAATAAAATTTACTAATATTTCTAAAATTAGTCAATTAAGTCTAATAAATAGTATTAGTATTAAATATTAATAATATGAAGTCATAATGGTTAAAAACATTATAAATACCATTTTATTGAATTATCTTTCAACCATAAGTGTAGATTATTTTCTGAAAAGATCCTTCTCCAATATAAAATCTCCAAGAATAATTTGTGACTAAATCCAATCTTTTCCATCTACTTCAACCACCAGATTACAAAACCATCACAACACTATAGTAAGTCCATATGTAGTTAAGTAATATTATTTCTTTGTTTATAAACTATAACCACTCATCTATAAAAGGGTAAATGCTACTATTCCATTATAAAATCAAGAAACCACTACACCAAGTAAAAATATAACCATTCTTAAGAAACCTTAAGGAAACATTACCAAGTACACAAGGTACAAATATCATAAGCATTACACTTTCAAACCATCTATTTTTTAAAGTTGACTTTAGTCTACAAGAATCTAAATATAATACTAAAGACATTGTTATATGTTTTATAGTTAACTTTGGTCTGTATTATTTAAGTTATATAGCATCTCAAGTCCAAACTATTCAAGTAAGCACAAACAACCTTGACCACATTTTATTAACCACAAAGATTGTTTAGACCTTAGAAAAGGAATATTTTCTTCAAAATTTATTCGTTTTGCCATTTAAGTCAATAGATGACAACTAATCGTAATCACATTACTTTATACTTCACTTTTATACTTAGGATTGTTAGCACTTAAGCTCTTTATAAATTCCATTAATTGCAAGGTAAAACCTGAAGATAAGATAATTCTTATATAAGCATTCCTTGAATAGCGTACCCCAATGGTATACTCATTGTTGTACACCATTATGTTCACATGATATTCCACACACACTCACAAGCCTTAATAATAAGCACAAGTGTGAAACTTATCTAATAAGACAACACATTCTAAAGAAACCAATTACAGTTTCCAAACTCTAGATCAACGTTATCCCCGGGATTCACATTTATAAAGTGCATCACATTACTTATGCATAAGAGCATATTGCTTCTTTAAACATTAGTCCTTACCGGACAAATGGTGCTGATTTCAGATATTGGATCTTTTAAATTGTCTTGAAGACCGTGAGTGCATAATCTTGCAATCACAAAGGCAAGTTCACACTTGCTCATGTCCTTTGATTATTTTTTGTAAAGTATTTTACAAATCTAGTGTTGTCATCACCTGCATTTGAAAAAGGTCCGAAAACACTATTTTCATAATAATGTGATTATAGGTTATTTACCATGAGGTAATAACCTACTATGAAAGTTCCGGTGGTGAAGGAACATATTATCTAGGACTTAACAACCAATGCTGCCAGGGATTCTTGCGCCGTATATCACGTGTTAACCATGAGATTTGGAATGGGACGGAGAAGTCAGTTGTATCTTCTTCCTCTCGCATGTAGCTGGATGTGCAGGTCACGGCTGTTATCACTCATAGCGTGCATATTAATTGGTAATTCGTAGAGGATATGAAGCATATGGGTGGGAACCCTCAACGTCCAACGATAGTTCTAGCATCTAACGGTCTGTACAAACCATTGCCGTAATTCAATATGTGGTCATAATGTACACCAAGGAGGCATGCAAGGTCGTGAAGGGGGCAGTGATTGGCTTGGATCATCTTCTGGGCCCCACATCATGGAATTGTGGACGGGAATAAGCTGCCCGGTTGTGCAACAAAGAGTTGACCTCTCATGGGTAAAGTAACGCACCTCTGCAGAGTGTAAGCACTGTAACTTGTTACTCCCTGTTCCAGGAAGGAGCTGCGAATGCGGAGGGAAAGGAACTCCATGAAAGTTCTGGTAAACCCGTGAAGGCTGACGGACATAGCTTTTCAGAATAAAAGAAACATTTGAAGAAATGTTTAAGAAAACTTGCATTGCCTACAACCTACGGTCTGTGGATGTAGTTATAGTGCATCAAACACTCTTTTTCTAGTGAACTTGCTGAGTACGCTCGTACTCAAAGTATCTTCTTAACCCTTGCTAGATTCTGAAGCCAATACAGATGATGTCTACATCAAGTTATGCTCCAAGAGTCATCATCAAAAGCTAAAGCTCTTCAACAAAGTCAAGAAAGTCAACATATACATCAACTCAAGTGAAGACGAAGTTACTGATTAGATAGGAAAATAATCTCTAACAATAGAACCTATCTCTATAGCATATTGCAATAGAAGCAATGCCAGACCATTAGTTAGCATACTAGTCTAAATAGTATGATAGTATTTGAGTTGTTTATTTCTGATTCATCTTTGTAAGAAGATTCTTTCTCTCTCTTTAACCTAGAGTGTTCTCTGGATCTTGTGTATAGAGTGAGTTGTAACCTTTAGCCATGTATTGGACCTGCTGTGTTTCTGTTGTACCACTCTGAGGGATGTAATACTAGTGAACAGTGTTTCATTGGTGTTATGTCAACGACTATAGTATATTACCTCATGTAGTGGTATGCTGGGTCACCGCAACCACCACATCTATGGCTGGACGAAACCCCGTCTTTTCCTCCTTAAATATCCCCCATAGTTATCACTTTAGACTCGGATTTTGATTAGACTAAAAGTTAGCCATCATTGCAACTTCGCCAAGGCTTGAGTGTCGCAGAGGCCTCTTGTTCTTCGCACCTATATAGGATCCCACCTTTTCAATAAATCTTTCATCTATATCCGTAATATCCCGAATGCAATATTAGTTCTTACTTGTTCTCAATTTTCGGTAGGAATTAAGACCCTCGCTGGTCAGGGTGATTGTGCTTCTGCAGGATCGGTAACCTCTAGGAGATTGGCCTAGCGATTGCATTAGCGCTCGTGCTTGCATGTGTAGTCGTATCATCAAGGCCGAACTCCACTAAATCGACTTTCACCATCTCATTGAAAGATCAGACACCTTTGCCCTATCAAGTGGTATCAGATTTTAGGTTGCTCGATTCTATTTTAATATTTTCGTAGTTTGATCTGTTTTACCTATAACCAACAAAAAAGCCAAAAACACAGTTAGAGTTAGATCCGTCCCATCACCAATCTACGCCTTGCATTATCTTTTCAGTTTTTGCATCGTTGAATTTGTGTCTGCATCATTGCATCAAGTTACTGGTCTTAGTGTTTTGTCCCTTAGAGTTTCGAGTTTTGGTCACATTAGTCACCGCCGCCACGCTTGCAGATCTCCACCACCATATTCCGCCTCCATACATCCACCATACATCCGCCATATGGATCGCCATTGCCATACATCCACCACCATATTTCTCCGCCATATACCTATACCGCCATAACCCTAGATTCCGCTACTGCCTTCCTACTGTGACACGGATCCGATCTATTTTCCTACCACGGCACAAGTCCGAGTTCTTTTTCTTTCCTTCCTTATTGTTTCTGTGCAATACTCTAAGTCTAATATGGGGTGGCCCGATCTTCTCAGCAAGCACTTGTCGATGATGATGGTGGATGTAAGATAACTAGCCTGTAGCTATGAACTCTCACGCTCTAACCCTGATGCCAATGCAATAGATCTCGAACCCTGTGGGATATTCAAAAAACCACGCCCTTGCGCACGCAGCCGTCAGCCACGAACAGTAGTTTTCAATCTACTGATTCCCAATGGAACAACATATCACACTCAATTGTAGTTGGTATAAATCGGTCACAAGTAATTCCATAGGTTCTAGATAGAAACAACTCCAAAATATTTTAACTTGGTCTAACTGAATAGAAACGTGTCCCATCTATTTAAGATAGAGGGGTCGTCTCGGCTAAGAGTCCAAGACGCAAACAACTACAACTAAGATACATGTCGACCCAGGTGGGATAGCCTCTAGGCACACAGGCATGTTCCTTGCCGTGGCAGAATAATGGGCCTGAAACATGTCGCGGCAGGACTCTCTGCCGTGGCAGAGTTTCAGCCACTTCCTATGCCGCGACAGGATTTGGCATCGTTTCTCTTCCACGGCAGAGACTCTGCCAGGTGTTGCTCTCATCCTTTGTAGCTCCTTGCGCTTCCTCCCTCTCCTCCCTCACGCTTCCTTCATTGATCAACACTCCTTGCTCCATGTGCTTCATCTCCTCACTCCGTGCTATGCGTTCTTTTCCAATGTACCTGATCATACAATAACACAAAGACTTAGGCAGTATAAAATTCTCATTAAGTAAAACATCAGCCTCATTAAGAAACAAATTCACCTGTTGTTCTAGTAGCTTAGTATGAGCTCTTGTAATTGGTCCAATTCTAATCTCTTTGGAATTATCCTTGTTAGTAGCAGCTGGAGCATCATCAGTAGTAACTGGGGTAGGTGTAAGTATAGGGATGTCCTCATCATCTCCCCCCTTCAAAAGGCGTCGACCTCGATGCTCCAAGGTCTTCTCTATCATATGGTGACAAATTCAGCTAGCTCCACCAAATTCAGCTATAGGTATATCAATCGAGTAGGCATTATCATTTATCTTGGCTAACACCTTGTAAGGACCACCACGACGTGGCTTTAACTTGGATTGGCACAGCAATGGGAACCTATCCTTGGGCACGTGTACCCAAAACATATCACCATGCTTGAACAACACTTCCTTCCTTCTTGATTTCTTGTAGCAGCAATGTTCTTGCCTTTCTTCTCAATAGCCTCTCGAGTCTTCTCATGAATCTTCTTCACATATTCTGTACGTCTTGATGCCTCCATATCAACTCTCTCATGTAATGGTAGAGGCAACAAATCTAGTGGGCTTGAAACCATACACCACCTCAAAAGGACAAAGCTGAGTTGTTGAATGCACTGCTCTATTGTAAGCAAACTCGACATGTGGCAAACACTCTTCCCACTCTCTCAGATTCTTCTTTATCATAGTCCTTAAGAGCTGTGTCAATGTTCAATTCACCACCTCTGTCTGACCATCTACTGGGGATGACAATTAGTACTGAATAGCAGCTTCGTTCCTAGCTTCCCCCATAAGGTCTTCCAATAGTAGCTCATAAACTTCACATCACGATCAGAAACAATTGTCCTTGGTACTCCATGCAATCTCACAATATCCCTGAAAAACAGGTTAGCAACATGCGATGCATTGTCTCTTTTGGGGCAGGCAATAAAATGAGCCATCTTAGAGAATCTATCTACTACCACAAATATAGAATCATGCCCTCTTTGAGTTTTAGATAGACCTAGCACAAAATCCATACTAATGTCTTCCCATGGTGAAGTAGGCGTAGAGAGAGGGGTATACAAACCATGAGGATTCAATTTGGATTTCGACTTGTGGCATGTAATGCATCGGCTCACAAATCTGTACACATCACACCTCATCTTGGGCCAATTAAAATGATCAGCAAGCATGAGAATGTCTTCTCACGCCCAAAGTGACCCATCAAACCACCAACATGTGATTCCTACACTAAAAACAAACGCAAAAACGATTCTGGAATACATAGTTTGTTATCTCTAAACAAATATCCATCATGTATATGATACTTATCCCATGCGTTTCTAAGAGCACGGAAACGATATGGTTCAGCAAAATCATTGTCAGTTGCATAAAGTGCACAAATACTCTCTAATCCAGGAATTTTCACATCAAAATTGGTTAATCGCATGTTTTTCCTAGACAAAGCACCAACAACTACATTTTCTTTTCCCTTCTTATACTTAATGATATATGGAAAAGATTGAATAAACTCAACCCATTTAGCTAATCGTATATGCAAATTTGATTGAGCTTTTAAATACTTCAAAGCTTCCTGATCAAAATGTATGATAAATTCTTTTGGCCACAAGTAATGTTGCCAAACTTAAAGAACTCTAACAAGTGCATACAATTCTTTATCATAAATAGGATAGTTCAATCTAGCACCAGTAAATTTCTTAGAAATATATGCTATATGACAACCCCCTTGCATTAAAACGCCACCAATACCTATACCACTAGCATCACATTCAACTTCAAGTTGCTTTGAAAAATCAGGTAATGCAAGTAATGGTGCAGAAGTAAGCAAACGTTTCAATGTATCAAATGCAATATCCTGGGTTGCGCCCTATACAAATGGTACACTTTTCTTAATCAAATCATTTAATGGTGCAGCAATAGTGCTAAAATCTTTCACAAAGCGTCTATACAAACCAGCTAATCCATGGAAACTACGCACTTGACTCACATTCATGGGAATAGGCCAATTCTGAATTGATTCAATTTTAGATTGATCTACTTCTACCCCATGCTTAGATAAAACATATCCCAAAAATATGACCTTATCTTTTGCAAATGTGCACTTCTCAAGATTAGCATACAATTTATTATCATGCAACACTTGCAAAACTTGTCGTAAATGACTACAATATCTAGTTTCGTTGTGGCTATAGATAAGAATATCATCAAAATAAACAACCACAAAACGACCAATAAATTCTCTCAAAACATGATTCATTAATCTCATGAATGTACTAGGTGCATTAGTAAGACCAAAAGGCATGACTAGCCAATCATACAAGCCAAATTTAGTTTTGAAAGAAGTTTTTCATTCATCCCCTTCTTTCATCCTAATTTGATGAAAACCACTACGTAAATCAATCTTAGAGAAAATAGCAGCACCACTCAATTCATCTAGCATATCTTCTAAGCATGGAATATGATGACGATATCGAATAGTGATGCTATTAATAGCTCTACAATATACACACATGAGCCAAGGACCATATTTCTTAGGAACTAAAATAATAGGAACAACACAAGGGCTGAGAGAAACAAGAATGTACCCTTTATCCAGCAACGCATGTACTTGTTTCTTTGGCTTTGGTCCTATAGGGTGCACGGTTGGGCAATGTGGCGCCTAGGATCAGAGTGGCATGGCTGTAGGATCCTCTCTAAACTTTCTCATATCTTCCTTGGTGGCTAACATCAAAAGACTAGGAACTCTCTCTTTTTGTTATATCACTCTTTGTAGGCTCTATTACATCATGTACAGCTGCAACACTATCTCGACTATCACTAGGTGCATCCTTCAAATTCACTTCTATCTCTTGGAGAGACTCATTCACAATCTGTTGTGGCGTCATTGGTTGTAGATTAATCTTCTTGCCTTTAAACTCCAAGTGATAAGTATTGGCACGGCCATTGTGTTGCACATGACGATCATACAACCAAGGTCAACCCAATAACAAATGGCAAACAGTCATAGGAACTGAATCAAAATCAATAGAATCCTTGTATGGCCCTATTTAAAAATTCACTCATACCTTATGGTTTACCTTCATCTCACCATTGTCACTCAATCATTGTATGTAGTATGGTTTGGGATGAGGTAAATAAGTCAAATTCATCTTGGCACATAACTCCTTGCTTGCCATCAATAATAACTTCGCAAGCTTTGTTAGGGCCAACAAGTGCTTTAGTTTGGAACAAATTGCAGCGCTGAGAATCAACAATGGGTTGCACACTAAGTATACATGGAGAGACCACTATGGTTGGCGCATGCTCAAGGAAAGCGTCCATACCTTCCTCACTATCATAACCAGCGCCATCAACATCATGAGGATCAACATCATCTCCACTCTCATACTCTCCTTGATCATTGACAAACATCACCTTGCAGTTTGGACAATCTCTCTTGTAGTGACCTCTACCTCCGCAAATGTGACACTCTGCATCGCGAGTACGCGCAGTTGACATGTTAGAACCCGAGCTAGTAGCAGGAATAGCGGGTTTCTTAGCATTAGAACCAAAGGATGGCGTGGGAGCATGCTTGCCCGCCGATGGAGAAGGATGGCTAGCAGCCGCTGAGGTGGCACCATAGGTGGCGGCATGGCCTTGGAAAAACGAGCACGTGCTTTTGCCTCTTCCACTAGTTGTGACTCAACCTTTCTAGCATGATGCAATAACTCGTTCATGTTGTCATACTTGTGATGACATACTATGCTCTTGATTGGTAACTTCAGATTGTTAAGAAATCGCTTTATGGTCATCTCAAGTGATTCTCGAATTCTAGCACGCTGCATAAGCATATCCATATCCATGTAGTACTCATCAAGTGTCATTGTTCCTTGCTTCAATTGTGTCAACTTGTCAAAAACTGAACACAAGTAGTTGGTGGGCACAAAACGTTCCTTCATGATACCCTTCATCTCTCATCAAGTCATCATCGGAAGATCATTGTCATATATTCTATTCTATACAAGGGCATCCCACCAATGTAAAGCATAACCATTAAATTCTGATGCTGCAAGCTTGACCTTCTTTTCTTCAGTGTACTCATACAAATGCCAGAGCTTCCCAATCTTCAACTCCCATGTGAGGTAATCTTTAGGATCAATGGAGCCATCAAACTTGGGAATTGATAATTTGGGCTGCCCAATCCATCATCAACCGGCTGGTGAGGAATACACTGAGCACAACCAATAGGGGAAAATCCACTTCCATGTAGAGGTGCAGGCGCAGGGTGATTAGGCCGTCCCCTGCCAAGATGTGGAGCGGCACCAGCAACACTCCCATCAGCATCATCATCTAGTTCTTCATCCAATGGTTGTTGCTATTGTTGCTCAAGTACAATTGTCAAAGCTTCTATAGAACGCTGCAATGCTGTGACATTGGTGTTGATAACTGTCACGTGTGTTTGTATGTTAGCTACTGCCTCAACATTCGCTTCCAAGGTCACTTGCACGTACTGAATATTCTTGTCAACGGTATTTGTTGTGTGGTTAAACACACATGTCAAATGGGACTTCAATGCTTCATATTCCCGCCAATTAACAAGCTCTTCGTCCTTCTTTTTCTGTGCTACAACATCAGCATCACTAGAAGTCATGATTAGTAGGTTAGTGCAATAAGCAAAATCTGTTTGGTGGAACACTCAAACTCACTCACAACTGACAAGAAAGTAGATCTTACCGTTCCAAAGTGAATAGAGATGCGTAACTGAAACAAAATCAATACTGATGCACTGATGTGATGAATTGAATATCAAGGGTATGGAGAACAATCACAGGGCACACAGGTCATTTATGGTGGATTTGTAGGTTTGGAATTCTAACTACACCGCAAACAAGTCCTAGTGCTAATCGTACAAAAACCCGAGAAACACGCACGTGGAGATAAATGTGGCAATGAAACTATGAAGGGTGTTGCACTGCCCTGGAGAGACACTAGCAAGGCTCAATGTCACAGGAACAAGATTGCTCAATCTACTGGTGCACAAAGAAATCACTAGGCCTCTTGCACAATTCTCTTTTTTTATACGATCTCTTTCTGTTTTTGCTTTTTATTTTGTTATATTCTCTTTTTTTGATATACTATGAATCACACTTTGATCACGGCCAAATTACACACACAGCACCAAAACCTATGAGCAGCCTAGAGGAGTGGAAACTAGTCTCAATGGGTAAGTTCCTAACAGCTATGAATGCATGGTTGTGGCTACGGCTTGCACGAAAGCAATGATCAAAAGTTGGGGTGGTGGTTGTTGTCGTGGTAGAAGAACCAACCAAAATCGTGTCGTGGTAGGAGCAGAACTCGTGGTAGAAAAAACAGATGGAAATCGTGTCGCGACATGACTGCAGCCCGCGGCAGAAAAACCGACAGAAAATGTGCCGCGGCAGGAGTCTGAACCGCCGCAGATACGAACTCGCGGTAGAGAAACAAGTTGTTTCTGTGCCGCGGCAGAGTCGGCTACCGATTTTTTTTTGGAATCCTACTTAGCTAAAAGTAAACAACCAGAACTCTTTGTTTGGATAAGATCTTGTGGACGGCGGCAGAAACAAGTGGGAAACAACATATGGAAACAACTAAACTAGATCTAAACCGAAACCTAGACTCCTACGGATCAAAACCTAGATCGGATCTACTTGATGAATATGACCAATAACTAGTACTTGTAAACAATTCAATCTAGTCTATGCCAATCTTTTTGCGAGGTTTTTTCTGTATAGGACGAAAAGTAAACTAATCTATAGATGGATTTGTGGATTCTCACCGAGTAAACACTAGAAATATGATACTAAGATGATATGGGGTGGCCCGATCTTCTAAGCAAGCACTTGTCGATGATGATGGTGGGTGGATGATAACTAGCTTGTAGCTATGAATTCTCCCGCTCGAACCCTGATGCCAATGCAACAGCTCTCGAAACCTGTGGGATATTCACAACACCACTCTCTTGCGCACGCAGCCCGTCGACCATGAACGGTAGTTTGCAATCTACTAATTCCTAGTGGAACAACAGATCACACTCAATTGTAGTTGGCAAAATCAATCACAAGTAATTCCAGAGGTTCTAGATAGAAACAACTCTAAAATATTTTAACGTGGTCTAACCAGCTTGATGTGGCGCCCCATCTATTTAAGGACTAAGGGGTGGCGGCTAACTAAGAGTCCTAGATGCAAACGACTCAAACTTAGATACAAACCGACCCAACTTGGGTTCGGCCTAAGGCGCACAGGCCTGCTCCTATCGTGGTAGAGTATTAGGCCGTTTCTGTGCCACGGCAGCCTGTCGTGGCAGGATATGCCACCATTTCTCTACCACGGCAGAGATCCTGCCGTGTGTTGATCTCTTCCTTTGTAGTCCCTTGCGCTTCCTCCCTCTCCTCCCTCGCTCTTGCTTTATTGATCAACACGCCATGCTCCATTTGCTTCAGCTCCTCGCTTCATGCTATGCCTTCTTCTCCTATGTACCTGATCATACAATAATGCATGTACTTAGGCAGTATAAAATTCTCATTAAGTAAAACATCAGGTTCATTAAGAAACAAATTCACTTGTAGGGATGTCCTCATCACCTATCCTCTTTGATATCCTACCCTATTTAATGGTATACTACTTCATTATCCGTCCTATGACTATGATAGGTTCACACCGAGAAATACAGAGACGAGGGACGAAGCCCGAGGACTCACGCCCGACAAGAAGGAGGCTTGGAAGAAGCTTCAGCTAGAATCGGTGATAGAACCGGCGAACCGGTTCTAGCGCCGGAATCTCTCGTGATAGCATCGGCGAACCGGGCTCACCGCTGGAATCCCCGGTGAACCAACCGACGGACCGAAAGTCCTGCCGGAACCAACTTTTGTATGCCATTCCGGTGCGCGACCCGAATATCCGGTGATGATCGGAAATATCGTCACCTGATCCCGCTCTGTCGGACTCACCGCCAGAATCCCTCGTCTACACACTGATCTGGGTTTGATGCCCTAGAATATTCCCTTTACTTACCCCTTTGCCTAGTTTATCCCCAAACTACCCCCTTGTTTAGTGGCTGACCTATAAATAGAGCCCACATCCCTCATGTATCCCTTAGGCATAGATGATAGACTAGACAACCCCCATTATGGAATCTCTAGTTTTGCCTCATCCCCTTTACCAAGGGGACCGACTATCGTCACCAACCTCGATTGGACTTTGCATCACGCATCCATCATTGAACAAGGCCTTGGAGTCAGTGTCTCGTCTCCAAGTTGTCAAGACCCTCCCGAAGGTGTTCTTCCCTCTCCGATGTGGATTTGAGGGAGCACGTTGACTAATCTTTCCTTGTGAGGATTCTATTGGACCAGTGGTCGTCGTTTGGGATCAATCGGCCTTGTATCATGTGAGTTTTTCGTGTGTTCATCGTGTTCTTCGCGAGGTGTGTGTTCGCTTTCGGTACCTTCTCCCTTTCCCCTTGCTTTCCCATCGATTTGACCATGAGATCTGTGAAGATCGGGCCACCCAAGAGGTTAACCCCTATCATCTAGTATCAGCAGCTTTTGGTTGCCATGGATTCCTCATCGATTTGGTCTTTTCCCCGTAAATTCAAAAATTCCACCAAAAATAGCCCCAATTCGTGTTTTGGATCGATCTATGATTTGAGTGAGTTTTGGTAGGTTTTGATCTGTGGATTACTTGCTAAACTTGTTGATCTACCTTCCACTGTGTTCCCATGGCCTAATTCCATCATTTGACCCTCCGATCTGAAGTTTTCCATCGAGTTTTTCTACAGAAAATCTGGTTTTCGCGTTCCTGAACTCGTTCCGGTGCCAGATCCGACGAACCGGAGTTCCTGCCGGAATTTCTGGTCATAATTCTGGTCAAACCGGACCCACCGTCGGAAATTCCGGTGCAATTTCTGGTCCACCGACCTGGCCGCCAACAGATTCAGCTCCACACAGTTTTGAGCATAACTTTTGAATTCAAACTCGGATTTTTGTGTTCTTTAGCTCGTTTCAAAGAGGAGAAGGAGATATACATCAACATCCACGTTGTTCATGCTATGTACTCCATCAAAATTCGGTGAGCAAAGCGGAATACAACAATAAAGGGTGAAGATCGTCGATGAAAGGTATAAATATTCCACGACTTCTCCCCACTTGCATTCCTTTGTGAACCCCACTATCTTTGCGACCAACAAACACCTATTGAGACTAGTTCCTCTTATGATTGCTTGAGCCATGCACATTTGATACCTTGTAGAATTCTGTGCAAACATTGTGAGCGCTATCTCATATAGTTATCTTGTATAGTTGTTGGCACAAGGAATAGGCAAGTGAAAATAAAAAAGAAAGAAACAAAAAGAGTGAAAAAAATACATAGAAAGAAAAAAGAAAGAAATATACATGTGCCTCATAAAATAGGAAGCGCAAGATCAATGAACAACATATAGGTGGTACTTATTGTGCATATTTTGTAGCCCACCAATTTTGTGCAATCGAACTAGTATCTCTCCTTGTAATTTTGTGTCATGATCTTATAGTCTTCGCTAGGTAATCATTTGGTTCTTAGCTCACTTTATCCGTCGCACAAGTTCCATTTATCCCACCGTGTGTGTTTCCTTGTACATATTCATATCTTGTGGATTAACTTGTTTTGCTTTGTGATCATTGTGGTTCTTTACTTTCCATCACAATATCTTGATTTCGGATTGGTTCTTGACATGCCACTTTCCATAACTACCAACCATAAGATTAGTGTGTGTATGTTTTTTAGTAGTTAGTTGGTTTTGGTGTTCCGCATGAACTTCACTTTGCTTGGTTTATTGCTCTCAAGTTTGGCCACTTGCATGATACGATCTTCCAAGGTAAAGTAAGGTTTGACGTTGCATCTCTAACACCCACTACCACTTCCAGATACAACACTTATTCTTGTGAATCATGTCTAGGGACTCCGAAATCAAGGATGATTTCTATGAAGAATCCATGATGAGACACCATGCCTATGTCTCCACAAGCATGGATAACATGATGGAGAACTACACCAACAATGGCTCCACATGCTTGGGTGACATGGAGTGCTACAACAACAACGACTCCCAAAGCATGGATGACTTCAAGAACGAGAATGACAAGCTCATCAAGTCGTATAGGCCAAGACGGATCCTCCACCCCGAGTGTGCCAAGGTCCACCATCAAATGGAAAAGTTCAAGAGCGACCTCCACAACTTCAAGAAGAACATGGAAAACGACTTTGACAAAACCATGAGCATGGTCGCCAAGACTAATGATGCTTTGCGCTCATTAGAACAACTTACAAAGAATAGTGCCGAGGACAAGGGCCATCGTCACGAGCGTCATGTGGGCGACCAAGTGTGCCACCTACATTAACCATCGGCAAGGCACGCCAGTGACCTCCGTCGACACCATCATAAGGCACCTTCAACTACTAGTGCCACCACCACAATGTCACCAAGATCAAGCCTTTTTCCATGCCATCAAGCTTCAACGCCTACGCTTGACTTCCGCGACCTCGTGAACGAGGACAATGAAGACCTCTACTTCGCTAAGTTGGCTGAGTACGACAAGAGGATGTCTACACTTCAAGATGGAGGACGCCACGGCCACATATGTGATGAAGTCGATCTGAGCACCGCTCTCGACAACAAAATGAGCCAACTTCCACCACTACTAAAAGATGGCCACAAGACGGTGGAGCATGGGATTTCCCCTTCGACCATGGAGGCGAGCTATGATGCCCATCTTATGGCATCCAACCTTGGAGGCGACAAGGTCAAGAATGGTGAGCATGGGATTTTCCCTTCACCAAAGGAGGCGCATGGAGTTGAGGAAACTGAGCCTATCCCTATATGCTCGAGTGATGATGTGGTACCAATCCCATGTTAGTATGAGAGCCACTTAGCCCACTTGAGTGAGAACAAGAGTGTGATGAGTGCCTCCACCTTATGTGAGATTGAGTGCTTCCACTTTCAGGGCATGAGTGATACAACTAGTGAGTTGAGAGTGGTAGCTGATAGGTCAAGTGAGACAATCTCAATTTATAACGACTTACCCTCTACCTCTAGTGTGTTCTCTTATTTTTTTCTAGGTTCCATGGATGAAGATGCCCAAAGCCATGAAGCAATGATGCCTCGAATGGAGAAGATGTACATGGTGGATGAAGAGGATGCTACGCCATGGCTACATCAAGAAGACAAAGTCGTCCAGAAGGAGGCCACACTACCACAACACCCACTTCATATGAGAGGTATGACCAAGGTAACAATAAGGGTGTTGATGATGCCATGATCCCACTAGTGGACATGATTAATTGCGAGGATATGCATGCTATGGATGATACTTGTGACATTATGATGCAGCATGTCCTACGGATGCGACTACATCCCCGCCAACTAGTCCCCCAAGTGGACCGATGACCCGCGCTCGAGCCAAGCTACTACAAGCTAAGGTTAACTCGCTCCTTTCCTCGTGTGACTTCGATACACCCTTGGATGGCTTACTACTTCATTCCCAAACTTTGTGCATTCTCAGATATGAACCCAATGAAGCATCGTCAAGGGAGGGACCAAAGGCAGCCCGAGGAGATACGCCAGAGCAAACCGGCGCCAGGCTCGGCGAACCGGTTCCCTCGCCAGAACTTCCGGTGACAGGCCCGGTCGACCGACCCCCTCGCCGACAATCCCGGCAATGACCGGAAACTTCTCGCGATGACCGAAAACATGTTCTGTAAGGCTTTCCAGTTCACGACCGGAAATGTCGGCGGCCACCAGAATTTCCGGCTACCACTCCGGCGCCGTCGGGCCTCTCGCCGGAAATCCCTAGAGACAAGTAAACTTTCGGGCTTGACCCGTGTAACCCCTTATTTCGCCTAGACTTTACCGTTTCGTACCCAAACTACCCCTGTTTATGTGGCTGGCCTATAAATAGCCCCCACCCTCTATTGTAAACCTTAGACTTGGATAATTGTAATTAAGACACCCCTTGAGGATCTATCAATTACTAGTCTCATGCTCCTTGACAAGGAACACCAATTATCCCCCACCTCCTCTTGGAGTTTGCCTCGTGCGTTCAAGTTGTACAAGTCCTTGGAGTTTGGTGTTCGTCTCCAAGTAGTCAAGATCTCATCAAGCCTCTCACCCTTGTTGTTGGCCGTGGGAGAGTGTCTTGCCCAACGCCGATCCTAGAGATTGTGTTGGACCGATTGCCACCAGCATGAGCTATAGGCTTGTATCGTGTTTTCGCGTGTGTGTTCATCGAGTTCTTCGCGTGTGAGTTCGTGGGTTTCGCCTCCCTCCTCATCCCCCTCACTCCCTCCTCGATTTCCTTAGGATTCGTGAAAGATCGGGCCTCCCTAAGGGATTACCCCTAACACATTACATATGATTCATTCATATTCCCATGTGATGATTTGCCTTTGCATAATATTGATCATGTATAATTGTTTGATTGCAATACTATTTTCATACACATGACATGCTATACATCGTTTGTGTATCCTCCAATTGCTTTGTACGTGCTTTATCATGCTAGTCATTCAATTTCTCCCGTTGCTTGTAATAAGATGAATGCTTGCTATTTCGCTTGTTTTGCTTGCAACAATATTGATCATATGCGTTATAATGAGATGGTCCCCATAGCATTCTCAATTTTTTGGAGATTTTGATGATTGCCATGATAAGCATGTTCCCCACTTGCATACTCACCATTCATCTATTTCATACTTGATTGAAATTAATGGTTATGTGCACAAGAAGAGATACGTCATGATGGATGATCTGTTTCTCTACCATGCACACACATTCTTCCTTTTGTGTGTGATGTGTGTAGGTAACCGCATGAGAATGTCAACCTCGGTTAAGCACGAATTGACAAAAAGATCTCTAGAGAGCATCCCACAAGTGAGTTCAAGATTGAACCCATCTCTGATACCTTTTGCATGCTTTGCATCTTTCATGTTAAAAAATTCTCTTTCCCATGGTTTGATTGCAAGCATGTTGATTGTATTATTTCACCATGCGACATTCATGTTTCTTTGCTATTGGATATTGATGCTTTGTGTGTCGCAACAAAAATGTTGAAAAATTTCTCTTTCCGATGTTTTGTGTGCAACCATAATGCCATCAAGAGCATGTATTGTCATGAGAGCTTCCAAGTATATCGCCGTGTTGTTGTAAAAAACATAAGGACCACTTTCACTTTCATATGGTTTGTTTGCAAACATGTTGTGTTTGCTTCCGCTTGGGATACTCATATTCCCATGATATTCGCTTTTGATGATTTGTGTGTGACATCCAACATGTTGAACAGTTTCTCTTTCCAATGGTTGGTTTGCACACAAAATGATGATGTTTTGGATATACTTAATAATGAGTTTTTGCCAAATTCTCCTACTCTCACATCAAGGTTGTTGATCAAATTTATAGTCAATTGCCTTGAGTGCCACACTAAGACATTATATGGAGTTTTTGAGTTCCCACATTTGGATGATGTTCAAACGATTTCCATGCACTTTGACCTTGTATATGAATTCCATTTGCTATCCTTGTATTGTGCTAATAGTGTCGTGAACAAGAATGGACATGCCACAAATGACATGCTCCTCTATCACACACAAACATATGTCTTGGTCTTTGTTGTGTGAAGGAACAAATGCATACACGTCAACCTCTACCAAACATGTGTTGACAAGAAGAACCGAAGAGAGTTACCTATGGCTACCCTTCATCGAGATATCTCTACAAGCTAAGGTGACTTCCTTCTAACTGAGGACTCATGCGATAATCTCCATGAATTGGCTACGCCTTGAGTGTTGCTTCACTTTTGTTGTGAGCTTTGTAGGATTCATGGAAGGCGAAGAAACATTGAAGTGTTGTCAAGTCAATCTTCCCGAGAACGACTATATGGCGAAACCTAGGACCAAGAATGTCTTTCGACCTCTTCTACTCTTGTGATGAGCATGTAGAGTCGAGGACGACTCTTTTTGAAGGGGGACCTGATGCAGCCCGACCTACAATTGTTGCCACATCAAGATCTCCAACTTATGCCAAGTCTTCATGGACTCCAAAGGTGAATCCTATCCTCTTTGAAATCCTACTTCCTACCCTATTGAATGTTATACTACTTCATTCTCCATCCTATGACTATGATAGGTTCACACCGACAAGTATAGAGACGAGGGAGGAAGCCTGAGGAATCACGCCCTACAAGACAGAGGCTTGTAAGAGGAGACAGAAGAAGCTCCAGCTGGAATCGGCGACAGAACCGGCGAACCGATTCCAGCGCCGGAATCTCCGGAGACAGCACCGGAGAACCAGGCTCACCGTCGGAATCCCCGGTGAAGCAACCGGTGGACCGGAAGTCCTGCCGGAACCAGCTTCTATATGCCGTTCTGGTGCATGACTGGAATATCCGGCGATGACCGGAAATACTGGCACCAAATCCAGTGTCGCCGGACTCACCGCCAGAATCCCCCGTCTGCGCGCGGATATGGGTTTGATGCCCTAGAATATTCCCTTTTCTTATCCCTTTGCCTAGTTTATCCCCAAACCACCCCCTTGTTTAGTGGCTGGCCTGTAAATAGATCCACCACCCCTCATGTATCCCTTAGGCATAGATGATAGACTAAAGACAACCCCCATTGTGGATCTCTAGTTTTGCCTCATCCCCTTTACCAAGGGAACCGACTATCGTCACCAACCTCGATTGGACTTTGCATCACGCATCCATCATTGAACAAGGCCTTAGAGTCGGTGTCTCGTCTCCAAGTTGTCAAGACCCTCACCAAGGTGTTCTTCCCTCTCCGATATGGATTTGAGGGAGCACGTTGACCAATCTTTCCTTGCGAGGATTCTATCGGACCGATGGCCGCCGTTCGGGAGCAATCGGCCTTGTATCATGTGAGTTTTGCGTGTGTTCATCGTGTTCTTTGCGAGGTGTGTGTTCGCTTCCACTACCTTCTCCCTTTCCCCTCGCTCCCATTGATTTTACCACAATATCCGTGAAGATCGAACCACCAAAGAGGTTAACCCCTATCAGATTGCATGCACCTGCACCAGCCCAGGCTGCCCCTTGGCATGGATCCAACAATGTGGGTAGTGCACGATGTATCCCAATCACGGGTCGTAGTACTGGTTCCACCGCGGCGCCTCCTCCGACCGCTACTACTATAGCTAATGCACCACAGGCTGCCAACGTAGATGCTGGTGTGGCACTGGAGGAAGATGACTGGAACGAGTACGATTTCGATGAGGATGATCTATTCGATGATGAGGTGGAACAACCTCCACACCCTGCTGGATGACCACGACATTACCACCACAACGCTCGACCAATGGTACATAATGATGATCATGTTGCAAAGCTTAAATTATATATTCCACCTTTTGAGGCTAGATATATTCGTGATGCATATCTTACATGGGAGTTGGAAGTAGATCAACGTTTTGCATATTTAAGATATCCTGAGAATTTGCGTGTTACTGCTGCTACATGTGAGTTTATCGAATTTTCTTCACTTTGGTGGTCTGAACATTGTCACTTAAATCCTATTATAATGCCTCGTACCTAGACTGCTTTAAAAATTACTATGCGTGTTCGTTTTGTACCTCCTAATTATCAACATGATTTGCTAAATAAATTGACACGCTTAGAACAAGGAAAAATTCTATAGAAGAGTATTATCAGGAATTACAAACGGGGATGGTTCGGTGTGGTATTGAAATACTGAACAAATGCTTGCATGTTTCTTTGCTGGATTAAATAAGGATATTCAATGCTGAACGTGAAGTGCAGGATCGCCAGCCACAATGGAGGAGGACTAATAATTCTGTAGCTCGCACATCCTCCTAGACGTCCCGACAATCAGAGCCTTATTCTCATGGTCCTCCACTAGATCCTACCACATCCAAAGCCACCACGCCTACCTCAAGGCCGCATTCAGCTTCTCCTCCGGTGTGATCCAAAGCCCATGCTCGTAGTGCTTCCTCTATGGCGTCCACGAACAAGACAAAGGATATACAATGTCGCAAGTGATGGGGATATGGTCATATTACAATGCAACGTGTTATGTTGGTACGTGATGATGGTTAATATGATTCAGCAAGTGATTTTGATGAATATACTTTGGCTCTTACTACTGCACGAGATGGAGACAATTCTGATTCTGAAGAAGAAACGGAGGTAATGGGAGCTAAAACTGCTGATCAATACAAGAGTCTAGTTGCACAACATGTGGTGAGTGTGCAATTGAGCCAAGATGAACATGATAAATGCCACAACCTTTTCCAAACAAGAGGCGTTGTCAAAGAGAGAGATATACGGATCATTATTGATGGAGGGAGTTGAAATAATTTGGCTAGTGTTGATATGGTGGAGAAGTTTTCTCTACCTACAAGACAACACAACCATCCATATTACATTCAATTGTTTGAGAGTTCTCGCAAGATCAAGGTAACAAGAACGGTACGCGTGCATTTTACTATTGGTATATATTCTGATTTTGTTGATTGTGATTTGTGCCCATGAAAGCTTGTTCTTTGTTAGTTGGTAGACCTTGGTAATTTGATAGAGAATATGTTCATAATGGTAAAACTAATCATTATTCTCTTACGCATAATGGAAAGAAAATTGGTCTCAAACATATGACTCCTGAACAAATATTAAAATATGATCTTGCTAGAGCTAGTAGAGCTAAAAATGAAGAGGAAAACAAAAGTGAGAATCAAATTGTTGCAGCTGAATTTGTACATCCTAAGACCACTAAATCTGATTCTAAACATGCTACTGAAATTCATTTGAAGAGTCCATGTATGCTTGAAAATAAAATTGTTATTGCTGAACTAGATGTGAACACTACTCCTTGTTATCCAATTGTTTGCAAAGAGGTTTTGTTTTCATTTGAGTATATGCCTCCCTCTTTGCCACCTGCGGTTGCTAACCTTTTGCAGGAATATGCAGACGTGTTTCCACCTAAGATGACACTAGGACTACCTTCTCTTAGAGTAATTGAGCACCAAATTGATCTCATTCCTGGTGCCATATTGCTCAATCGCACACCATATCGAATCAATCTAGCGGAGACAAAAGATATACAACGCCAAATTCAGGAATTACTCGACAAGGATCATATTCGTGAGTCTCTTAGCCCTTGTGTTGTTCCTATTATTTTGGTACCTAAGAAAGATGGTTTGTCAGGCATGTATACTGATTGAAGAGCTATCAATAACATTACTATTCGTTACCGTCATCCTATACCATGTTTAGATGACATGCTTGATGAATTGAGTGGCTCTACCATGTTTTCTAAGGTTGATTTGTGTAGTGGTTACCACCAGATTCATATGAAATTAGGAGATGAATGGAAAACTACGTTCGGTTTATATGAGTGGTTTGTAATTCCTTTTGTTTTAAATAATGCACCTAGCACATTCATGATATTAATGAACAAAGTTTTACGTGCTTTCATTGGACGATTTGTGGTAGTCTACTTTGATGATATTCTGATTTATAGCAAATCTTTAGAGGATCATTTGGAACATTTGCGTGTTGTTTTCAATGCTTTACGCGATGCACGTTTATTTAGTAATCTTGAGAAGTGCACCTTTTGCACTGATCGAGTTGTGTTTCTTGGCTATGTTGTTACATCACATGGAATTGAAGTGGATCTAGCCAAGATTGAAGCGATTGAAAATTGGCCACAACTCAAGACAGTCACACAAGTGAGGAGTTTTCTTGGCCTCGCTGGTTTTTATAGGAGCTTTGTCAAAGATTTTGGATCAATGGCTCCACCGCTGAATGAACTTACCAAGAAGGATGTGCCCTTTGTTTGGGGTGATGCACAACAACAGGCCTTCACGATATTGAAATATAAGTTAACACATGCTTCATTACTCCAACTTCCTAATTTTAATATGACTTTTAAGTTAACACATGGAAAACTAGAGATTCCACATAAGGGGGTTGTCTTTAGTCTATCATCTATGCCTAAGGGATACATGAAGGGGTGGGGTCTCTATTTATAGGCCAGCCACTAAACAAGGGGTAGTTTGGGGATAAAACTAGGGTTTGGGTGGAATAAAGGGGTACATGGGGGCCAAGGGCCTAGCTAGCAGCGTGCAGGCCCATTGCACAAGCCGAAGACTCCGGTGTAGAGGGCCGGAGACTCTGGTGTGGGCTGGAGATTCTGGTCTATCTCCGGTCCGTCTCCGGAGGGGCATACTGACTGTCCCCGGGTCGGTTTCTGGGGTTGGTCCGGAGGTCGTCTAGAGACTACAGTGCGTTAGTCCGGAGACTCCGGTCTATAGGTCCGAAGACTCTAGTGCTTCTTGTGCAGTTTCTTCTGTCTCCTCTTCCAAGCCTCCGTCTTGTCAGGCTTGATACTCCGGGCTTCCTTCTTTGCCTCTATACTTGTCGGTATGAACCTATCATGAATATGGGATGGAGTATGAAGTAGTATATAATTCAATAGGGTAGGAAGAGGGCTCACATAGAGGAATAGATTCACCTTTGGAGTCCATGATGACTTGGCAGAAGTTGGAGACCTTGATGTGGTAACGACCGTAGGTTTGGGCTACATCAGCTCCTCCCTTCAAGAAGAGTCGTCCTCGACTCTACATGCTCCAAAGTAAAAGAGGTCGAGAGACCGTCTTTGATGAGGACGTCCCATCTATTGATACAACTGCGGTACCTACAACTACAGACATACAAGGACCTATCACTCGAGCTCGTGCCAAGCAACTTAATTATCAGATACTTTCGTTTCTTGGAATTATTCCTCATATACATGAGAATATGATGATGCCTAAATCAGATATGTTTGTTACTATTAGGAATGATGGACCTAGCAAGGATGAGAAGGACAAGCATGTGAGGATTGAAGAGGACACCACGAGTGGAGATTTCAGAACTTTGAAGCCATCATAATAAATATTGAAGGCTTGGACGAAATATTCAAGATTAATACTTCACAAATTCGTTCATAGCTTAATATGGTGTTGCGCCACCTTTACTTTGGGCTAGGCCCATGTAGTTTTGTAGGATTTTTAATAGCCACTTTTTAGAGTCCGTATTTGAGGAGAAAAGGCCTTCTTTAGTGTAAAGAAGATCGAAGATGTTCTTGCTGCACACTACTTTTGGCCACGCATGCGTCGAGATGTTGAGATATTCGTGGCACGATTCACTACTTGTCAAAAAGCTAAGTCTCACCTTAATCCGCATGGTTTATATATGCCTCTTCCTGTTCCTAGGGAGGATATTTCTATGGACTTAGTTTTGCAATTGCCTCGTACACAGAACGGGAGGGATAGCATTTTTGTTGTTGTGGATCATTTTTCGAAGATGGTACACTTTATTCCTTGTCACAAGACCCATGCTGTTGTGCATATTGCTGATTTGTTCTTTCGTGAAATTATTCGTTTACATGGTGTGACAAATACTATTGCTTATGATTCTGATAGTAAATTTCTTAGCTACTTCTGGAGATGTTTATGGGCTAAGTTGGGGACGAACTTGCTGTTTAGTACGACATGTCATCCCCAAACTGATGGACAAACTCAAGTAGTCAATAGAACTTTTTCTACAATGTTGAGGGTTGTGTTATAGAAGAACTTAAAATTGTGGGAAGAGTGTTTACCTCAAATTGAATTCATTCACTTCATTCTACCACAAAGATGTGCCCATTTGAGATTGTGTATGGTTTGGTTCCTCGTGCACCTATTGATTTATTGCCATTACCTTCTTTGGTGCAAAATAATTTGGATGCTACACAACATGATGAAATGATATTAAAATTGCATGAGACTACTAAAGACAACATAGAACACATGAATGCTAAGTATAAACTTGTTGGGGATAGAGGGGGAAAGCATGTTGTGTTTGATGTTGGTGATCTTGTTTGGTTACATTTGCGCAGAGATCGTTTTCCTAATTTGCGCAAGTCTAAGTTAATTCCACATGTTGCTGGTCTTTTTAAGGTGTTAGAGAAATTAAATGATAATGCATATAAACTTGAGCTGCCTGCAAATTTTGGTATGGTCTCATGCCAAGAAACTTAACTATCAGGTACTTTAGTTTCTTGGAACTATTCCTCATATACATGAGAATATGATACTACCTAAATCAGATATGTTTGTTACTCTTATAAATGATGGACCTAGCATGGACAAGAGGGACAAACATTGGAGCATGATCATGCATGGAGATGGCAGCAAGCATGTGAGGATTGAAGAGGACGCCGCGAGTGGAGATTTCAGAACTTTGAAGCCACCATAATGAAGATTAAAGGCTTGGATGAAATAATCAAGATTAATACTTCATAATTTTTTCCATAGTTTAATATGGTGCCGCAACACCTTTATTTTAGGTCAGGCCATGTAATTTTTGCAAGAATTTAAATAGCCACTTTTTAGAGTCGATATTTGAGGGCAAAGGGACTTCTAACGTTGGATTCGGCCACCACATCTATGCCTGGCCGAAACCCCACCTTTTCCTCCTTAAATATCCCTCATAGACGTCACTTTAGACTCAGATTTTGTTTAGACTAAAAGTTAGCCATCATTGCAACTTCGCCAAGGCTCGAGTGTCGTAGAGGTCTCTGAAAAAGGTTTGGTAAAAAATTAGAATTCAAATAGAGTTTGAAAACATATTTAAATCTTATTTAAAATAAAGACAAATGTCTATTTCAAATAAATAATATACCCTAAAAAGAATAAAAGAAATATTCTAAAATGGACTTTAGAAAATACTAATAAACAGAATGAAATCCCTACTGAAAGTTGGGAAACATTTGAATTCAAACAAATTCTTGAATCATTTGAATAAATTCAAAACAGAATAAATCAGAAAAGAAAAACACAAAGAATCAGGAAGAAAAAAGGGGAAAAGGACCAACCCACTAACCAGGCCCTGTCCAGCCCAGCAAGCCCATTTCTTTATTCCTCGCAGAAAACGCTTCACACCACACAATGTACCCACATGCCCACTGACATGATGACCCCATGCTTAACATTCGTCTCAATGACAACCAGGCCCCACTCGGCCAGTCGTCGTCTTCAACCCCGCGGCCGTTCCCCCCTCCCACCTCGTCGTTTTGGCCTCGTTTATTCCTCGTAAAGTCGCGTGAATGCGTGATTAAACCTCGCCAGCGACGACGCACTCTTAAACGCCATCGCCCCCTCTCTCTTTTCCCCAGACACCACTTCCTCTCCGCCACCAGGCTGCCGCAATCGCGAGCTCGAACCCCACTGCCGCCGACGTGTTTCCCGGCTGATTCCGGCGAAGCCAGACCCTCCCCAGCCATCTGGTGCTTACTGGGTTGCTCGCCAGCACCTCCTGCATCTCCCAGTGCCGCCCGCTTGGCTGCGCATGCCCAGAGCATCGGCTACGAACTCGACCGAGCACCACCGGCGACCGCGCCCACTCCGGCGACCATTCCCCGTAAGCACAGACTACCCCCTCCTCTCTGGTTGTTAGTCGCATGTTCAGCATCCTTGCGCGCATCTAACAGTGTCATCCATTTTCCTTGGCATGACCTGCAAACTCGCCCCCGTCGACGAACAGAGACTCCTAACGCCGACGCCATCTTCGGTGAGCAATCACCGTCATTCCCGTGTGCCCCTCGAGTAATTGAGACCACCTTGAGCTTCACTAAGACCCTGCGAACGCGATGAGAACCCTCTTCCTCTCCCTCGCTTCCTATCTTTGTCGGGGCAACGCGGCCAGCGTCGCAGCGTCTTTGCCGTCGGCGCCGCCAGTTCTGGTAATTCTGGCTGGTAGCCGTTAGATCTGAATCGCCTAGGTAAGATTAGATCTTAAACGAAGGGTATCGTGTGCTCTGTGCCGCAAGATTTCAATTAGATCTGACGGTCCACAGAGCGTGATCCGCGCGAACCGGTACGCGCCAGTAAGAAACAGCCACGTGGGCAGTGATTTGTTTCAAAAACAGAAATTTGATCTATTAGATGATAGGATTTGTAAAATTCATAACTTTAAATCTACATGTCCAAATTTTGAAAACTTTATATCATTGGAATCAAGAAAAATAATTCTATCCAACCATGCCCTTTGTTTAATGATTTGCTTCTATAATATTGGTTGTTTTTGCAGAAACATATTTAGGCTTATTTTGTGTATAAAATTTATTCTAAAAATGATTTTGGAGTAAAATATTTTGTAAATATTTTGTTTTTAACCTACTGACCATAAAAACCAACTTGTAGATTTAAAATTATATTTTGTGATGCTAAGGAATAAATCTTTGAATAAAAGCAATTCTAGATAAATAAAAATGTTGATTATGGTTTAAAAATGCTTTTTGAGTAAAACCTTTTGCAAATGGGTTGATTTATACTCCCTGACCCTAAACACCAAGTTTTAGGATTTTATAAAAATATATTTGATGAACCCTAGTAAATGATTACTTTGTTAAAGGAATTTCTAGCAAATGAAAATATTGTTTTGATTTAAAAATGGAATTTAGGTGAAACCTTTTGCAAATGGATTAATATTAAACCCTTTAACCATAAACACTAACATTTGTGTTTAAAGAATTTATTTGGCTAAAACTACAAAATATTACTTTGATTTAAATCATTTCTAGCAAAACAAAATGATTTAAATGGACCATTTTCACTAACTTGATTTTAAATGATTTTGCCACATTTATAAATGACCTTTATGTGTTTTAAAATGTTTATATCCTATTAGAAACCAATTTTCCAAATAAAACAATCAATTGCATGCTTGCATGCATTGCTTTGCTTTTATTGTTTTATGTGGTGAATTGATTGAATGGTAGTTTGAATATACGCTTGCTTGATTGAATTGTAGTGAAATTTGAAGCGTGTGATTGTTGCAAGATCAAGGAGTGAACCAATATTCTCTACTTAAAGGAAAGTGACACTATCATTCATGTCCTACTATTTTCATTACACTTAGTAGAATCTTTGTAGTATGCATGATAGGGCTACTATATTACTATGCTATACTATGTCCTATTAGGATATCTTTTATATCTTCCTTAGTGAAAACATCACAGTTGTAGTATGCTTAGCCCTGCTATAGACTTGGGATGGAATACATGATATGATTATATGAAGTGTTGGAAAAATATATGTTTTATATAATAAAACAAGTACTCAATGAACCACCTAGGTGGAATGTGGATACTCAATTTTGGATAAGGTGGCAACAAAGGGAACCATGTTTATATGTCTATCTTTTTGTATGTGCACTAGAAGAAAACCACCCTGGGACTTAGAGATTGAATATGTTTCTCGTACAGTGGCTTCTGTGTACAGCCACATGCTAAATGGGCTCTGGCTTAGTCAATTGCATAGTAGAAGACCCTTGCATTGGCACCTACTCAAGTTAACCGGATTCATGTATGGGAAATATATCCTTACATTGGTGCCTGGTAGTCATGCTAGCATTATGTATTGGGAGGACTTCTATGGAAAGACTTTGTCACATTCTCGATCTTCCGGTACTCCATTTGGTGTGTACTTATCCAGCAGCCACTGGTGGCGTCAAGACGAGATTGTGTCATGTGGGTAAAGTGTACAACTTCTACAGAAGATTAAAATCTAAGTACTTAGCCATGTCCCCGGTTATGGACAACTCTGAGCAACTAAGGCCTGAAGCTATGGAAGATCTTGACATTCCAATTTCTCAAAGTAAAACTTGATGGTGTCAACAAGGGATTAGAAACACTTGGAGTTTTCCAAGGAGTTCAGAAAGATTGTCAAAAGATCAAAACTATTTTGAAAAGATAGGATAAAATTATATTGCTTTCTGCAAATGAGCCTAAACCCTACTTAGCCAAATATGCATATATTGATAGCTTCCACTTATTTCTAAATAGTAGTGAAACTTGCCAATACAATTCAAATGTATTGACCCTTGTGGCTGTAACTTATAATGTTGCAGGTTTGTTTGATGTTAGAGAAGTGTGTTGAATAGGATTACAAGTCTACAACCAACATGATTGCCTGTGGCACTTTGAAGATGAAGGACTCCATGCTATATAGATATTTCTGCTGCATTGTAATGAGATAGCCAAATGAGCTATGTAAGATGTAATATAATACTTTATTCCTGGTTATAAAAAATTGTATTATGAACTTTGTTTCTTGATATTACCTCTTAAAATGTGGATGCTAGCTATTGATCCAGGGACTAGCATTGTAAACACATGGATCTCTTCCTTATCAGGTTGGGACCTCTACAGCCACTCGGAGCTGTTCTGATCTCGCAAGCCGCCGCCACCAAGGGAGCTCCGGTACCCATTGCAGGACGAGGATTCGGTTGCCCCCTCGCCCTCTTATCCCCTCCATCCTCTTCCTATTGTTGTTCTCTGTCGCCTCACCTCTTTCCCTCCTTGTGCAGCGCACTAGGGAAGCCATAATTGGTCACCAGAGTAGCACCGCCACCGAGCGCCTCCATCCACAGACCATCGTCGCCCAAGGAAGCAAAGCGACGCGCCGTGATCACCAGGACACCCGCTGCAGACTCCTGCATCCCATCAACCATCTGGACATGGAACAACACCATCGGAGAACCACCCTGACCACCTCCTGAGCTGCACACCGCCATCCGCTACCACCCACGGTGAGCTCTAGGACGAGTACGTCCCCAACCGTCCGATCGCCCGCTAGCGGTCCGGATTAGAACACCCGCGCGAAGCAGTACCAGCCAATGAGACGCTGCCATGTTGCGCCAGTTAGCGCTGTGCGCTAAGTCAACAGCCGCATCAGCAGGAATATTCCCTCGATTTCGAGAAAATAGAAAAATAGCTAGAAATTGTAGTAAGCTTGTAAAATTCATAGAAATTGGAATATTGATTAGAAAATTACAAATAAGATATCCCTGGATTCAGAATAATATGTAGAATTTTATTATGCAATGAAATTAGCGCTTTTACTAATGAATAGTTTCTGGAATATTTAAATCTATTTAATGGTATTTAATTCATAGTAAAATATCAAAAACTCCAAAATTGTCAAATTTGGTGTCTATGGATCCAGAAAATTGTAATCTACGTTACTGTATCATTATTTGATTTTGTTACGGTACAAAACAATTAACTATGGTTAAATTCCTTAAATTAGTATTTTTTTCCTACAAATTTTATTCTATAAATGATTTTAAGGTGAAACCTGTGGCAAATGAAAGCTATGAACATTGTCTATATAGTAGGATGGTTCCCATATTTTTATGAAACCTTTTTATAGTGAAAGCATTCAGAACTCATTAATGCCTATTTTAAGCCTATTTGTTTAATGGAAAATGCCTATGAAAAGCATTTGATCATGTTTCTGTTTTCTAAAATACATTCATATTGTTTTGTTGTGTTGTGCTACTGTATGATTGATTGCAATTATTGTTTTGTGCAATAGATTGTCTAGAGTACGATTATTGTGATTTCGACGACTATGTGAACAATTACCATAACGGAGGCAAGTATCACTATCATTAATCCCCTCTTGTTTCTTGTGCATTTAGTTTTCAGTAGCTTGCATTGAAGGAAATGTTTTATATTATATATACTATGCTATGGTGTGAGTACCCAATATAATTGTCATAGACCCAGTTGATTCCTTGATAACCATCGTATTGTAGATGCTTAGCCATGTTACTAGTTGCGTGGGTGGTTTCATGATACATATGTGTGTGAGAAGGTTATATTTTTTGCTGAAGAGGAAAACCACTTAATCAATGAATCACCTCGGTGGAATGGCATTGATTGGGTCATCGAGCGTGGATTTTGGTGGGGATTGCCACCCAGGCTTCAAAGAGATAATAGGCGGTCTTGATTAGTAACTTCCATGTATAGCCACATGTCATATGGGTTCTAACTTGACTGAGTAAGTTATGGGATCATGTCCTACCGTGACTAGAAGATGTAGGTGTTTAAAGGATGGTACGGTCCGAGGTTAGGCTCATGATTCTGTTTCCTAAAGGTCTCGTCCTGGTCTTCTCTCAAAAGGGGTTGATCGGGTCTTGTGGGTAAAGTGTACTAGCCTCTGTAGATGGTTTAAGAACTAAGTACTTAGCCGTTTCCCCGGTAATGGACAATTATGAGTAACTTCTCTTGATGCTATTGAAAAGTCTCATTCATTCCAATTTCTCTAATAAAACTTGATGGGTGAACATGGGTTAGGAGCATACTAAGCTAAACTGTGTTGTTTCTACATGGGTTTATGTTGGTATGTCCTTAGCAGAATTTTTTTAAAGAAAGAAATATATTTTCAAAGGTAGGATAAAATACTGCTTTATGCAAATAGCCTGAACTCCACTAGCCAGAGTGTGCATGTAGATGCCAGGTTGCCAATTGTGTCCACATAACAGTGACATCTTGCCAATACAATTCAAATGTATTGACCATGCATGGCTGCAACTTTTTATGTTGCAGGTTATTTTGACGACGAGTAAGGTTTTCGTTTAGGTTGCGAATCTCCACTCAGCGAGTTGCCTGTGGCATGATGGAGCCTTTATATTTTGTCTACTTATTGAACTATGTTATTTGAGCTAGCTATGAACTAAGCAACTTTGTAATATTTCCATTCTTGGATCAATCGTTGTAATAATGTGACACATTGATACTCTTTTATCATCAAAGCTGTGTGTGCTAGCTAATCGATCCAAGGGACTAGTACTGTAAACATATGATCCAACTCTTTAACGGGTTGGATCGCTTCATGATGCAAAATTTATTTCTAAGCTCAACCGAATGCAAAGCTAAAATAGTAATATAAAACTTTATAAGATAGATTAAAAGGTCTTAAAGATCTCCCTAAGCTTGGTATTAATCCAGGCGGGATCAAATAATCCCTTGTGATTATTTGATATCGTGATTATTGTAGATCACTATGGCGCATGGAATGGAATATCGCGGTGCGCAGCTTCTTGTTGATATCCTCCAGGGCAGTGATACGACTATAGAACCTGCGCAAATCATATTGCAAAGTGTCCACTTTATCTGCGAGTTTAGTCACCAATGGGATAAGATCATCCTTCTTCTCTATCTCCTTGAGATGGTGACGGACTTCAACACGATGGAGTAGCTCTTGCTTCTGATATATCTCCAGTGCTTGCACGCGGTCTTTGATCCTAGGAACAACTTCTTCTTCCTCATCCATAATTGATGGATCAGGGAAGTAGAAACCGTCCCTCCACTCTTCTTGAGGCTTCACCCTTATACGATCACCAATGGTAGGCTTAGAGAGTGGCACCGTCGCTTCCTTGCTAGCACATGCACCAATGTTAGGTAATTCCTTACGCTTGAGCGGCCTCGGGTCTGTGGTGATGAACTTGACCGTCTCCACACGTCCTTTTCCATGCGGCTTGTGACCTTCTCTCTCTTGTTGAGCTCTCTTCATTTCTGCCCAGTTGATCTCAGGGGGATCATAGACATCACAGCTGATGTAGATGTCACTCCAATCTTCATCGGGATCACTATTGTAGAAACTTTCCTCGACGTACTCCTTGTACCTCGGCCCAAACCTCTCCACCTCCTTATTGCTGTCCTCCATGGACGGGCTGCAAGAGCGATCCCTGGTAGGAGCAATGAGACCCATGGGTTTTCCATGGCCTAGGACGGGATAGAGCATGGCTAGATTGGTTCCTGGTGATTATGATTAGAGAGGAACACAATGGAAGTATATAAGGGGGTCAGAGAGGTCAGTAAAACTCACGAGAAACACCAAAGTTACGGTAAAGAAAAGAATCCTAACGGAACAGGGAAAGAAATCACGGATTTGGAAAAGTCTATCTGCGTAACGACCAACTATACGGGCGTGGCCCGTATAGTTCCGGTCGTATAGTTGTTTCCGGGCAGATATTTTGGAAATATCTCGAGTCCAGGTCGGTTAGGTTACTGACTTGGAACCGACACATTTTTTTAGATGAATAAAACGAAAAAGAACGGAGATGCCAGAAAGTTTAACGACCAGCTATATGACGGGAGCAAATTTTTTGGCCGTATAGTTGTGGTCTTATAGTTTCGAGACATCGGAAAATTTCGTGAAGGAACTATCGTCAACTTAACGACCAACTATAAGGCGGGAGAATTTTCTCTGGCCCTATAGTTGTGTTCATATATTTGGTAAAAACCCTCAGAAACTTCAGAAAATCATGAGGAATTCAAAGGTAAAAATTTTAGGAGTATAAATTGATATGGGGTGGCATGATCTTCTCAGCAAGCACTTGTCGATGATGATGGTGGATGATAGATAACTAGATTGTAGCTATGAACTCTCCCGCTCGAACCCTGATGCCAATGCAACAGCTCTTGAACCCTATGGGATATTCACAACACCACGCTCTTGTGCACGTATCCGTCGACCACGAACGGTAGTTTGAAATCCACTAATTCCTAATGGAACAACAGATCACACTCAATTGCAGTAGATAATTCGATCACAGGGTAATTCTAGAGGTTCTTAAGAAGAAACAACTCCAAAATAGTTTAAACGTGGTCTAACCGTAACTATGGGGACGTCCCAGGGCTTATAAGGGCGGCTGGGGCGGCCAGAACCGAAACTAAGACGCAAACGACTCAAACTGATACATCTGACTCGGACCAGGTTTCTGTCGGGGCGGACACTGCATTTCATATAGGCCGGTCCAGCCGAAAACTTTGAAGTTTCTGGGTGGTGTCCGGGTAGTGTCCGAACTTGGACACAAAACATCCACACCTCGGGGCTTGTCCAGGCGGCCGGACACTCCGGTAGGAGTGGGCCGGACACTCCGGTCTTGAAAGGTGTTTCGGCACTTGTCTTGATGATTTTCCCTCGTGCCATCCTCCCGCTCCTCCCTCGCGCATCCTGGGGCAACCATCATGTTGTGCTCCATGTGCTTCAGCTCCTCGCTCCGTGCTACGCCTTCTTCTCCAATATACTTGATCATACAATAGCATAATGACTTAGGTAGTATAAAGTTGTCATTAATTAAAACATTAGGCTCATTAAGAAACAAATTCACCTGTTGTTCTAGTAGCTTAGCACGAGCTCTTGTAATAGGTCCAATTCTAATCTCAGTGGACTGAACCTTTTTTGCAGCAACTAGAACATCTTCAGTAGTAGTTGGGGTAGGTGTAATTGTAGGTATATACTCATCATCTCCCTCCCTTCAAAAGGCGTCGACCTCGACGCTCCAAGGTCTTCTCCATCATATGGTGACAAATCAGCAACGTTGAAACTGTTGCTAACTCCACCAAACTCAGCAATAGGAATATCAATCGAGTAGGCATTATCATTAATCTTGGCTAACACCTTGTAAGGACCAGCACCACGGGGCTTCAATTTGGATTGTCGAAGCTTGGGGAACCTATCCTTGCGCAGATGTACCTATACCATGTCTCCAGGCTTGATCAAAATATCCTTTCTTGCTTGATTCCTTGCAGCAGTAATGTTCTTGCCTTTCTTCTCAATATCCTCTCGAGTCTTCTCATGAATTTTCTTCACATATTCAGCGTGTTTTGATGCAATGGTAGACGCAACAAATCAAGTGGCGTCAATGGCTTGAAACCATACACCACCTCAAAAGGACAAATCTGAGTAGTAGAATGCACAACCCTGTTGTAAGAAAATTCGACATGTGGAAAACACTCTTCCCACTCCCGCTGATTCTTATTAATCATAGTCCTCAACAACTGTGATAATGTTCTATTCAACACCTCCGTCTGACCATCTGTTTGGGGATGACAAGTAGTACTGAACATCAACTTCGTTCCAAGCTTCCCCATAAGGTCTTCCAATAGTAGCTCATGAACTTCACATCACAGTCAGTAACAATCATCTTTGGTACTCCATGTAGTCTCACGATGTCCCTGAAAACAGGTTAGCAATATGCGATGCATCGTCGCTTTTGTAGCAGGCAATAAAATGATCCATCTTAGAGAATCTATCCACTACCACAAATATAAAATCATGACCTCTCTGAGTTTTGGGTAAACCTAGCACAAAGTCAATTCATTCAATGATGCAGCAATAGTGCTAAAATCCTTCACAAAGCGCCTATAGAAACCAGCTAAACCATAGAAACTACACACTTGACTCACATTCATGGGAATAGGCCAATTTTGAATTGCTTCAATTTTAGATTGATCTACTTCTACCCCATGCTTAGATACAACATATCCCAGAAATATGACCTTATCTTTTGCAAATGTGCACTTCTCAAGATTAGCATAAAATTGATTATCAAATGCAACACTTGCAAAACTTGTCTAATATGATCACAATGTTCATTTTCACTGCGGCTGTATATGAGTATATCATCGAAATAAACAACCACAAAACAACCAATATATCCTCTCAAAACATGATTCATTAATCTCATGAATGTACTAGGTGCATTAGTAAGACAAAAAGGCATAACTAACCACTCATACAAACCAAATTTTGTTTTGAAAGTAGTTTTCCATTCATCCCCTTCTTTCATCCTAATTTGATGGTATCCACTATGCAAATCAATTTTAGAGAAAATAGCAGCACCACTCAATTCATCTAACATATCCTCTAAGCATGGAATAGGATGACGATATCGAATAGTGATGTTATTAATAGCACTACAATCTAGACACATGCGCCATGTACCATCTTTCTTAGGTACTAAAATAACAGGAACAACACAAGGGCTAAGAGAGACACGAATGTACCCTTTGTCGAGCAACGCTTGTACTTGTTGCTGTATTTCCTTAGTTTCTTCGGGGTTGGTTCGGTATGATGCCCGATTTGGTTATGTAGCGCCAGGGATCAAGTCTATCTGATGCTCAATGCCACGCAATGGAGCCAATCCAGCTGGCACATCTTCTGGAAACACATCACCAAAATCCTACAAAACAGTAGATACACCAAGAGAAATAGGGGTCATGTCATAAGCACAAGTGGCATGGTTGTAGGATCCTCACTAAATTCTCTCATGTCCTCTTTGGTGGCTAATATTAATAGATTAGGCACTCTCTGACTTTTCGTTATATCATTCTTTTGGGGCTCATTTACAACACTCACAGTTTCAACACTCTCTCGCCTAGAAGTAGGTGCATCTTGTAAGTTCACTTTGATCTTCTGACGAGACTCATTGACAATCTGTTGTGGTGTCATAGGCTGCAAATTGATTTCTTGCCCTTGAACTCCAAATGATATGTACTGGATCGGCAGTTGTGTTGCACATGACGATCATAAATCCAAGGCCGACCCAATAGTAAATGGCAAACAGTCATAGGAACCACATCAAAATCAATAGAATACTTGTATGGCCCTATTTCAAAGATCACATGTACCATATGGTTTACCTTCATCTCACCATTGTCAGTCAACCATTATATGTAGTATGTCTTGGGATGAGGTAAATATGTCAAATTCAGCTTGGCACACAACTCGTTGCTTGCAAGATTTCTGCAGCTACCTCCATCAATGATTACTTCGCAAGCTTTGTTTCGTCCAACTAGAGATTTTGTTTGGAACAAGTTGCAACGTTGGGAATCAATAATAGGCTGCACACTAAGTATACGTGGAGATACCACAATGGTAGGTGCATGTGCTAGAAAAGCATCCAGACCTTCTTCACTATCATAACCATTGTCATCATGAGAAAATTCAACCTCATCTCCACTCTCGTACTCACCATTGTCATTGATAAACATCACCTTGCGGTTTGGGCAATCCTTCTTGAAATGTCCCCTTACTCCATAAGTATGGCACTCTACATCTAGAGTACGAGCTATTGACATATTGGAACCCGTGCTAGAAGCAGGAGCAGCAGGTTTCCTAGCTTGAGCACCATAGGATGACTGAGGTGTAGGCTTGGAAGATGGTGTAGTAGTGTGACCAGCAGCCGCGTTAGATGTAGGAACATGTGACGGCGGTGTAGACCTTGCTGAAAAGCGGCTTGTGGAAGGGTATCTTGCACGCGCCTTCGCCTCTTTAGCAAGTTGTGATTCAGCCTCCCTTGCATGATACAGCAATTCATTCATAGTCTCATACCTATGATGACGAACAATGCTCTTGACTGGTAGCTTCAAATTATCAAGAAATCGTTGCATGGTCATCTCAAGAGATTCACGAACTCTAGCACGCTGCATAAGCATCTCCATCTCCATGTAGTACTCATCAACCGACATGGTTCCTTGTCTCAAGTTTGTCAACTTATCAAAAACTGAATGCAAATAGTTAGTGGGCACAAAACGGTCATGCATGATGCGCTTCATCTCTCTCCATGATTGCATAGGCACTTCATTGTGCTCCTTTCTATTTTGCACTATAGCATCCCACCAACACAATGCATATCCATCAAATTCTGATGCTATAAGTTTTACCTTCTTATCTTCTGTATACTCATGCAAACGCCACAGTTTCTCTCAACTCCCATGTAAGGTAATCTTCCGGATCAAGCGAACCTTCAAACTTGGGAATTGAGAATTTTGGCTTACCCAAACCATCCTCAGGGACTTGGTGTACACGCTGAGCACGCCCAATTGGAGCAAAGCCACATCCATGAACAGGCTAAGGAGCACGGCCACAACCAACCCGATTTGAGTGTTGACCATCTCCGGCATTACTTGCTTCTTCATCTTCATGGGCATCATCATATGGTTGTTGCTGCATTTGTCCAATTGCTATTGTCAGAGCATCAAGTGAACGTTGCAAAGCTGTGACATTGGTGTTGATAGATGTTACTTGTGTCTGTATGGTAATGACTGCCTCAACATTCGCTTCCAAAGTCAGTTGCACGTCCTGAATATTCTTGTCAATGGCATCTATTGTGTGGTGCAAAAATCGAAATTGATATGGTGGAACACTCACAACTCACTCCAATTGTCAAGAAAGCAGATCTTACCATTCCAAAGTGAATAGAGATGCTTTACCAATTCGAAATCAACAACTAATGCACTGATGTGATGAAGTGAATATCAAGGGTATGGAGAACGATCACAGGGCAGACATGTTATTTAGGGTGGAGTTGTAGGTATGGTATCCTAATTACACTGCAAACAAGTCCTAGTGGTGATCGTTATGATAACTCAAGAAACACACACGATGGAGATAAGCGTGGCAAAGCAACTTATGAACATGAATATTGCAATGCACAAGAGAGATGCTAGTAATAGCTCAAAATAAATAGGCACAAGATTGCTCAATGTACAAGTGCGATGATCAACTAGGCCTAAAATAATGCACACTTTGATATCTCTTTTTGTCACGCTTGTAGCTCTTTTATCTTTTTATACTGAATATATTTTCCTTTTCTATTTTTATTTTTTCACTATATGACTCAATGCAAAACGAATGCAGCAACTTCTGAACAAACTGGGTCGGATAGTTCATTGAGTTTCGGCCGGAGAATCCGGTTGCGCCGGATAGTTCGGGTGATACGGGCCGGATAGTCCGGTTTTGCCTGCCGAAAATTTCTGTACTTCAAAACCATAATGAGCAGCCTGTCGGAGCAAAGCAACTAGTCTCATGGGTATGTACCTAGGCAAGGATGCTGTAGATAGGCTGTGTCTATGGTATGAAAACAAAGGTACGCTATGTGTACTTGTAAAAGTAGATGGAAAACTTGCTGAAAACGATGATGGTGGACTCAGCGGAAAAACAAGATCAAACCCTAAACTTAAACACAAAAGAAAACTATACTCCTATGAGAAAAACCTGCAGATGGGATCTACGAGAAGACACGACCAGCAACTAAAACTTGAAAAGCGATGCAATCTAGGCTATGGCAAATCTTTTTGTGGGGATTTTTATATATAAGACTAAAAATAAAATAATCTATGTATGGATTGTGGATGCTCACCGAGTAAACGAGGAAATCTGATGACAAGATGATATGGGGTGGCCCGATCTTCTCAGCAAGCACTTGTCGATGATGATGGTGGATGATAGATAGCTATCTTGTAGCTATGAACTCTCCCGATCGAACCCTGATGCCAATGCAATAGCTCTCGAACCCTATGGGATATTCACAACACCACGCTCTTGTGCACGTAGCCGCCGACCACGAATGGTAGTTTGCAATCCACTAATTCCCAATGGAACAACAGATCACACTCAATTGCACTAGATAATTCGATCACAGGTAATTCCAGAGGTTCTTAATAAGAAACAAATCTAAAATAGTTTAAACATGGTCTAACCCTAACTATGGGGACGTCCCTAGGCTTATAAGGGAGGCTGGGGTGGCAAGAACCAAAACTAAGACGCAAATGACCCAAACTGATACATCTGACTCGAACCAGGTTTCTGTCTAGGTGGACAGTCCGGTTCATATAGGCCGGACAGTCCGGTTCATATAGGCCGGACAGTCTGGTCTGGCCAGAAACTTTGAAGTTTCCGTGTGGTGTCCGGGTAATGTCCGAACTTGGACACAGAACATCCACACCTCAGGGCTTCTCTAGGGGGGCGGACACTCCTTTAGGAGTAGGCGGGACACTCCGGTCTTGACAGGTGTTTTTGCCCTTGTCTTGATGATCTTCCCTCACGCCTTCCTCCCACTCCTCCCTCGCGCATCCTGGGGCGATCATCATGTTGTGCTCCATGTTCTTCAGCTCCTCGCTCCGTGCTACGCCTTCTTCTCCAATATACGTGATCATATAATAGCACAATGACTTAGGCAGTATAAATTTCTCATTAATTAAAACATCAGGCTCATTAAGAAACAAATTCACGTGTTGTTCTAGTAGCTTAGCACGAGCTCTTGTAATAGGTCCAATTCCAATCTCATTGGACTGAACCTTTTTTGCAGCAACTAGAACATCTCCAGTAGTAGTTGGGTAGGTGTAATTGTAGGGATGTCCTCATCATAAATTGTGAAAACAAATCACTTATTTAGAGAAAGAAAACTTACCTTGTACATACTAATTATTTAGTCGGGGGTGACAACCTCCTCCAACAACAAGGACTTCTTCTCTTTTGGAGGAATTGACCTTAGCTCATCTAATAATTCTCATAAACAAAAATTACCAGGACCTAAGTTCCTCTCAATAAGATTGGTGCCTTGCTGGGCAAATATGGATACTGCATCAAATATCTTTATTTCTTGCCTCTGCATAATCTGCAACTCAAATTCTTGAAGTAAAAGGATCCAATAGATCGGTCTTGGCTTATGAGTTTTCCTCTCAAGGAGTTCTTTTAAACCACCACGATCCGTATGAATTCTTACTTTTGCATCCACTATATAAGAACAAAATTTATCGCAAGATAAGAATACAGCAAAAAGTTATCTTTCTTCCTTAGGATAATTCTTTTGAGCACTATTAAGAGTTCTACTAGCATGATGTATAATATTAAATCTGCGACCTATATGTTGTCCCAGAGTTACTCCTACGGCATCATCACTAGCTTCCCATATTAAATCAAAAGTCATATCCCATATAGGTGGTTTAATGATACGAGCATGGAATAAAGCATATTTAAGTTTATGAAAGGCAATAAGGCATTTATCATGAAAATTAAATCTTACTCCCTTTTGCAAAAGGTTAGTTAAAGGTTTAGAAATTCTAGAGAAATTCCTAATAAACCTTCTATAAAAACCCACATGACCAAGAAAACTTCTTATACCTTTTCTATCCCTAGGTTGTGGCATTCTGTCTATTGCTTCGACCTTAGCTTTGTCTACTTTAATACCCCTACCTGATACCTTATGTCTGAGGACTATACCTTCTTTGACCATGAAATGGCACTTCTCCCAGTTTAGAACAAGATTGGTTTCTTCGCAATGCTGCAAAACCCTTTTAAGATTATCTAAGCAATTAGTAAACAAAGTTCCATAGACAAAGAAGTCATCCATAAATACTTCCATTATCAATTCTATAAAATCTACAAAAATGGTAGTCATGCATCTTTGAAAAGTAGCTGGAGCATTACGTAAACCAAAAGGCATGCGTCAGTAAACATGTAAACCATAAGGACTAATGAAAGTTGTTTTAAGTTGGTCATCAGGATGAACAACTATTTGGGAAAAACTAGAGTATTTGTCCAAGTAGCAAAAATGAGTGTGGTTTGCTAACCTCTCTAAATTTTGGTCTATGAACGGTAAAGGATAGTGAGGATAGTGATCTTTCCTAGTTTCTTTATTCAATTTCCTAAATCTATACACATCCTATGTACAACACTAGTTCTAGTAGGTATCAATTAATTTTTTCATTAGGAACAATAGTAAAACTGCCCTTCTTAAGAACACAATGAACAGGACTTACCCATTCACTTTCTTTTACAGCATAGATTATACCTGCATACGGTAGGCATACTATTTATTTTCTTACCACTTCCTTCATTTCGGGATTCAGCTGTCTATTAAATTCTGCAATTGGTTTAGCACCTTCCTCCATGAATATTTGATAGATGACTATCATGGGACTAATGCCCTTCAAATCATCCATTTAGTACCCAAAGGCCTTGCGATGCTCCTTATATACTTTCATGAATTATTATTCTTCATCCCTTGAAAGTTTAGCACTAATAATAATAGTGAATTTATTTGTATTGTCAAAAAATCTATATTTAAGATTATCTGGTAAAGTCTTCAATTCTGGGGGCGGTAATTCCTCATCCCCTCTATTTTCTGGCTCTTCAAAAACCTCATCAGTTGGAGGCCCTAAAATGGGAAGCAAATCGAATTCACTTTCTAATTCTTCTAGGGACTTGTCCTCCATAATTATTTCCTCATAATTCGAGTCTTCATTTGCTTATTCTACTTGGTTACTAAAGAAGAGAGCTGCCATCTCCTCCATAGTTTTTCCTTTCTCTTTGTCTTGTATTTGTAGAGGTCTGTCTTTAAATTTGGAAAGTGGAATTCTTTTTCCGCTTCCCCAAGCTTAAGAGACACAATCTCCTTTTTTAAATCAACTTTGGCACCTAAATCATTCAAAAAGTTTATTCCAAATATAATTGGGCAAAGAGTGTCAGCTGGTATATCAACAACTACAAAATAGATAGGAAAACTTTCATTGCCAATTGTGACAGTTACATCTTTAACTACTCCCATTGGAACTCTAAGAGATTTATTGGCTAACATGACTGTCATATCCGTATTCTCTATTGTAGCCGGTACTATCTCTTCTTTTATTTCTAAGTAAAAATCATAAGATATAAAATTAACTACGATGCCAAGATAACATAAACCATAATGTGAGGTTTCTTTAAGTATGCAGGGAAGAATAGGCTTACCCACATCATTTACCTTAATTTTACCTTCAACCAGTACAGAAGTCTCTTTATCAAGTTCAACTATGTTGCAATGTGTATACATAGCCATAATTTCTTCCTTGGTTATCTCTTCATCTTTGGTTTCATCCAAATGTTCTTCAACTTCTGGCACACTTTCCTCTTCTTTCTTCTGCTGTACTGCTTTAACCTGTTCATATTCCAAAATATGTTTATACGCAGTGTTTGGGAAAGGTATCTCATACATTGTTTCTAGGGAGGCCAGTGTTACTTTAACTTTTCTTTTCTTCTCAGATTCGGGTGGTGGATCATACTTGACCGAACCCTCTTTTGGAGCTTTGATATGTTCTGTAAAATCTTTAACAACATGCAACACAAGATCTGAATCCAAATAAAGTTCTTTCGATAATTCATTAACATTGCCCTTTTTATCATAGCCATCAATATAATCATAATATATTTCTATGCCTCCTTTGCTTCCTAGACCAAAATTCCAAGAAACTCTATGATCATGAATTCTATTAAGTAAACCCCAAGGTTTAGTTATGGGAAGATTCATAAAAGCTCCTCTTACACAAGAGTCTAGTTCCAATTTATGAGGTTCAATTAAACCGCCATAAAAAAATATGCAATAAATGCCATTCAGGCAAATCATGATGAGGACATTGATTAAGTAAATCTTTAAATCTTATATAAGCTCTTACTAGTCCTTCATTAGGACGGTTCCTCCAAGTCATTATAAGACGCCTGATTCCAAAAGATTTTGATAAAGGATAATACTTAGCTAGAAACTCACAAGCTAAATTATCCTAGGTAGTAGTGGCTTGTGGGGGTAAAGATCTATACCATGAGGGAGCTATGCTAGTCAAAGTCTGACTAAAGAGTTTTAGCCTTACCTCATTAGCAGTATACCCCAGTAATTGGAAATTGCCACATATTATCCTTAAAGCATCCAATATGCTCATATGGATCAGGATTTTCTTCATCTCCAGTAAATTGCTTCTTGTGTAAAATACCAAGTAGTAGAGGATTTATTTCAAACCCCCTTGTCTTCTTGTTGGAGTTGTCTCTTTCATTAATATCATAGGGCTTCCCAAAGTGGCTGTGTGGGTTAGCACTAGTCAAATGCTCAAACTCCATCATGTTGGTGGGACCCTGTAACTCAAAACAAAACTTAGAAATAATAAAATAAATAAGCAAAAACTAGAAGACCAACAACGCTTAGCTCCACGGCAACGGCGCCAGAAAATAGCTTGATGACTGCAAGTGCACAAATCGTTTGTAGCTAGTTTCGAAATAAAGATATCGATCCCATAGGGAGCGGGAGTTCTGAAGTCTAATAACTCTTGAATTAAATACTGAAATAGTAATGCTAAGTAACTTTCTAAGTAACAAGATAAAATGCGAGTTTTGTGTAAAAATGTATTTTTGGGTTTTTGTGTAATAGAACAATAAGTAAAACAAACTGAATAAAGAAAGTAAGTATCGCGTATGTAAAAGAGATATAAAACTGCAATGGGAAAAGGTGTTCTCAGGGAGTAGCGGATACACCTCTAGTATTATAAAGGGTTTAAGGTAAAGATTATTATCATGAATATTCTCAACTATGTATGTGTGGGAGGAACTCCATAATTGGACGAATAGGCAGCAACCATGGCTCACATCACCCTCATAACCACAGAAGACAAGTAATCGACATCAATTGAATTACTGCGCTATTAAGGGATTTTATCCCATAGTATGTATCTTGTGGCATGGACAATGTTCTGTGTGTTTCCTCGGTTAGGGGTGCTAAGAGCTTTATAGTCACCATAAGTGCTAGGACACCTCCATCTACCAACAAGTAGTTCCCTCCATCAAGTCCCTGCAAGAGGAAAATATTGAGAGGTCGACTTCTCTCAACATCAAGATGAAGACAATCTAACACATGGTCACATCGATGAATATCATAATAAACTTTATCTTATTTCAATCCCATGCTAGGGTTTCTCCATCTCCCTAAGAACTTATGATCTACTCAGACATGGAGGCAATCAACATCATGTCAAAGACAAAGGAATCTATCATAGATGAATAGTACTTGTATAAATCCACAATGAGTATGGAAATTACAACAAGATGTAGATGAGATGGATGGAGATGGTGGTGACGCAGCGGTTGATGATGAAGATCGATGCCTTAGCCTCATGGATCTGCGTAGCATGAAGATGGATCCCCAGTGGATGAGTTTCACCTCCAGATCCCTTCCGATGGTGAGGTTTCTACAATTTTTGGTCATTCTGTATGTCGTCTCCTCGATCCGATTGCATAGAGAAAAACTATTTGAAGAGGCGGTGGTCGTGGCAACTATACGGCCGGAAAAATATTCCCGCCATATAGTTGGTCGTTAAAGCCACTGCTTCCTACGATCGCCTCGGGTTTTCTTCTGGTGTTATTGATATTTCCCAAATTAGCGATTTACAATGTTTTCGACTCCTATTCGCTCCAATAAATCTGGTCCAAGAATTGTGTCCATCGTATCCATCACCTGTCCTAATCCTGATGAAAATAGACATAAAAGATGCGCGCGAATGCTGTAAAATACCAAGATCCTACCACTATAGTGCAAAATAATAATATAAAACATGATGCAAATATGCACTCATTAATAGGATAGTTTGCTCAACTCCATGTGCCTCCTTTGGTGAAGGGAAAATCCCATGCTCACCATTCTCAACTCTGTCACCTCCAAAGTGGGATGTCATACGATGGCCATCATCACTCGCCTCCTTGGTCGAAGGGAAAATCCCATGCTCAACCATCTTGTTGCCATCGTACTTTGATTTCCATTGTGGTGGTGGCACATGTATAGGAAGTATTGGTCCTTGACGCCTTGCACTCTTCAAGTTCATATGTAGACTTCCTCTTAACGTACTCATCCAACTTGGCAAAGTAGAGGTCTTCATTTACCTCGTTCATCAAGTTGCATGCTTCATCATGGATGTCAATTATTGGCGTTGAAGCTTGATGGCGTGGATGAAGGCTTGCTCTTGGTGCCATTTTGGTGGTTTCACTAGTACTGGAAGGTGCCTTATGATGGTGTTTTTTGAGATTTCCTTATGATGGTGTTGATAGAGGTCATTAGCATGCCTTGCCGAAGGTTCATGTTAGTGAAGCACTTGTTCATCCACATGATGCTCGCGAGGATGATCACTTACCTTGGCACTCTTCTTGCGATGGTGGCGCCTTGTTGACTCCTTGATTTTGTCGAGCATGCCCATGTTATTGGCAAAGTTGTTGTCCATGATGTTCATGAGCTTGACGAAGTTGTCGTCCTTGAAGTCGTCCATTGTTGTGGAGTTGATGTCAGGGTGTCTCATCATGGATTCTCCATAGTATTCATCATTGGTGTTAGAGTCCCTAGACATGATTCACGAGACCAAGTGGTGTATATAGAAGTGGTAGTGGGTGTTAGATAAACAACGTCAAACCTTACTTTACCTTGGAAGATAGTATCATGCAAGTGGCCACACTTTAGAACAATAAACAAAGCAAAGTGAAGTGACAAGGAAATCTAAACCCAACTAAAAACCAAATACACACACAAGGCCTATGGAGGATAGGTATGGAAAGTGGCATGCCAAGGAAAAATCCGAAATCAAGATATTGTAATGGCAAGTAAAGAACCACGATGGTCACAAAGAAAAAACAAGTCAATCCATAAGATATAGGAATTATGATCATGAAAACATGCGATGGAGGAAGTGAGATAAGAGCCAAATGATTACCTAGAGAAGACTATAATCTCGTGTCACACAAGTAGAAGGAGAGACGCTAGTTCGATTGCATATAATTGGTGGGCTACAAGATTTGCACAATAAGTACGACATGTACAAGATGTTCGTCAATCTTGCGCTTCCTATTCCATGAGGAACTTGTATCTTTCTTTTTATTTTTATCTTTTTTTCTATTTTTCTCTCTTTTTGTTTCTCTTTTTATTTTTCACTTGCCTATTCCTTGTGCCAACAACTATACAAGATAACTATATAAGATATCGCTCACAACGTTTGCTCGGAATTCTACAAGGTATCAAATATGCAAAGACCAAGCAATAATAGGAGGAACTAGTCTCAATAGGTGTTTGTTGTTCACAAACATAGTGTAGTTCCAAAGGAATGCAAGTGGGGAGAAGTCGCGGAACTTTTGTACCTTTTGTCGATGATCTTCACCCTTTATTGTTGGCTTTTGCCTTGCTCGTGGAATTTGTATGAAGTAGAAAGCATGAAAAACGTGAATGATGATGTAGAGCTACTTATCCTCTTCAAAACGATCTAAAGAACACCAAAATCTAAGTTCGAATGCAAAATTTATGCTCAAAATCGTGAAACAGATTTCTATTCTAGAGGGGGCGGAGACTCCAAGGTGCGGGGCGGAGACTATGGTCTGGAGTCGCTAACTATAGAAAGTCCGGTCCGGTCGATTCCAGGACATCAAGAACTCGTCTGGGGCATGGTTTGGGCGAAAAAGTCAAACCAAAACCTCAAATTAATGGGAGAAATGAAGGAATTAGGTCATGGGAACGCAAGGGAAAGTAGGTCAACAAGTTTAGCAAGTAATCCATGGATCAAAACCTACTAAAACTCACTCAAATCACAGATAGATCCAAAAGACAAAATTGGGCTCTTTTTTGGGACATTTCGAATTTATGGTGGATAGAAGAAAATGTTTGGGGAAAATCCGTGAGAAACTTGGGCTCTGATGCAAGATGATAGGGGTTAACCTCAAGGGTGGCCCGATCTTCACGGATCTCGTGGTTAAATCAATGGGAAAAGAGGGTGAAGGGAGAAGGTAGAGGAAGCGAACACACACACCTCGCGAAGAACACGATGAACACATGCAAACACAAACACAATAGAAGACCTATTGATCCCTCCGGCGGCTACTGGTATAATATAATCCTCGCAAGGAAATATCGGTCAATGTGCTCCCATCAAATCCATATCGGAGAGGGAAGAACACCTTGGAGAGGATCTTGATAACTTTACTAGAGCCAACTCAAACTAAAGACCTTTTACAACTAAGGATGCTCAAAGGCACAATCCATAGAGGTGGGTGATGATAGGGTTCCGTCATGAAGGGAAGAAGACATAACTAGAAGTGATCCATCTTAAAGGTTTCTAGTCTATCACCTATGTCTTAGGGATACATTAAGGGGTGGGGGCTCTATTTATAGGCCAGCTACTAAAACAAGGGTAGTTTGGTCATAAAACTAGGGTTGGAACGGAAAAAGGGGTGTACATGGGTCGTGGCCCAGCGCTTGGCACGCATGCCCGTTTACTCAGGCCAGAGACTTTGGTGTAGAGGGGTCAGAGACTCCGGGGATGGCCGGTGACTCCGATGTAGATGGGCGGAGACTTTGGGGATGGACGGAGACTCTGGTGTCAGCATTGCTCTCAGGGGATGTCTCCAGGGTTGGGTACTGAGAGCTCCAGGCATCGGCCCGGTGACCTATCCGGAGTCTTGGGCGGAGACTCCAGGGTGCATGGCCGGAGACTCCGGTGCTTGTCGGGATTATTGCTTCGGGCTTCCTCCCTTGCCTCCATACTTGTCGGTGTGAACCTATCATGGTCATGGGATGGAGTATGAAGTAGTATACCATTCAATAGGGTAGGAAGTGTAGTAGCGTAGAGGATAGGATTCACCTTTGGAGTTCATAACGACTTGGTATTAGTTGGAGACCTTGATATGGTAACGACCGGAGGTTGGGCCATATTAGGTTGTGCATGGATTGTCGTCCTATAAATGTTATTGCTGTACATTATAGACATCTTATACCTTGCCTCGATGACTTGCTTGATGAATTGAGTGGAGCCACGATTTTCTCAAAAATTGATCTTCGTAGTGGCTACCACCAAATATGTATGGCCGAGGGTGATGTGTGGAAAAACGCTTTCAAGACTAAACTTGGTCTCTAAGTGATGCAACCCAACACATGGTAATCACCATTGCTCCACATCATGATACGCAAAACATTCAAATCAAGGTGAACTCCTTCCATATCTTGCCTTCCTTTGGTCATTACTTGAATGGGATCCTACTTGAGCCAACTACCAATTGTATGACTAGGACCATGACATTGATGCCAACAGGAGGAGACAAGGATGCCCCCGGAGCCAAGACCCCCAAGCATTAGGCCTGGAAGAGGAGAAGGAATATGCAACTGCAACAGCACCGGAGTCTCCACTGCCGCAAGACCGGAGTCTCCGCCCACCAGAGATTGGAGTCTCCCCCTCGCCTCGATCATCCCCCACCTGCAAGGTCCTGAAGTCCCTGCCGCCAAACCGGAGTCTCCGCCCAACACCGAGTCTCCGCCCGGCTACCCCGGAGTCTCTGGCCCAAGTGATGGGCCTACGCGCCTTGGAGCTGGGCCTCAGCCCATGTATTCCTCTATTATGAATAAACTACCCCTAGCTCGTGGTTGGCCTATATATATGCCCCACTCCCTCCTTGGAACCCTAGAATGGAATAGATGATGAGTTGAGAATCATGCCTTAGGCCAAACCCTAGATGGGAACGCCCTCTCATGAAGTCGTCAAGGCGCTCTTCTAGTTCTTGATCTCTCCCATGTATGGATTCTAGTAGTGCTAGGTCTCTCCCCTTTGGGATTCTACTTGGTTGCTACTATATCCCTATGTGTGATTCTATCAAGAGCTAGCCAATGTCTCGCAAGGGATTGTACCTTTGGTCTCTCCCTCTGTGATTCTATTGGGTTGGTGGTTCGGGCCAACGAGAGCAAACTGATTTAGGTGTGGTGTGCATTTCTATCTTCAATTTCCCTCTCATGTCCATCGTGTTCTTCGCTCTTCTCCCACAAATACCCATGAATCTATGAAGATCGGGCCACAAAAGTGGTTATAAGACACATCATATGGTATCAAGAGCCTTTAGTTGCCATTGATTCGAGTTTGTCTTGAGTTTCTAGACAACAATTTTCTTTTTCTTGCCTAAATTCGAAAATTTACACCAAAAAAAGCCATACACGTGATTTGGATTGATCTGATTTTGAGAGCGCTTTGGTAGGGTTTGATCCATATATCCGCTGCTATACTTGTTGATTTACCTTCCTTTGTGTTCCCATAGCCTAATTCCTTGATTGCCCCCATCAATTTGACGTTTTGGTTCGAGTTTTTTCGCCCAAATCGAGCCCCGGTCGGAATCTCCACCAACGGGCCAGAATTTCCGACTTAAGTGACTCTAGGCCCGAGTTTCTGCCCCTGTACTAGGAGCTCGCAGCATAAAACTATTTCATCGTTTCACGCGTAACTTTTGCATTCGAACTCAGATTTTGGTGTTCTTTAGCTCGTTTCAAAGAGGAGAAGGATCTCTACACCATAATCCACGTTTTCATGCTATCTACTCCAAAAAAATTCGGTGAGCAAGGGCGAAGATCGTCAATGAAAGGTATATCAATTCTGCGACTTCTCCCTACTTGCCTTCCTTTGTGAGCCACACCATCTTTGCGATATAACAAGAACCTATTGATACTAGTTCCTCCTATAATTTCTTGGGCTTTGTACATTTGATACCTTCTAGTATTCTGAGAAAAAGTTGTGAGTGCTATCTCATATAGTTATCTTGTATACTTATTGGCACAAGAAAAATCAAGTGAAAAAGAGAATAAATAAATAAAAAAACAAAGAGAGAAAATACAAAAAAAGAGAAAGAAGGATACATGTGCCATATATAATAGGAAGCACAAGCTCGATGACAAACTTGTTGTAACATCCCGGATTTTATATTAGGATGTTATTAGTTCCATGCATCATTCTTGCATCATTGCATTCTACAAATGAATTTTTAGAAGGAAATCCTAAACACCTAAACCTAGCAAAACCCTAATAGTGTTTGCCATATGTAAGCATTACTGTAGTGGTCAAATTTGACCCTTCTAAAAACCTTGTAAAACTTTAAACTATGGCCCTATGTTGACCAACTTAATTTTATAAAAATTTAGAAACAATTTTCATCAAGTTTTGACTTAGTATGCAAAAGTTATTTAGGTTTTGCTAAATCAGAAATTGAAAATTGTTAAAAGAAAAAAAAGGGGGGGCAGCCTAACCAAACTAGGCCGCAGCGCCAGCCCACCCGCGCATGCACGGCACCCAGCTAGCGCCAGCCACCGCAGCCCGCCACCGGCCCACCCGCGCCGTCGCCACCTGCCGCACCCGCTGACCGCCTAGTTTGTGATTCGTTAGATTGTTCGGAGTGCGCTAAGGAGTGCTATTGTGATTCGTTAGATTGTTCGGAGTGCGCTAAGGAGTGCTATTGTGTAGAGTGCTGCTCGGATCAAGGCAAGTCACACCACTTGTTCATAACTTTTGTCCCAGTTTTGATTCTATGCATGTTATCTTCAAAATTCTGTAGTATGCATGTGTAGGATGTTCTAGTAGAATTTTCCTTAGTATTATTTTGCAAGTGCGATGATTTTGTAGTATGCCATGAGTAGCTCTATACTTAGGATTTACCTCCTAATAGGTTCCCCGGTTTTTGCTAAGTAATGCTTGCTATGCTATATATATAAAGTACCGTTGGGGGGTTCGAAAGACAATGAATTTTTCTAAGTATAAAGGCTCTCTTGAGCAAACTTTTCTTCTCAAATCCACTTCAAAATAAAACTAAGTTTTCTTCTGGGCGGAATGGTTGTCGGGACAACGAGTGAGATTTTGGTGGAGGACGGCCGCCCAGGAATCAAAGAAGTCTGCCATGTTTCAGAATTCAGAAGCTTCCAGTGCAACCACAATACATTATGGGCTCTGTCTTGGCTTAGTACTTAGTGGGAAACCTCACCTGGGTACCAACATTTGGAGGTTCTTGGCACGGTTGGATCCGGAAGGTAGAGGGGCTACTAAGGGAAAGCTTCGCCATGGTCTTGTCTGTAAAAGGACTTGATCGTGGATTGTGGGTAAAGTGCACAAACTCTCGAGAGTATTGCAATCTGATCGATCAGCCGTGTTCACGTAATGTAACAACCATGAGCCTCTGAAGGATCTTCCTCTCTCTTTTCTAAAACAAGTTTTGAAACCCCATGGCGTGAGTAATATCGCCAATGGGAGGGATTTTGGGGAACTTGGTGTGTAATATCCAAGTGTCACTTGGTGCGTAACATCCAAGTGTTTGGTTGTTGGACACTTGGTGCGTAATATCCTCTTGTGCCACTCGACCTTCTGTTATCTAAGCAAATGTTTCCAAAGTAGGACAATCCTCTCTTCTTCTCTCTACTTAAGAAAACTAGCTTTGGGCAAATGAACTCTACAGCCTATACCAGCCTTGCATGTAGAGATAGTCTTTTCTCTCCTTGGTGTAATTTGCCAATACATTCAAAGTATTGACCCAACTTGTTGGCTGCACGTCTTATGTGCAGAATCCGAAGATTGAAAGGTGCGTAGGGATCGCGGGTCTACACTCAACAAGCCTGGGGCGTTGATGGACTCATGCTGCTTTTATGTTTCCGCTGTTATTTGAGCTAGCATAATGCTAAGCAATTTTGTAATAAATTCATACTCTGGATTCTCCGTGTAATAAAGACTTTGTGTTTTACATGATATTTCATCGACTGTGAGTGCTAGCTATTGATCCAGGGACTAGCATGTTAATCACAGGGACTTAGGATCCTTATCGATCCGAGGTCACTACAGATGGTATCAGAGCACATCGTTGCCTGTAGGACGTGACCCTAGGATTGGAACCACCTCTAACTTTTGCGCCTTACTTGCTTTTCTACTAAGTTATCTTCCGCACCTCTAGTATCTCCTTTCCTCTACTTGTTTAAGTATCTAACCTTCATTCTTCTAACTTAAAGATGACAAGCTTCCTCTATGACACCGTCGCGGACATCGAGCCTCTTCGTTTGGTGGATGCCTCATGGACCTACTCACACGTTTGGACCTTCCTCTCCCAACAATCCAGGGGAGCACAATGAAGAAACTCCACAAGGACGGCTGTTGGGGAGTCAAGGTCATCCAGCCAGGAAAAGAGCGAGGCAAGAACCCGGAGGAAGACATAGCAATCTACATCGTTAGCAATTCCAAGGAGAAGGCCCTTAGCATCAGCTTGCAGCAACTCATTGGTCGCCTATGTGGACGTCATCATGAAGCTCTCCAAGGACACTGCGGTGGCTTCTTTGGGAGACGAGATGAGGAAGGAATTCCCATGGAGTTAACCTTTGAGGAAAGAACTTCTACCAAGCGCCGAAGAACACAATATCAAGACTTGGAGTGCCACACCCATGACCTTGAAAAGGGTACCTTCCTCGAGATGTTGAAGAACGACGAGCTATGCGCCCTCATCAAGGAGAAGGAAGAAATGATCAAGCAGCAGGAGGAGGCAATGAAGCTCCAAGAGATAAAATTCCAGGACCAAGAGAAGAAGTTCGCTAACCAAGAGAAGAGGGTGATAAATAAAAACAAGAGAATTAGGGAACTCAAACAGCAGATCGATGGAGATGAAGTGCAAACTGAAGGCCTTTGCAAGATAATCAATGATGTGCGTGCTTCCAAGAGGGACTTGGCAAAGCAACTTGAAGCCGCAAAGAAGTCAAGTTTAGTGGAGGAGCTACAAAGCGAGAAGGAGGGACTTGTGAGCAGCTGGAAGCCGCTACCAAGAAGCTACAGGATGAGATAAAGAACCTCCAAGAGAAGCTTGAAGCCACCATTAAAGGAGATGGAGTTGTACAAGACAACTCTAGAGCAGAAGGATACTGCTCGAGGACGAGGAAGAGGAAGGCGTGGAAGTTGTGTAATAGTTGGACCACCTTTAATTCTATAGTAGAACGTTATTCGCAAATGTAATAAATACCAAGACAAGTCTGGTTTAGTTAAACTTGGTTGTTTTCTGTGTTAAGCTGTGTTGTTATGTCTTGTGTGCCTTGTGTGCTTGGTGTGTTTTCATAAGGGTAGGAGTTTACTACTTAGTCATTCGGTCTATTTCTTAACTATTCTCTTAAACCCCACAGATGCCGCCAAGACGTGCGAACTCCGAAATCCCGCCAGAAATAGCACAACTTTTGGCCACTCAGAACCAGCTGATCCAACCGCCACTCGTAACATGCAAAACAACAACAACAACAACCCGCCGCCACCACCACCTTCGCCACCTCCTCAACAGGATCGCTTGACTCGGTTTTTAAGGCTGAACCCACCTACCTTCACTAGCAGCACTGAACCAATCATCGCTGATGACTGGCTGTGTATGATCAACAAGAAGCTAGACACTGTGCAAGCTGTCGGAGCCGACAGGGTGCGTTATGCCGCACACCAGCTTGAAGGTCCTGCTGCAGAATGGTGGGATAACTACCAAGTCACCCACCCGGATATTGATGTTATCACTTGGGAATAGTTTGAGTTAGCTTTTCGCACTCATCATGTGGCTGCTGGTGTCATGACTCTGAAGAGGCGCGAGTTTCGCGACCTACACCATCTACACCGTTCTGTCACCGAGTATGGGGAGCTTTTCAATAAGCTAGCCCGTTATGCACCCGATGACATTTCCACTGATGCCAAGAGACAGGAGGAGTTCTTAAGAGGGCTCAATGATGAGATATCCATTTAGCTTGTGGCTCAGAAATTTGACAACTTTCAGGAACTCCTGGACAGAGCCATTATGGTTGAATCAAAGAGGAAGAGCATAGAAAACCGCGAGAGGAAATCTAACCCTCACAAACACTCTGTTCCGTACCAGAAGCAGCGCAATTCCTCACCACCACCTTATAACAATAATGGACACAACTATAACGGTCATAACCATGGTGGCCACAAACACAATGGGCATAAGAACCACAATGGGAATGGCAGCAATGGAAAGGATCTCAGTGACATGCTTTAAGTGCAACAAGACAGGGCACTATGCAACCTCTTGCCCCGAGAAGAAGAATGGCAATGGCAATGGGAATGGAAATGGACACAACCATGGCAATGGAAACGGGAACAAGCCAAATCCGTTTGTCAAAGCCACGGTAAATCATGTTTCTATGTAGGATGCTTGTGATGCGCCAGACTCTGTGATTGGTAAGTTCAAACTCAATTCTATTCCCGCAGTTGTTCTTTTTGATACTGGTGCATCGCATTCATTCATATCAAGGGTATTTGTGGATAGAGGCAAGATACCAACGGAGACTATAAACTTTCCTCTAAGGGTAAGTTCTCCTGGGGGAGAAATAGTGGCAAACTCCGGTTGCCGGGGACTAGAACTAAGGATTGGGACACACATCTTTCCCACAAGTCTAGTAGTTCTAGAATCACAAGGATTAGACATCATCTTGGGCATGAATTGGATGACCGAATATGAAGGAGTCATAGATTGTGCCAAAAGAACTGTCATGCTCACCACACCGGAAGGGAAGAGGATTCGTATCAAGTCGAATTTCGCACTTAAAGAAGTCATGGTGAACTCTCTTAAGGGGATCAGCTTGGAGGAGGTACCTATAGTAAAGGAATACCCAGATGTCTTCCCGGAGGAACTACCAGGAATGCCACCCGACCGTGATATCGATTTCCTCATTGACTTGATGCCAGGCACGGGGCCGATAGCTAAGAGACCATACAACATGGATGTGGACGAGTTAAAGGAACTCAAGAAACAGCTTAGGGAAAAATTGGAGAAGGGATTCATCCAACCCAGCGCGCCATCTTGGGGAGCACCCGTCCTATTTGTGGAGAAGAAGGATAAAACCAAGAGGCTGGTTGTGGATTACCGCTCGTTAAACAAGGTGACAATCAAGAATAAGTATCCTCTACCCAACATCAATGACCTGTTTGACCAGTTAAAAGGAGCCAGTGTGTTCTCAAAGATCGATCTACGATCAGGCTATTTTCAGCTGAAGATTCGAGAACAGGATGTGCCCAAAACAGCATTCACCACAAGATACGGATTGTATGAGTACACCGTGATGTCTTTTGGTGTAACCAATGCCCCAGCATACTTCATGACCATGATGAACAAGGTGTTCATGGAATATTTGGACAATTTTATCGTGGTATTCATAGATGATATACTCATATACTCTAAGGATGAGAAGGAACATGAGAAACTTCTGCGCCTTATTATGGAGAAACTAAGAGAACACAAGTTGTACGCCAAATTCAGCAAGTGCGAGTTCTGGTTAAAGGAAGTGGGGTTCCTTGGTCATGTTGTGTCGGCAAAAGGAGTTGCCGTAGATCCTAGTAAGGTAGCTTCCGTGACGGAATGGGAGTCACCCAAGAATGTGGGAGATATTAGGAGTTTCTTGGGCCTCGCAGGATATTACCGGAGGTTCATTGAAAACTTTTCCAAGATAGCAAAACCCATGACGGAACTATTAAAGAAGGAAAAGAAATTCCTATGGACCGAGGCATGTGAAGCAAGTTTTCAAGAGTTGAAGAAACGCCTTGTAACGGCGCCAGTTCTGTGTCTGCCTGATATCCAGAAGGATTTTCAAGTCTATTGTGACGCTTCTCGGCAAGGACTTGGAAGTGTATTGATGCAGGATGGGAAAGTGGTATCCTATGCCTCCCGGCAACTTAAGAACCACGAACACAACTACCCCACACATGATTTGGAACTTGCATCTGTGGTTCATGCACTCAAGGTATGGAGACACTACCTCATGGGCAAACATTGTGATGTGTTCACAGATCACAAGAGTTTGAAGTACATCTTCACCCAAAAGGAGTTGAATATGAGACAAAGAATATGGCTTGAGCTAATTAAGGATTATGAATTGGATTTACAATACCACCCCGGAAAGGCAAACGTGGTGGCTGATGCCTTAAGTCGTAAGGTGTATGTGAATGGACTTACCGTAGGGGAACTTCCAGAGGACTTATGAAAGCAATTCAGGGATCTTAGGCTATAGATAGTTCCGAAAGGACACGTATCAACTGTGGAAATAGTGTCCACCTTCCAAGAGAGAATCAAGGAAGCACAAAAGGGAGATAAAGAGTTGGAAGAAATAAGAGTCAGGATAAGTGAAGGAAATACTAAAGAATTTCGTCTGGACGAACAAGGAACCCTCTGGCATGGGAAGCGTTTGTGCGTTCCCAATGACCCCGATATCAGGAAGATGATTTTACAAGAAGCTCATGATTCGCCATACTCAATTTGTCCAAGTAACACGAAGATGTACATGGATGTGAAGGATAGATTCTGGTGGAATAACCTAGAGAGAGATATTGCAGAGTATATTTCTCTGTGTGATGTATGCAATAGAGTTAAAGCCGAGCATCAGAAACCGGCAGGACTACTTCAACCACTACCTATACCCGACTGGAAGTGGGACAATGTAGGCATGGATTTCATCACGGGATTGCCCCGGACTCATTCTGGATTTGATTCTATCTGGGTAGTGGTGGACCACTTCACCAAGGTGGCTCACTTCATCCCCGTTAAGACCACATATACAAGTGCTAAGCTCGCTAAGATATAAATGTCAAGGATTGTAAGCCTACATGGTGTTCCCAAGGGAATTGTGTCAGACAGAGGCACCCAGTTTACTTCAAAGTTTTGGCGACAACTACATGAGTCTCTTGGGACCCGACTAGAATTCAGTACTGCCTTCCACCCTCAGACAGACGGCCAAACAGAAAGGGTGAATCAAATTTTGGAAGATATGTTGAGAGCTTGCGCACTAGACTATGGGTCTAGTTGGGACGATAACCTGCCGTATGCTGAGTTCTCATACAACAACAGCTATCAGACAAGTATCAAGATGGCTCCGTTTGAAGTTCTATATGGTAGGAAGTGTAGGACTCCATTGCTATGGAATGGAGTTGGTGAACGCAGTCTTTTTGGACCTAACTTGATAAAGGATGCCGAAGAAAAGGTACGACAGATTCAGGATAGGCTAAAGGTAGCCCAATCCCGGCAGAAGAGTTACGCTGATTCCAAGCGCAGAGATGTGACTTACGAAATAGGGGACCGTGCGTATCTCCGAGTTTCACCCCTACGAGGAGTTAAGAGGTTTGGAATCAAGGGCAAGTTAGCCCCACGATTCATAGGACCATATAAGGTTCTGGCCCGTAGAGGAGAAGTCGCTTATCAGTTGGAGTTACCGGAAGGACTGACCGTTCATGATGTGTTTCATGTGTCACAACTAAAGAAGTGTCACCCGGAGATGGCTGAAACACCACTAAGAGACACCATTTCCCTAGATGAGGTTCAATTGGAGAATGACCTTACCTATGAGGAAAAACCCATCAAAATACTGGAAACAGCTGAAAGGATTACCCGCAACAAGACTATAAGATTCTGCAAGGTACAATAGAACCACCACTCTGAGGAAGAAGCTACGTGGGAGCGTGAAGAAGACATGAGGGCAGAGCACCCACACCTATTTGCTAGCCAACCCGAATCTCGGGGACGAGATTCCTCTTAAGGGGGGTAGGTTTGTAACATCCTAGATTTTATATTAGGATGTTATTAGTTCCATGCATCATTCTTGCATCATTGCATTCTACAAATGAATTTTTACAAGGAAATCCTAAACACCTAAACCTAGCAAAACCCTAATAGTGTTTGCCATATGTAAGCATTACTGTAGTGGTCAAATTTGACCCTTCTAAAAACCTTGTAAAACTTTAAACTATGGCCCTATGTTGACCACCTTAATTTTATAAAAATTTAGAAACAACTTTCATCAAGTTTTGACTTAGTATGCAAAAGTTATTTAGGTTTTGCTAAATCAGAAATTGAAAATTGTTAAAAGAAAAAAAAGGGGGGGGCAGCCTAACCAAACTGGGCCGCAGCGCCAGCCCACCATCCCAGATTTTATATTAGGATGTTATTAGTTCCATGCATCATTCTTGCATCATTGCATTCTACAAATGAATTTTTACAAGGAAATCCTAAACACCTAAACCTAGCAAAACCCTAATAGTGTTTGCCATATGTAAGCATTACTGTAGTGGTCAAATTTGACCCTTCTAAAAACCTTGTAAAACTTTAAACTATGGCCCTATGTTGACCACCTTAATTTTATAAAAATTTAGAAACAATTTTCATCAAGTTTTGACTTAGTATGCAAAAGTTATTTAGGTTTTGCTAAATCAGAAATTGAAAATTGTTAAAAGAAAAAAAAGGGGGGTAGCCTAACCAACCTGGGCCGCAGCGCCAGCCCACCCGCGCACGTGCGGCACCCATCTAGCGCCAGCCACCGCAGCCCGCCACCGGCCCACCCGCGCCGTCGCCACCTGCCGCACCCGCTGACCGCCCGGACCCACACGTCAGCGCCCTCATCGACTCCAGGACGAACACGGCGGCCTGCCGCGCTACTGACCGAGGAAATCGGCCGATTACGGATCGAATCCGTGCCCCCTACGTCACGAAATCCCTCTCTCTTATACCACAGCATCGGCTCCCACCGTTTCCCTCGTTTTTCTCAAACCCTAGCCCCGTTTTCGCAGTTTCCGAACTCGCCGGAGCAGCCGCCGTCGGAGCTCGAGGTTGGCGACTCTCCAGGGCACCTCGAGCCCTGTTACACCTTCCACCCTTCTCGCCCCGACCTACCCTAACCGCCCGTCTAATTCGTTGCTTCCGAAACGCAGGAGATCACCAGCAATTGCTCGCCGGAGCCGTCGGACCCGAGAAGAGCGGCAATGGGAGGAGGAGGAGGAGAGGGACCGCGCTGAGGCCGCTAGGGGATTCGCCATCGACGTACGCATCGGGGGACATCTTCGTCGCCTTCACTAGGGCCGCCAGGACCTCCGACCACCGTCGACTCCGCCGCCGCCGTCGTCTCCATCGCCGCCACCACCACAGGTCAGTGGAGCCGTCTCGGTCGTCCGATTGAAATCCTGCGGGCCAGATTAGAAGGGGGGAACGAAGGGGTATCGGCCAACCACACCTCGCCGCGTGGCAGGCGCGTTGTCACCGCGCCGCGTCACCCGCCTGGCCAGCTGGCCCAACCAGAAGCTGCCACTTGGCGCGTTCTGAGTTAGGGTTAGGCCAGTCTGGTTTGATTTTTGCAGATTGAGTTTATTATTGCGAAAATCATAGAAAAATAACTACTTGTCCAATTTTAGATTATAATATACCGTTGGATTCCTAATTTTATGTAGAATCCAAATCTGCAATAATATCCCAGGTTTACAGTAAGGTTTTAGGTGTAGATTTTAATCATAGATTAGAGTGTTTATCCTATAGAAAATTAATTAAAATTCTGTTTTAATTGATTCTTGTTGCAATAACTTTGTTCCCACAATGCCTACTGGACAAAATTGTAAAACCCTGCTTAAGATCATTAGATCTAGTTTGGGTCTAATTAGATGGTTTGATCTCCTATAATCCTAAGAATTGTTTTAGTGATTCAATTAGATCTAAACCTTTGGGAAATCAATCCTAGTGACACCCTTACACTATTGCGACACAATCTTTACCTTGGTCAATTTAGAAGAACCAACCTTGCATAAAATACCATGTGCATGCATGCATGATTACCTCTGTGATATGTTTTGAGCAAGTTGTGATCAGATCTATGTTTGTGATTCGTTAGATTGTTCGGAGTGCGCTAAGGAGTGCTATTGTGTAGAGTGCTGCTCGGATCAAGGCAAGTTACACCACTTGTTCATAACTTTTGTCCCAGTTTTGATTCTATGCATGTGATCTTCAAAATTCTGTAGTATGCATGTGTAGGATGTTCTATTAGAATTTTCCTTAGTATTATTTTGCAAGTGCGATGATTTTATAGTATGCCATGAGTACCTCTATACTTAGGATTTACCTCCTAATAGGTTCCCCGGTTTTTGCTAAGTAATGCTTGCTATGCTATATATATAAAGTACCGTTGGGGGGTTCGAAAGACAATGAATTTTTCTAAGTATAAAGGCTCTCTTGAGCAAACTTTTCTTCTCAAATCCACTTCAAAATAAAACTAAGTTTTCTTCTGGGCGGAATGGTTGTCGGGACAACGAGTGAGACTTTGGTGGAGGACGGCCACCCAGGAATCAAAGAAGTCTGCCATGTTTCAGAATTCAGAAGCTTCCAGTGCAACCACAATACATTATGGGCTCTGTCTTGGCTTAGTACTTAGTGGGAAACCTCACCTGGGTACCAACATTTGGAGGTTCTTGGCACGGTTGGATCCGGAAGGTAGAGGGGCTACTAAGGGAAAGCTTCGCCATGGTCTTGTCTGTAAAAGGACTTGATCGTGGATTGTGGGTAAAGTGCACAAACTCTCGAGAGTATTGCAATCTGATCGATCAGCCGTGTTCACGGTAACAGAACAACAATGAGCCTCTGAAGGATCTTCCTCTCTCTTTTCTAAAACAAGTTTTGAAACCCCATGGCGTGAGTAATATCGCCAATGGGAGGGATTTTGGGGAACTTGGTGTGTAATATCCAAGTGTCACTTGGTGCGTAACATCCAAGTGTTTGGTTGTTGGACACTTGGTGCGTAATATCCTCGTGTGCCACTCGACCTTATGTTATCTAAGCAAATGTTTACAAAGTTCAAGAAGGCGTGAAAACTCAACAAGCACCAATACACATGAGCCAAGACAAGTGCGTCAGCAACAACAAGATCTCAAGAGCATCAATTATGTGCGCTACAAGCTCAAGACGATGCACAAGTCCACTCCGCCATGAGAACAAGCAAACAAGCTACCGTTCGTGCCACCAAGATACATAGACAAAACAAGTTCTACATGAGGTTCCCAACTACAAAAACATCAATGACACCACTTCTCCTTTGAGGACAACTACTACACAAGTTTTAAGACCCTCAAGAGAGAAGACCTCGTATGACGTTGGTGCTACCTCATGAACAAAGAAGGCAAACAAGCAAGAACACAGTCACCCCTCCATGAAGCTTCCAATGCCAAGAACTCCCATGACAAACCTTCTTCAAGGAATCCTCCTACACGAGCTACAAGATCGTCAACAAATGAGAAGGACCTATGGATCTCTACTTTGCCAAGTTAGATGAACCCATCATGACCTCTCATGAAGTTGTCGCTTTCAAGACATGGTGCTAAACCTTGGACAAGGGTTGTGATGAGTGCATATTTGCATCATGTTTTATATTATTATTTTGCACTGTAGTGGTAGGATCTTGGTATTTTACGGTGTTTGCGCGCATCTTTTATGTCTATTTTCACCAGAATCAGGATAGATGATAGATACGATGGACACAACTCTTGGACCAGTTGTACTGGAGCGAAAATGATGAGGACATCCCTATAAATACACCTACCCCAATTACCACTGATGATGTTCTTGCTGCTGTAAAGAAAGATCAATCCAATGAGATAAGGATTGGACCAATTACAAGAGCTCGAGCTAAGCTACTAGAACAACAGGTGAACTTGTTTCTTAATAAACCTGATGTTTTACTTAATGAGAATTTTATACTACCTAAGTCTTTGCATTATTGTATGATCAAGTACATGGAAGGAGGAGGCATAGCACAGAGCGAGAAGCTAGAGCAAATGGAGCATGGCGTGCTGATCAATGAAGCATGCGCGAGGGAGGAGAGGGAGGAAGCGCAAAGATCTACAAAGGAGGAGATCAACACATGGCAGAATCTCTTCCATGAGAGAGAAAGCTCAGCATTTCATGCCACGGCAGTCGCCGCAAACGTAAACAGTACAAACTCTGCAGCAAGCAGAAGCAGCCCTATCTTTAGGCCGAACCCATTGGGTCGGTTTGTATCTAAATTGAGTCGTATGAGTTGAGAACTCTTAGGTTGGCTGCCGCCCTTTAGTCCTTAAATAGATAGGGCGCCACTTCAAGCTATTTACACCACATTAAAATATTTTAGAGTTGTTTCTATCTAGAACCTCTGGCATTACTTGTGATCGATTTTACCAACTACAATTGAGTGTGATCTGTTGTTCCACTGGGAATTAGTAGATTGCAAACTACCGGTCATGGTCGACGGCTGCGTGCGCAAGAGCGTGGTGTTGTGAATATCCTACAGGGTTCGAGCAGGAGAGTTCATAGCTATAGGCTAGTTATCATCCATCCACCATCATCATCGATAAGTGCTTGCTAAGAAGATTGGGCCACCCCATATCATCTTGGTATCAGATTTCCTCATTTACTCGGTGAGCATCCATAATCCATCCATAGATTAGTTTGTGTGTTTTATCCTGTACAGAAAAAGCCTCACAAAAATATTCGCCATAGCCTAGATTGCATTGTTTTCAAGTTTTAGTCGCTGATCGTTCTATTTCGTAGATCTGATCTATAGTTTTGACCCGTAGGAGTCTAGGTTTCAGTTTAGATCTAGTTTTTTTGCTTTCATACGTGTTCCCTGCCATTATTTTCCCCCGCCACAAGTTCAGATCCTAATCCAGCAGAAGAGTCCTGATTGTTTACTCTTAGCCGAGTCGGAGTCAAAAAAATCGCCGACTCTGCCGCGGCATAGAAACTGCTTGTTTCTCTGTCGCGAGCCCGTCTCTGCCGTGGACCACAGTCCTGCCGTGGCATGATTTGCGGTTGTTTCTCTGCCACGGCACAACTTCAGTTGTGGATGTTGTTCCGTGCCGCGGCACATTTTTGACGTGTTTTTCTGCCGCGATACACCTCCCACCATCACCTTTGATCATTTGCTTTCGTACAAGACTTAGCTATAAACATTCCATTCATAGGTGTTAGGAACTTACCCATTGAGACTAGTTTCCACTCCTCCAGGCTGCTCGTAGGTTTTTGGTGATGTACATTATAATTTGGCCGTGATCATAGTGTGATATATAGTTCAAAAAAGAGAATATAGCAAAATAAAAAAGCAAAAAGAGAAAGAGATAGTATAAAAAAGAAGAATTGTGTAAGAGGCCTAGTGATTTCTTTGTGCACCAGTAGATTGAGCAATCTTGTGCCTGTGACATTGAGCCTTGCTGGTGTCTCTCTAGTGTAGTGCACCATTCTTCATAGTTGCATTTCCACGTTTATCTCCACGTGTGTGTTTCTTGAGTTTTGTATGATCAACACTAGGACTTGTTTGCGGTGTAGTTAGGATTCCATACCTAGAGCTCCACCATAAATAACATGTGTGTCCTGTGATCGTTCTCCATACCCTTGATATTCACTTCATCACACCAATGCATCAGTCTTTGATTTCGTTTTGGTTACGCATCTCTATTCACTTTGGAACGGTAAGATCTGCTTTCTTGTCAGTTGTGAGTGAGTTTTGAGTGTTCCACCAATCATGTCTTCTAGTGATGATGATGTTGTGTCACGGAAAAATAAGGACGAGGATCTTGTTAATTGGTGGGAATATGAAGCATTGAAATCCCATTTGACACGTGTGTTTAACCTCACGATAGATGCCATTGACAAGAGTATTCAGGACGTGCAAGTGGCTTTGGGAGAGAATGTTGAGGTAGTCACTAACATACAAACACAAGTGACAGCTATCAACACCAATGTCACAACTTTGCAGCGTTCTATTGATGCTTTGACAGTAGCACTTGAGCAACGGTAGCAACAACCATTGGATGAATACCTTGATGATGATGTTGCGGGAAGTGTTGCTGGTACTGCCCCAAATCTTGGTAGGGGACCCCCTGCGCCTGCACCTCATCATGGATGTGGATTTTCACCTATTGGCCGTTCTCAGCATCTTCCTAACTAGGCGGTAGATGATGGTTTGGGCAAGCCCAAATTCTCAATTCCCAAGTTTGATGGCTCCATTGATCCTGAAGATTACCTCACATGGGAGTTGAAGATTGAGAAGCTCTGGAGTTTGTATGAATATACAAAAGACAACAAGGTCAAGCTTGCAGCATCAGAATTTGATGGTTATGATTTGTGTTGGTGGGATGCCCTTGTGCAGAATAGAAGAGATGACAATGACCTTCCTGTGATGACTTGCGAGAGATGAAGCGTATCATGAAGGAACGTTTTGTATGCACCAACTATTTGTGTTCAATTTTGACAAGTTGACAAAACTGAAGCAAGGAACCATGTCAGTTGATGAGTACTACATGGAGATGGAGATGGAGATGCTTATGAGCGTGCTAGAATTCGTGAATCACTTGAGATGACCATGCAGCAATTTCTCAACAAACTGAAGTTACCAATCAAGAGCATAGTACGTCATCACAAGTATGAGAATATGAATTAGTTATTGCATCATGCTAGAGAGGCCGGGTCATAGCTAGCTATAGAGGCAAAGGAACGTGTACATTTTCCTTCTAATAGCTGTTTTAAGGTCCACACTGCCACCTATGGCACTGCATATAGCGGCTGCTAGCCACCATTCACCATATGCGGCCAAGCATTGTAACTACCTCGGTGAATTACGCTCCGAGTTACAAGCCTGGATGAGCAGAAATGGTTGAAATAGTACGGTGGGGCCCAAATGCCACTCACAGGTAGACCTTTCGGCCGTCCCAACCATTTCCAAACATCGGGACAAGAACGGGCGGCGTAATCGGCAGGCGAAGGGATCAACTACATACACAAATGAGTATGTATGCAAGCCACCATACAACAGTACATCAGAGCCATTCCATCTAAACAGAAAGGAAATATAGCAACGCCATACGGCAAGATCCAAATATCCTAGATAGATATAATAGTTTAGGATATCTCCTCATACATCAAACATCGAGTATCGGTGAGCGGAAGACAAAATCTGAGTACGGATAAGAAGCAAATCGGCATAAGATGCCCCATAAATAAGCACATCCCGCCCACAGATCTCACGGATCCCCGTTCCTAGAATCTCTACACCGAATGATCGTTGCCCACATCGTCCGTCTCTTCCACCCAGTATCCATCTTGCGAATGTACCTGTTCATCTGAACCAATAATTTATCGTGTGAGACCCTAGAATTTTCGGCAAGTCTTAATGCCTCTAAAGGGACACAACCTGGGTGACGAATTGCAACAAAAGATAAACCCTAGCAATTCTATAGATACTGCTAACCATCCGCCTAACCAGAGAGCAGACGGATGTCCGTGAATTAATAACAACTTATAATGGTAATCTTATCAGATCCATCCTCCTCCTCGCCATGACGAGGAAGCGGACGAACAACCCCCCCATCCGTTGGCAGTTTTATTAACCATACCATGAGTGTTGCACTATTTACTAGTCAGTTACTTAGTCAAATTAAGAGCGGTACTTTAGTTATGCTTGTCTATGATCGAGAAACTGTGCTCCAAGTCGTCCATAACCGCGGACACGGCTTTCAGAAAGTTTTACCCTGCAGGGGTGCACAAATAGCAACACACACTCGATATGCCTCGGAAAAACCAAATCAAAACCCAACGAGGCAGTCACGACAAAGCGATCACAGGATTCAGAAATATTTAGGGGCCACCCCATTGAGCTACCATAGCGAAGTTAATGACTCGAGACGGACTCAAGGTTTGCGTCAATGGCTGTGAACGACTGGGAACCCGAAAATGTGACTGGGCTTGTCGACACCGCGAAAACACTCCGCTTTCCTAAACAGTACAGTGTGCAGTACCTCGCACAATTTAAAAGAAGCGGTAAAGCATGGCATAAGTACAGGATAGTAAATAAAACCCCAAACTAGTTTGTGGCCCCAAGAAATAAGAATGAATCAAGCTCTGGCTCAGGGGGGGTCCATAGGCCTCCCGGATGTGGATAGCGCGAATATTCAAGGAACAGGAATCAAGTACTCGGTCCCACGGACACAAGTGAGCCTGAAAACCAAATAAATATGGCTCACCGATGCCACTTTCATTAGTTATCCCATTACTACTCAGATTAAGTTGTTTAGGTACCTCGTTATCTATCGACACTCACATACCCTACACATGTTGTTTCTACGACTGCATGGCTCAAACAACTCCTGTAGTAATGGCTCATGGGATGGAGGAACAAGCTTGGTGGGGTTTAAAAGTAAAGGCTATGCAATACTTGGGATTCATTAATGCAATCGCGACTCAATGATGCAAGAATAAGATAGAGGCAATAGGTACTATATGTATGCAAGCATGTGGTAGTGCTTGCACAGCTCGATTGAAGCAAGGGATGGATCTGGTAGTGCTCTGGTTCTCTTGATATATCCCCGCCATTGCCTATTCGAAGAAGAACCAAACAAACAAGGCCAACATAAATAAAGTGCACAAGCATATGTATAAATGCATCAAGCAAACAATCATGCCATGATGAATGATGCACAATTTGCATGGCATTACAGTAGCATGGCATGGGTGAGGTGTGGAAACAATAATAAAGCATTTTTATTGAGCTTTGGCCCCATTTTATTCTCAATTTAGTTGCTGTCCTCTTTATATTCATATGATGCATGCTTCAATTCAAATCATGGAATGCATAAACAGAAAGGTCTCGTCGAGCTAATCATTTTAGACATATTATTTGTTAAATTTGGATTTATGAAGCAAAAGTTATTAATTATTTAAAGTGGAAGGGCATTTTATTGTAATTTAATTAACTTGGAAAATAAAGTGTTCAAAATATATTTTGTAGGGCATATTTGAATTCCTCATATTTTTCTGATTTGAAAACATATATTATTTGTATTAATTGGATTTAAGAATTAAAAGTTATTATAAAACAGATTTGAATTTGAATTTGAAATAAAATTTGAAAAGATTTGAATTTAAAACAGAAAACAGACAGACTTTTGTCACCCAGACAGATATAGACCTGCACGGTGATGGTGGGGCTCACTTGACTGGACAACCTGCCAGCACAGAATTGTTTTTTCTCATGCGAGCTCGTCTAGTCCCAGTGAGTGTGGAGTGGGGCGGGCGACCTTGGGGCCACACGCGCCAGTGGCGTGCCATGTGGGGAGCAGTGGTATCTGGTTAAGCACTCAGATCTGCGGGGTGGTTTTTGTAAACAGGTAGCAGACGCGGACTGGTGGGCTTAGTTGGAGTTCGGGTTGATGGAGTTTAAAAGGTAGGGGGGTATTCGCATAAGCGGCCATCAGTGGATCTTCCCGAACCTCTGTCGACAGTCGATGCGAGCGCAGCAGCGGAGCGTGGGGCTCAACACGTGACCTAGGGTCTTGCGTGAGAGGCGGAACCACTGCGGTGGCTTGGCGTTGTTGCTGGGAGGTGGCCGTGGCCTAGGTAGGTTGCTACGCGGGCGGAGCTAGCAGAGACGGCCGACGGCACCGAGGGCGCCGGAGAAACTACCGCGAGCCAAAGTGACGGCGGGGAAACGAGGTGTCGGGAGGTTGGCCAGCTCACCGAGAGGTGGTCGGCGGTGGATCGGGTCGAGCAGCGGATCGACCAATGAGGCGACGCCGAGGATTAGGGTTTCGGGTCGGCTGATGTTCTCCTCCGATTCGCCTCCTCCTCGTTGCAGTGTCTGGCGCAGCAGTCGACCGTGGTCTTCCTCGACACCCTGGAGCACCACGCCACCGGCTGGTTTGAGTAGGGCGGTGGAGGCCGAGGGTTTTGCCGGCGATGGGGTAGCGACGGCGATGGAGAAGAAGGAAGGAGGGGAGGGCAGGCGCCTGGGGTGGATCGGGGGCGGAGGAGAGCAGGGGCGGTGGTAGATAGCAGAGAGGAGAGGGTGCCGTGGGGAGTGGTTGGAGATAAGGTGGCTCGGCCACCTTTCTTCCTCCATCCTCACGTGCTTCGGGCAGGAGGGCGAGGGCATGCGGTGGGGCAGGCCGAGGCAGGCAGGCGGGGAGGAGAGAGGACAGGCTCGGGTGGTGGGGTCCTCATGGCAGAGAGAGCTAGGGAGAGAGAGGTGAGGCTGGTAGGGTTAGAGCTAGGCTCGGGTTAGGGTTGGTTTGGGGTTGGTAGGCTGAGGCGGGGAGTGGGTTGCTCGCCCTGGGGGTGGGTGGCTAGGTGGGGCCAGCTAGGAGGAAAGCAGAGAGAGGCCGAGAGAGAGGGGTGAGAGCTAGGGATGCTCGGTTTAGGGTTTAGGAGAGGGGGTATGGTGATGATGGGGTAGATGATAGGGAGGATCTTAGCTAGAGGGTAAGAGAGAGAGAGAGAGAGGTGGTCCTTTATGACAAGATCAAGCATGCTCTAGACAAGCTCCAACAAGATCAAGTCAAGAAAAAGAGAGAGATGTGATGATAGGGTTTAAGCTAGATTAACTTAGATCAAGCCAAAAGAAAGGAGGGAGATAGAGAGAGATGATGGTCCACTCAAGATTCAAATAAAAACCAAATACTAGAAAAGGTAGCACTTGCATGGCCCATGCAAAATATTTAATACCATGTTGATCCTTGTGAAAACAATAATATTAAACATGGCATTGTTCATTTGCATTTCCAAAGGTGGAATAAAGCCAAGCAAAAGAAATGAAAGGATGCCCCATGTGGAGTAGTTGGAGATGGCCATGTTTGGATAAAATTGGGACTTGCTAGTGTGTAGATACCACTAGATGCTTAATGGTCCCCAAATTATCCCAACATGAGCATAAACCCATAATAATCCATATGGAAGCTAGGAGAAAGGGTCCCACTCACAAGGCATGCAAAGGTGGCCAAGTGGCTCTCATATATCAATAATGTGAAAACAAAATGATGCCAAGATGAGAGCATGTGGAAAAGAATTGGATCCATCCCAACCCACATGAGCTAGAGGTAAAACCAATAAGTGCCAAGCTCATGTCTAGTTGGATGGTGGAATTATAAGGTGGTGGAGTTAACAAAAGATATGCCCCCAACTCAACTTGGGCATTTAAACAATATATCAAGAACCAGATACAATATCAAGAGGCAAATACAATTAATGATGCATATAAGATAAGAGCCAAATGGAAAAGGGTTTTATATGATGCTCAAATGCAAGGTGGCATGATGACATGAGCATGATATAATGATGATGCAACAATTATATATTTGAAGTAGCCATTATATTACTAGACCAAGTAGCATTACAATTGTTAGACAATTGGGATGCTACAAGTCTCCCACTAAACAGAATCTCGCCAGATTCTAGGATGAAGAAGAAGACACAAAGAGGGTAGGATACTTGACACGGAGCTCATCTTCACGTTCCCAAGTGGCTTCATCAACGGAATGGTACCATCGCACCTTGCAGAACTTGATGGACTTGTTGCGAGTCCTTCTTTCTGCGACTTCAAGGATTTTTGTGGGGTGTTCTTGATAAGACAGGTCTTCTTGGAGATTGATAAGCTCATGATCCACGGTCCTACCGGGATCCTTGAAGCACTTCTTGAGCTGAGATATGTGGAAAACATCATGGACTTTGAGTTTTTCCGGGAGCTCAAGAGCATAAGCAACTTCTCCTCTTCTTCCACGAACTTTGAAAGGACCGATGTATCTAGGAGCCAGCTTTCCTTTGATACCAAAACGGTGCGTGCCTCTCATGGGAGTGATACGAAGGTAAACGAGATCACCAGGGACATACTCCATGTCCGTGCTTCTGTCATAATTGCTCTTCCGCGACTTTGAGCAATCCTCGATTTTCAAGAATGATGTGAACCTTCTCCTCCGCTTGAGTCACAATGTCAGGGCCAAACAAGATCCTTTCACCTGCACCCGACCAACCAATCGGAGTTCTGCATTTGCGACCATAGAGAGCCTCAAATGGTGCCATCTTTAGACTTTTCTGGAAGCTATTGTTGTAAGAGAATTCAGCATAAGGAAGACATTCTTCCCACTTCATGCCAAAAGAGATGACGCAAGCACGAAGCATATCCTCCAGAATCTGATTGATCCTTTCAACTTGTCCTTGCGACTGAGGGTGGTAAGCTGTGCTGAAGTTCAACTTTGTTCCCAAAGCATTTTGGAAACTTTCCCAGAACTTGGAAGTGAAGATGCTTCCACGGTCTGAACTGATCTCAAGCGGAACCCCATACAGAGAGACAATTCTGTTGATATAGAGCTCAGCCAACTGAATTGCAGAAATGGTTTCCTTGACGGGAAAGAAGTGAGCCACTTTAGAAAGCCTATCAATGACAACAAAGATTGCATTGTTGCCCTTCTGCGACCTAGGAAAACCAGTGATGAAGTCCATCTCTACTTTCTCCCATTTCCATTCCGGGGGTTTCAATGGCTGTAGAAGACCGGAAGGTTTCTGATGAACAGCTTTCACTCTGCGGCAGACATCACACTCCGAGACATACTTGGCACAATATCGTTTCAAACCAGGCCACCAATATTGTGTTTTCAAGTCCATGTACATCTTTGTGCTGCCAGGGTGGATAGAAAGAACAGAATCATGCGCCTCCTTGAGAACTTGCTCTCTCAAACCCGGGTAGTTCGGGACAAACATCCGGTGTTCAAAGAAGAGCGTGCCTTGATCATCGACGTGGAAGGACTCATACTTCGGAAGCTGAAGCCTAGAGATGATCTTTTTGGTGTGCGGATCACCAAGCTGAGAAGAGCGAACCTTTTCTTCCAAGAGAGGAGTTGCTAGAAGATTCAGAAGATACCCTTGTTCCACAATTTCAAGGTTGAGCTGACGGAATTCCTCGCACAAGAGAGGCTGTTGTTCTTCCATCACGAGGTTGTTGACATAAGCTTTGCGGCTGATAGCATCGGCCATGACATTAGCTTTGCCCGGAGTGTAGTTGATGGTCAGAACGAAGTCATTGATTGCCTCAATCCATCTCCTCTGCCGAAGGTTGAGATCAGGCTGAGTGAAGATATACTTCAAACTCTTGTGATCAGAAAAGATCTCACAACGGTTTCCAAGCAGGTAGTGCCTCCATACTTTCAAAGCAAAGACAACTGCTGCGAGCTCGAGGTCATGTGTAGGATAGTTGATCTCATGCGTCTTCAACTGTCGAGAGGCATAAGCAACAACTTGTTTTTCTTGCATAAGGACCGCACCCAATCCTTGCAAAGAGGCATCACAGAATATCTGGAACGGCTTGGATGTATCCGGAGGAACCAAGACTGGTGTGGAAGTGAGCTTCTCTTTGAGTGTCTCAAAGCTTGCTTGACATGCAGGAGTCCAAAGGTATTTCTTGCCTTTCTTGAGGAGATCGGTAAGAGGCTTCGCTATCTTCGAAAAGTTTTGAACGAAGCGACGGCAATAACTAGCCAAACCAAGGAAACTCCGCACTTCTTTGACATTTACAGGAGGAAGCCATTCAACAATTGTCTTCACAGTTTCCGGGTTGACTGCAATGCCCTTGGCAGAGATGACGTGACCAAGATAGGTTACTTGAGGCAGCCAAAACTCACACTTGGAGAACTTTGCATACAAGCGGTTCTCACGAAGCTTGTTTAGGACACACCGAAGGTGTTCCTCATGCTCTTCCTTTGACTTAGAATAGACTAGGATGTCATCCAGATATACCACAACGAACTTATCAAGATACTCCATGAAAACCGAGTTCATGAGCCTCGAGAAGGTGGCAGGTGCGTTGGTGAGACCGAAAGACATGACCGTGTACTCATACAGGCCATAGCGGGTGGTGAAAGCTGTCTTAGGAACATCTTCCTTGCGAATCTTGATTTGGTGATAACCACTTCTCAAGTCAAGCTTAGAGAATACCACAGCTCCAGCTAGCTGATCAAAGAGATCATTAATCCGCGGAAGGGGATATTTATTCTTGATGGTTTTAGCATTGAGAGCCCGATAGTCAACACAAAGTCTATCAGTCTGGTCTCGCTTCTTCACAAAGAGGGTTGGGCTACCCCAAGAAGAAGTACTATGCTGAATGAAGCCCAACTTCTCTTGTTCATCAAGCTGACGTTTGAGTTCAGCCAACTCAGCAGGACCCATTTTATAAGGCCGCTTGGAGATAGGAGTGGTACCAGGTTCAAGCTCAATTACAAACTCAACCTCACGCTCCGGAGGCATACCTGGCAACTCTTCAGGAAAGACATCTGGGAACTCACAGACCACCGGAACACTCTGAATAGCTTCCATAGCATCAACATTCAGAGCCGCCAAAGAGAAAAGCTGGATAGCAGGAGTCAGACTTGGAGAGTAGATTATATGGCCTTCAGGAATCTTCAGAGAAACCGAGCGTTCAGCACAATCAATCACGGCTGCATTTGCTGTCAACCAATCCATGCCCAAGATGACATCAATGTAAGAATTGCCCAGAACAATCAAGGAAGCCGAGAACGAAGAGCCACCAATCTCAATTTGATTGCCATGGCTGACTTTAGAAGCTGCCATTGTTGCTCCAGGAGAAAGGACCATTAACCGCTTGAGGAGAGGATCCATAGCTAACTCATTCTCATTTGCAAACTTGTGAGACACAAAAGAATGCGATGCACCAGAATCAAACAAAACTCGTGCAGGGACTGAGTTAACGGATAGCATACCCATCACAACTCCAGGTGCATGTTCAGCTTGAGCGGCGTTGACGCAGTTGGCACGAACAATAGCAGACCCGGGCTTGGTGTTGATGTTGAGAGCCCGAGGTGGTGGTGCACGAACCATAGGAGAGCTTGCCGCAGATCTTGGAGGTGGTGGAGGAAGAGCCTTGTTCTTCAACGGACAGTTCCAGCTTTGATGCCCAGAGTTCCCACACGTGTAACAAGCACCAGGTGGACGTGGAGCAACGAGCTGTGGACTCCGCCAGCGCCTGAGTGGTGGTTGTAGCCCTGGGAGCAGAAGTGAGGAAGTTTGGTGGCCTTGCCGCGTAGCTTGAAGGTCTTGGTGGAGCCGGAGGCGGGGTGTTAGGAACCCGCACACGACGCTTAGAAGGAGCTAATATAGTCAAGAGCTCCGCATCACGGCTGTGTTTCTTTGACTCCTCAAACACTTGCCTACTTGCCTCTTCCTGCAGAGCTGTATGCTGAAGTTCCAGAAAGGACGTCGGCCTTGCATGTGTGATTGCATACTTAATAGATGCATTGAGCCCTTGCCTGAACCTCTTTTGCTTCTTCTTGTCATCAGAGATCTCATCGCCTCCATAACGAGAAAGGTTCATGAAGTTCCTGATGTAGGTGTTGACATTGTCATTGCCCTGCTTGAGGTTGAGAAACACTTCCTTCATCCTCTCCATGACAATTTCAGACATCGCTTTTTGAAAGCTCCAGAACTGTCCCCAAGTAGGCTGAAAACCATGCGGCTTTGCCTTCGTGTAATTCTCCCACCACAGAGCTGCATCTCCTTCGTAAGGTGAGTAGCACACTTTACCCATTCTTGCTCAGAACATCAGCGATTGCCAAGAACCTTGACATCTCACGCAACCAATCATCAGCATCAAGTGGTTGATCGAAACATCAAATCGGGGTTGAACTTCAGGAAGCTTTTGATGTCTCCTCGCTTGGGAGGTGGAGGTAGCGGAACAAACTCATTCCTCCTGACACTTTCCTCAAAACGCTGCTGGTTCTGCTGCATTGCGGCCAAGGCATTGGCGATGCTTGACAACGCTGCCCCCAGTTCAGGTTGTATGTCCTCCTCAGAACGGCGTGGTGGTGCCATCCTGTTATTGATATAAAACACAAGTCAGTACTATGATGGAGAATAATAATAATCCAAAATAGTACCAAGATGGAATTACTCAAGATTAAAGGATACAATTTACTAAGATGATATTAAAATATCAACGAAGTTCAAAGCACCTAGAAGATATTAAGCATATCGCACACGACTGAAAAGGAGTGTGGTACACAAATATATCAAAGAAAAAAATTCCACAAATTTCGGCATTAAAATACCAATAGATGCGCAAAATCACTTAACGAATCAAGATTAGTGACTCTACCAACTCAATATACAAGAGCGAATGATAAGAGTAGTGGTATGGTCGCGACTCCATCCCGCACTCAAATCATTACTCCGCACATGAATAAGTAAAACACATATCCCAACCCCTTCTTCTCACGATGAACCTAAAGATTAGTAACTACGGAAACGAACACCTCAAACAAGATAACATCGGATAACAAAGAGTAAGACAGATCGCGTCGGTATACAACGAATCAGATAGATCGCGTCGGTTTGCAAAAGCCTGTCGGTATGGAATGTACCAACAGTTGATAACCAAAAGGAAGATTGTGATAACAACTTGGATGCAACAGATAGACAAGGAATTACACACACACACACACACACACAACCTATGGTACTACGGAATCCCAGAACACGTGAATCCTAGTTTGAATTTAAGAAGAGGATTGAAAACGTTACACTTCCTTACCAGAAAAGGGTGGTGGTTGGGTAAGAAGAAAAGTGGAAGCAGTCCTACTCTCACGTTTTGTTTTTCCCTAGTATACATAACTACCAAAATATTTGCTAGACAGACAACGACCATTTGGCTGAGACCCTGAAGGGCGGGATGGCTCTAATACCAATTGTAACTACCTCGGTGAATTACGCTCCTAGTTACAAGCCTGGATGAGCAGAAATGGTTGAAATAGTACGGTGGGGCCCAAATGCCACTCACAGGTAGACCTTTCCGGCCCCAACCATTTCCAAACATCGGGACAAGAACGGGCGGCGTAATCGGCAGGCGAAGGGATCAACTACATACACAAATGAGTATGTATGCAAGCCACCATACAACAGTACATCAGAGCCATTCCATCTAAAAAGAAAGGAAATATAGCAACGCCATACGGCAAGATCCAAATATCCTAGATAGATATAATAGTTTAGGATATCTCCTCATACATCAAACATCGAGTATCAAAGAAGGGAAGACAAAATCCGAGTACGGATAAGAAGCAAATCGGCATAAGATGCCCCATAAATAAGCACATCCCGCCCACAGATCTCACGGATCCCCGTTCCTAGAATCTCTACACCGAATGATCGTTGCCCACATCGTCCGTCTCTTCCACCCAAAGATCCATCTTGCGAATGTACTGCTCATCCGAACCAATAATTTATCGTGTGAGACCCTAGGGGTACTCAGCAAGTCTTTATGCCTCTAAAGGGGACACAACCTGGGGTGACGCAATTGCAGCAAAAGATAAACCCTAGCAATTCTATAGATACTCGCTAACCATCCGCCTAACTAGAGACAGACGGATGTCCATGAATTAATAACAACAGTTATAATGGTAATCTTAACAGATCCATCCTCCTCCTCGCTTACCGACGAGGAAGCGGACGAACAACCCCCCCATCCGTTGGCAGTTTTATTAACCATACCATGAGTGTTGCACTATTTACTAGTCAGTTACTTAGTCAAATTAAGAGCGGTACTTTAGTTATGCTTGTCTATGATCGAGAAACTGTGCTCCAAGTCGTCCATAACCGCGGACACGGCTTTCAGAAAGTTTTACCCTGCAGGGGTGCACAAATAGCAAACACACTCGATATGCCTCGGAAAAACCAAATCAAAACCCAACGAGGCAGTCACGACAAAGCGATCACAGGATTCAGAAATATTTTAGGGGGCCACCCCATTGAGCTACCCGCGAACGGTTAGTGACTCGAGACGGACTCAAGGTTTGCGCAATGGCTGTGAACGAGGAACCCGAAAATGTGACTGGCTTGTCGACACCGCGAAAACACTCCACTTTCCTAACAAAGACAAAGGTGCAAGACTCGCACAATTTAAAAGAAGCGGTAAAGCATGGCATAAGTACAGGATAGTAAATAAAACCCCAAACTAGTTTGTGGCCCCAAGAAATAAGAATGAATCAAGCTCGCTGGGGGTCCATAGGCCTCCGGATGTGGATAGCGAATATTCAAGGAACAGAATCAAGTACTGGGGTCCTACGGGACACAAGTGAGCCTGAAAAACCAAATAGCGAATATGGCTCACCGATGCCACTTTCATTAGTTATCCCATTACTACTCAGATTAAGTTGTTTAGGTACCTCGTTATCTATCAGACACTCACATACCCTACACATGCTGTTCTACGACTCGCATGGCTCAAACAACTCCTGTAGTAATGGCTCATGGGATGGAGGAACAAGCTTGATTGGGGTTTAAAAGTAAAGGCTATGCAATACTTGGGATTGATTAATGCAATCGCGACTCAATGATGCAAGAATAAGATAGAGGCAATAGGTACTATATGTATGCAAGCATGTGGTAGTGCTTGCTGGCAGCTCGATTGAAGCAAGGGATGGATCTGGTAGTGCTCTGGTTCTCTTGATATATCCCCACTTTCAGCCTATTCAAGAAGAACCAAACAAACAAGGCCAACATAAATAAAGTGCACAAGCATATGTATAAATGCATCAAGCAAACAATCATGCCATGATGAATGATGCACAATTTGCATGGCATTACAGTAGCATGGCATGGGTGAGGTGTGGAAACAATAATAAAGCATTTTTATTGAGCTTTGGCCCCATTTTATTCTCAATTTAGTTGCTGTCCTCTTTATATTCATATGATGCATGCTTCAATTCAAATCATGGAATGCATAAACAGAAAGGTCTCGTCGAGCTAATCATTTTAGACATATTATTTGTTAAATTTGGATTTATGAAGCAAAAGTTATTAATTATTTAAAGTGGAAGGGCATTTTATTGTAATTTAATTAACTTGGAAAATAAAGTGTTCAAAATATATTTTGGAGGGCATATTTGAATTCCTCATATTTTTCTGATTTGAAAACATATATTATTTGTATTAATTGGATTTAAGAATTAAAAGTTATTATAAAACAGATTTGAATTTGAATTTGAAATAAAATTTGAAAAGATTTGAATTTAAAACAGAAAACAGACAGACTTTTGTCACCCAGACAGATATAGACCCAGGGCTTGACGGGTGGGGCTCCTCACTGACTGGACAACCCGCGCACAGAATTGTTTTTCTCACCGCGAGCTCGTCTAGTCCCAGTGAGTGACAGGTGGGGCCGGAGCGACCTTGGGGCCACACGCGGGCGCGCCAGCGGGGGCGTGCCATGTGGGGGAGCCAGGGTACTGCGGGTTAAGCACTCAGATCTGCGGGGTGGTTTTTGTAAAAAGGTAGCAGACGCTGACTGGTGGGCCTAGAGGGAGCACGGGTTCAGGGAGTTAAAAAGGTAGGGGGGTATTCGCAAAAGCGGCAGCGCTACTGTGGATCTTCCCTGAACCTCTGTCGACAGGTCGATGCCGAACGCGCGGAGCGCAGCGCGCGGAGCGTGGGGCTCGAACACGTGACCTAGGGTGCGCGCGCAGAGGCGGAACCACTGCGGTGGCTTGGCGTTGTTGCCAGGGAGGTGGCCTGGGTAGGTTACTACGCGAGCGGAGCTAGCAGACGAAGAATGACGGGCGCACCGAGGGCGCCGGAGAAACTACCGGCGAGCACAAAGCACGGGGGAAACGGAGGTGTCAGGGAGGTTGGCCAGCTCACCGAGAGGTGGTCGGCGGTGTTGGATCGGGTCGGCGAGCAGCGGATCGACGGCGAGGCGGACACCGGGCGGATTAGGGTTTCGGGGTCGGCTTCGCGATGTTCTCCGGCTCCAGTTCGCCTCCTCCTCGTTGCCGTGTACAGGGCGTCGCAGCAGTCGACCGTGGTCTTCCTCGACACCCTGGAGCACCACGCCACCGGCTGGTTTGAGTAGGGCGGTGGAGGCCGAGGGTTTTGCCGGCGATGGGGTAGCGACGGCGATGGAGAAGAAGGAAGGAGGGGAGGGCAGGCGCCTGGGGTGGATCTGGGGCAGAGGAGAGCCAGGGGATGGTGGTAGATAGCAGAGAGGGAGAGGGGGTGCCGTGGGGGAGTGGTTGGAGATAAAGGTGGCTCGGCCACCTTTTCTTCCTCCATCCTCACGTGCTCAGTGGGCGAGGGCATGCTGTGGGGCAGGCGAGGCCAGGCAGGCAGGAGGAGAGAGGACAGCTCGGGTGGTGGGGTCCTCATGGCAGAGAGAGAGCTAGGGAGAGAGGTGAGGCTCGGGTGGGGTTAGAGCTAGGCTCAAGGGTTAGGGGTTTGGGGTTGGTAGGGAGAGGGTAGCTCGACCAGGGGGAGGGTGGCTAGGTGGGGCCAGCTAGGAGGAAAGCAGAGAGAGGCCGAGAGAGAGGGGTGAGAGCTAGGGATGCTCGGTTTAGGGTTTAGGAGAGGGGGTATGGTGATGATGGGGTAGATGATAGGGAGGATCTTAGCTAGAGGGTAAGAGAGAGAGAGAGAGGTGGTCCTTTATGACAAGATCAAGCATGCTCTAGACAAGCTCCAACAAGATCAAGTCAAGAAAAAGAGAGAGATGTGATGATAGGGTTTAAGCTAGATTAACTTAGATCAAGCCAAAAGAAAGGAGGGAGATAGAGAGAGATGATGGTCCACTCAAGATTCAAATAAAAACCAAATACTAGAAAAGGTAGCACTTGCATGGCCCATGCAAAATATTTAATACCATGTTGATCCTTGTGAAAACAATAATATTAAACATGGCATTGTTCATTTGCATTTCCAAAGGTGGAATAAAGCCAAGCAAAAGAAATGAAAGGATGCCCCATGTGGAGTAGTTGGAGATGGCCATGTTTGGATAAAATTGGGACTTGCTAGTGTGTAGATACCACTAGATGCTTAATGGTCCCCAAATTATCCCAACATGAGCATAAACCCATAATAATCCATATGGAAGCTAGGAGAAAGGGTCCCACTCACAAGGCATGCAAAGGTGGCCAAGTGGCTCTCATATATCAATAATGTGAAAACAAAATGATGCCAAGATGAGAGCATGTGGAAAAGAATTGGATCCATCCCAACCCACATGAGCTAGAGGTAAAACCAATAAGTGCCAAGCTCATGTCTAGTTGGATGGTGGAATTATAAGGTGGTGGAGTTAACAAAAGATATGCCCCCAACTCAACTTGGGCATTTAAACAATATATCAAGAACCAGATACAATATCAAGAGGCAAATACAATTAATGATGCATATAAGATAAGAGCCAAATGGAAAAGGGTTTTATATGATGCTCAAATGCAAGGTGGCATGATGACATGAGCATGATATAATGATGATGCAACAATTATATATTTGAAGTAGCCATTATATTACTAGACCAAGTAGCATTACAATTGTTAGACAATTGGGATGCTACAAGCATGCTCCCACACCATCCTTTGGTTCAAATGCTAAGAAACCCGCTGCTCCTGCTACTACCTCGGGTTCCAACATGTCATCTGTGTGTACTCGCGATGTGGAGTGTCATACTTGCGGAGGTAGAGGTCACTACAAGCGAGATTATCCAAAACGCAAGGTAATGTTTGTCAATGATCAAGGAGAGTATGAGAGTGGAGATGAAGGTGATCCTCATGATGTTGATGACACTGGTTATGACATCGAGGAAGGTATGGACGCTTTCCCTGAGCATGCGCCAACCAGTGTGGTTTCTCCATGTATACTTAGTGTGCAGCCCATTGTTGATTCTCAGCACTGCAATTTGTTCCAAACAAAAGCACTCGTTGGCCCTAACAAATCTTGCAACATCATTATTGATGGAGGTAGCTGCAGGAATCTTGCAAGCAAGGAGTTATGTGCCAAGCTGAATTTGACTTATTTACCTCATCCAAAGCCATACTACATACAATGGTTAAGTGACAATGGTGAGATGAAGGTAAACCATATGGTACGTGTGAATTTTGAAATAGAGCCATACAAGGATTCTATTGATTTTGATGTGGTTCCTATGGCTGTTTGCCATTTGTTATTGGGTCGGCCTTGGTTGTATGATCGCCATGTTCAACACAATGGCTGTGCCAATACTTATCACTTGGAGTTTAAGGGCAAAAAGATTAATCTGCAACCTATGACACCACAACAGATTATGAATGAGTCTCGCCAAAAGATAGAAGTGAACTTGAAGGATCCATCTGTTGATAGGCGAGATAGTGTTGCTGTTGTACATGATGTAATAGAGCCTAAAAATAGTGATATAACAAAAAGAGAGAGAGTGCCTAATCTTTTGATGTTATCCACCAAGGAAGATATGAGAGAGTTTAGAGAGGATCCTATAGCCATGCCACTTGTGATCATGTATAAGGGCGAGGTTTTAGTTTCTAACTACATGACCCCTATTTCTCTTGGTGTCTCTACTTTTTGCAGGATTTTGGCGATGTGTTTCCAGATGATGTGTCAGCTGTACTTCCACCCATGCATGGCATAGAGCATCAAATATATTTGAACCCATGCGCCACATTGCCCAACCATGCACCCTACAGGACGAACCCCGAAGAAACAAAGGAGATACAAAAAAAGTACATGCGTTGCTGGATAAAGGGTACATTCGTGTTTCTCTCAGCCCTTGTGCCATTCCTGTTATTTTAATTCCTAAGAAAGATGGTACATGGTGTATGTGTGTAGATTGTCGAGCTATTAATAACATCACTATTCGATATCGTCATCCTATTCCACTCTTAGAAGATATGCTAGATGAATTGAGTGGTGCTGTTATTTTCTCTAAGATTGATTTGCGTAGTGGTTATCATCAAATTAGGATGAAAGAAGGGGATGAATGGAAAACTGCTTTCAAAATGAAATTTGGCTTGTATGAGTGGTTAGTTATGGCTTTTAGTCTTACTAATGCACCTAGTACATTCATGAGATTAATGAATCATGCTTTGGGAGAATTCATTAGTTGTTTTGTGGTTGTCTATTTTGATGATATTCTTATCTATAGCCACAACGAAACTGAACATTGTAGTCATATCCGACAAGTTTTGCGTGTTGCGTGATAATAAATTGTATGCTAATCTTGAGAAGTGCACATTTGCAAAAGATAAGATCATATTTTTGGGATATGTTGTATTTAAGAATGGGGTAGAAGTAGATCAATCTAAATTGAATCAATTTAGAATTGGCCTATTCCCATGAATGTGAGTCAAGTGTGTAGTTTCCATGAATTAGATGGTTTCTATATGCGCTTTGTGAAAGATTTTAGCACTCTTGCTACACCATTGAATGATTTGACTAAGAAGGGTGTGCCATTTGTATGGGGCGCAACCCAAGATATTGCTTTTGATACATTGAAACGTTTGCTTACTTCTGCACCATTACTTGCATTACCTGATTTTTCAAAGCACATTGAAGTTGAATGTGATGCTAGTGGTATTGGTATTGGTGGCTTTTTGATGCAAGAGGGTCGCCCTATAGCATATTTTTGTGAGAAACTTACTGGTGCTAGATTGAACTATCCTATTTATGATAAAGAATTGTATGCACTTGTTAGAGTTCTTGAAGTTTAGCAACATTATTTGTGGCAAAAATAATTTATCATACATTCTGATCATGAAGCATTGAAGTATTTTAAAGCTCAATCAAACTTGCATAGAAGATTATCTAAATGGGTTGAGTTTATTGAATCTTTTCCATATATCATTAAGTATAAGAAGGGAGAAGAAAATGTAGTTGTTGATGCTTTGTCTAGGAAAAACATGCTATTAACAAATCTTGATGTTAAAATTCCTAGATTAGAGAGTATTTGTACACTTTATGCAACTGACCATGATTTTGCTGAACCATATCGTTTGTGTGCTCTTAGAAACGCATGGGATAAGTATCATATACAATATGGATATTTGTTTAGAGCTAACAAACTATGTATTCCAAAATCATCGTTGCGTTTGTTCTTAGTGCAGGAATCACATACTGGTGGTTTGATGGGTCACTTTGGGCGTGAGAAGACATTGCTCATGTTTGCTGATCATTTTTATTGGCCCAAGATGAGGCGTGATGTGTACAGATCTGTGAGCCGTTGCATTACAAGCCACAAGTCGAAATCTAAGTAGAAGCCCCATGGTTTGTATACACCTGTCTCTGCACCTACTTCACCATAGGAAGACATTAGTATGGATTTTGTGCTAGGTCTACCTAAAACTCAGAGAGGTCATGATTCTATATTTGTGGTAGTAGATAGATTCTGTAAGATGGCTCATTTTATTGCCTGCCACAAAAGCGACGATGCATCGCATGTGGCTAATCTATTTTTCAGGGACATCGTGAGATTACATGGAGTACCAAGGACGATTGTTTCTAACCATGATGTGAAGTTCATGAGCTACTTTTGGAAGACCTTATGGGGGAAGATGGGAACGAATCTGCTATTTAGTACTACTTGTCATCCCCAGATAGATGGTCAAACAGAGGTGGTGAATAGAACATTGTCACAGCTATTGAGGCTATGCTAAGGAAGAATCTGTGGGAGTGGGAAGAGTGTTTGCTACATGTTGAGTTTGCTTATAATAGGGCTGTGCATTCGACTACTTAGCTTTGTCCTTCTGAGGTGGTGTATGGTTTCAAGCCATTGATGCCACTGGATTTGTTGCCTCTACCCTTACATGAGAGAGTTGATATGAAGGCATCAAGACGTGCTGAATATGTCAAGAAAATTCATGAGAAGACTCGAGGGGCCATTGAGAAGAAAGGCAAGAACATTGCTGCTGCAAGGAATCAAGCACGGAAAGAAGTTTTGTCCAAACCTGGCGACATGGTCTGGGTACATATGCGCAAGGACAAATTTCCATTTCTGCGCCAATCCAAGTTGAAGCCACGTGGTGCTGGTCCTTACAAGGTGTTAGCCAAAATTAATGATAATGCCTACTCAATTGATATACCAATTGCTGAGTTTGGTGGAGCTAGCAATAGTTTCAACGTTGCTGACTTATCACCATATGATCGAGAAGACCTTGGAGCATCGAGGTCGACGCCTTTTGAAGGGGGGAGATTATGAGCACATCCCTACAAATACACCTACCCCAATTACTATTGATGATGTTTCAGCTGTTGTAAAGAAAGATCAATCCAACAAGATAAGGATTGGACCAATTACAAGAGCTCGTGCTAAGCTACTAGAACAACATGTGAACTTTTTTCTTAATGAACCTTATGTTTTACTTAATGAGAATTTTATACTGCCTAAGTCTTCGCATTATTGTATGATTAGGTACATGGAAGGAGGAGGCATAGCACGAAGCGAGAAGCTAAAGCAAATGGAGCATGGCGTGTTGATCAATGAAGCATGCGCGAGGGAGGAGGGGGATGAAGCGCAAGGAGATACAAAGGAGGAGATCAACACATGGAAGGATCTCTGTGCATTTTCCTGACACGGCAAGCTGCCGTGGCACAAAAACAGGCACAAACTCTGCTGTGGCAGAGCAGGCCTGTGCACCTTAGGCCGAACCCATTGGGTCGGTTTGTATCAAAATTGAGTCGTATGAGTTGAGAACTCTTAGGTTGGCCTCTCCCCGTAGTCCTTAAATAGATGGGGCGCCACTTCAAGCTAGTTAGACCATGTTAAAATATTTTATAGCTGATTCTATCTTGAACCTCTAGAATTACTTGTGATCGATTTTACCAAATACAATTGAGTGTGATCTGTTGTTCCACTGGGAATTAGTAGATTGCACACTATCGTTCGTGGTCGACGGCTGCGTGCGCAAGAGCATGGTGTTGTGAATATCCTACAAGGTTTGAGAGATGTTGCATTGGCATCAGGGGTCGAGTGGGAGAGTTCATAGCTACAGGCTAGTTATCATCCACCCACCATCATCATCGACAAGTGCTTGCTGAGAAGATCGGGCCACCCCATATCAGAAAAGGAGTCTAAAACAACGTAAATCGCTAATTTGGGAAATATCAATAACAACAGAAGAAAACCCGAGGCAATAGAAGTATACAGAAGGTTTAACGACCAACTATACGGCGGGAATATTTTCTCTGGCCGTATAGTTCCTGCCGTATAGTTGGCGCCGCCACTGCCTCCTCAAATAGTTTCACCCCATGTAATTTGATAGGTCAAAGGTGTCCGATCTTTCGATGAGATGGTGATAGTCAATTTGTTGGAGTTCAGGCTTGACGATCTGACTACAAGTGCGAGCATTCAATCGCTAGGCCAATCTCTTGGAGGTTACCGATCCTGCGGGAACATGATCAGCCTGACCAGCGAGGTTCTTAATTCCTACCTGAAACCGAGAACAAGTAAGAACTAATATTGCAATCAAGATATTGCGGATTAAGATGAAAGTTTTATTGAAAAGGTGAGATCTTGTATAGGTGCGAAGTACAAAAGGCCTCTACGACGCTCGAGCCTTCGAGAAGTTGCTATGATGGCTAACTTTATGTCTAAACAAAATTTGAGTCTAAATTGACGGCTATGGGGAGTATTTAAGGAGGAAAAGGTGGGGTTTCGGCCAGCCATAGAGGTGGTGGCCGAATCCAACCCAAGAAGTCCTTTTCTCCTTAAATACAGACTCTAAAAAGTGGCTATTTAAAATCCTGCGAAAATTACATGGGCCTGGCCCAAAATAAAGGTGTCGCAACACTATATTAAGCTATCGACGAATTTGTGAAGTATTAATCTTGAATATTTCGTCCAAGCCTTCAATCTTCATTATGGTGGCTTCAAAGTTCTGAAATCTTCATCTGTGACCTTCTCTTGAATCCTCACAAGCTTACTGCCATATCCATGCATGATCATGCTCCAATGCTTGTCCTTCTCATCCTTGCTAGGTCCATCATTCCTAAGAGTAAGAAACAAATCTGATTTAGGAAGCATCATATTCTCATGTATATGAGGAATAATTACAAGAAACGAAAGTACCTGATAATTAATTTGCTTTGCACGAGCTCGAGTGATAGGTCCTTGTATGTGTGTAGGTGTAGGTACAATAGTTGTATCAATAAATGGGATGTCCACATCATGCTCCCCTTCTTGAATTAAAGTCGTCCTCGACGCAATCTCATCTTCCTCACCAAAGTAAGGCTTCAAATCTGCAATATTAGACGTAGGACTAACCGAACCAAAATCTGCTGGTAACTCAAGTTTATATGCATTATCATTTATTTCCTCTAACACCTTAAAAGGACCAGCAGCACGTGGCATTAACTTAGACTTGCGCAAATCAGGAAAATGATCTTTACGCAAATATAACCAAACAAGATCACCAACATCAAACACAACATTCTTTCTCCCTTTATCCCCAGCAAGTTTATACTTGGCATTCATGTTTTCTATGTTATCTTTAGTAGTCTTATCTATGTTTAATATCATTTTAGCACGTTGTGTAGCATCCAAGTTATTTTGCATCGAAGAAGGTAATGGCAATAAATCAATAGGTGCACGAGGAATAAAACCATACACAATCTCAAATGGGCACATCTTTGTGGTAGAATACAGCGAACGATTATAAGCAAATTCTATATGAGGTAAACACTCTTCCCAGACTTTTAAGTTCTTCTTTAAAACAGCCCGCAACATAGTAGACAAAGTTCTATTCACTACTTCAGTTTGTCCATCAATTTGGGGATGACATGTAGTACTAAACAGCAATTTAGTCCCCAACTTAGCCCATAAACATCTCCAAAAGTGGCTAAGAAATTTAGTATCACGATCAGAAACAATAGTATTTGGCACACCATGCAAATGAACAATTTCACGAAAGAACAAATCAGCAATATGCACAACATCATCTGTTTTGTGACAAGGAATAAACTATGCCATCTTAGAAAACCGATCCACAACAACAAAAATTCTATCCCTCCCCTTATGTGTACGAGGCAATCCCAAAACAAAGTCCATAGAAATATCCTCCCAAGGAACACTAGGAATAGGAAGAGGCATATATAAACCATGTGGATTAAGGCGAGACTTAGCTTTTTGACAAGTAGTGCAGCGTGCCATGATTCTCTCAACATCTCGACGCATATGTGGCCAAAAGAAGTGTGCAGCAAGAACATCCTCTGTTTTCTTGACACCAAAGTGTCCCATCAATCCTACTCCATGCGCCTCCTGTAACAACAAAAGACGAACAGAACTATCTGGAATGCATAGTTCATTTGCACGGAACACAAATCCATCATTGAAGACGAACTTGTTCCATGTTCTACCATCTCTACAATTCTGCAACACATCTTTAAATTCAGCATCATGTACATACTGTTCCTTAATAGTTTCCAATCAAAATATTTTGAAGTCAAGTTGTGATAACAAAGTATAACGGCACGACAAAGCATCAACAATAACATTATCTTTACCCTTTTTGTATTTGATAACACAAGGAAAAGACTCAATAAATTCAACCCACTTTGCATGAAGACGATTCAACTTAGCTTGACTACGAATATGCTTCAAAGATTCATCATCGAAATGTATAACAAATTCTTTAGGCCATAGATAATGTTGCCAAGTTTCTAATGACCGAACCAGCACATATAATTCTTTATCATAAGTAGAATAGTTCAGAGTAACCCCACTCAATTTCTCACTAAAATATGCAACAGGTTTTCCCTCTTGTAATAACACACCTCCCAAACCAATTCCACTAGCATCGCATTCAGTCTCAAAAGTCTTATTAAAATCAGGAAGTTGGAGTAATGGAGCATGTGTTAACTTATCTTTCAATATCATGAAGGCCTGTTGTTGTACATCGCCCCAAACAAAGGGCACATCCTTCTTGGTAAGTTCATTCGGCGGCGCGGCAATTGATCCAAAGTATTTCACAAAGCGCCTATAAAAACCAGCAAGGCCCGGAAAACTCCTCACTTGTGTGACTGTCTTGGGCTGCGGCCAATTCTCAACAGCTTCAATCTTGGCTAGATCCACTTCAATACCCTTTGATGTAACAACATAGCCAAGAAATGCAACTCGATCGGTCCAAAAGGTACACTTCTCAAGATTACCAAAAAAACGTGCATCACGTAAAGCATTGAAAACATCACGTAAATGTTGCAAATGATCCTCTAAAGATTTGCTATAAATCAGAATATCATCAAAGTAGACTACCACAAAACGTCCAATGAAAGCACATAAAACTTTATTCATTAATATCATGAAAGTGCTAGGTGCATTAGTTAAACCAAACGGCATCACGAACCACTCATATAAATCGAACTTAGTTTTAAATGTTGTTTTCCATTCATCTCCCAATTTCATACAAATCTGGTGGTAACCACTACGCAAATCAACTTTAGAAAACATGGTAGAGCCACTAAATTCATCAAGCATGTAATCTAAACATGGAATACAATGACGATATCGAATAGTAATATTATTGATAACTCTATAATCAGTACACATGCGCGAAGAACCATCTTTCTTAGGTACCAAAATAATAGGAACAACACATGGGCTAAGGGACTCACGAATATGATCTGTATCAAGTAGTTCCTGAATTTCGCGTTGTATCTCCTTTGTCTCCTCTTGATTGATTCTATATGGCGCGTGGTTGGGCAACATGGTACCAGGAATTAGATCAATTTGGTTCTCAATTCCTCTAATAGGAGGTAGTCCTAGTGGCATATCAGCTGGAAAAACGTCCTCATATTCCTATAAAAGGTTAGCAACCGCATGTGGCAAAGAAGGAGGCATATCCTCAAATCAAAATAAAACCTCTTTGCAGACAATTGCATAACATTGAGTATTATTTACATCTAGTTTAGCAATATCAATTTTATTTGTAAGCATACATGGACTCTTCAAACGAATTTTAGTAGCACTAGATGACCCGGTGCGCCGTCCGGCGCCGAGGCCAAAAATAAGGCAGCCTGGTCACGATAGGTTGACCATTTAAAATTTGAATGGATTTGCATATTATATTGTGGATATGGAGCACGCTTGAAGGCATTTAGCGTGATATATGTAATACACGTGACACAGTTGTTTACAATATATATTAGTAGGGAGCAAATATACAGTACATCATCATACAGTACGAAAGCATATTACAAGGTCTGTTTATCCAAATATACCGGAACGAGGCCTTGGCTATGGCTTGACATCTATAAAGGCCTAGGCTTCTAAGCAGTAGTGAGCCTGAAGCAGAGTAGAAGGTCTTGGAATGAGAAAGAACACATGCACGGTCCAGTGTGATCTGATTTTAGATGTCTTGTACATAATGCTGAAATTCATATGCATTAGGTTTTAATGGGCCATGAGACCTGGCCCATCGGGTAACGACCGACTATCCCCTAAAAAAAGGTAACGGCCGACTCAAAATCTTCAGCTCCGTTCCACTAAAAAAAATCCTCAGCTCCATAGCTTCAGACGTTAGGTCGATTAGATAGCATAGCTCGTCACCGGGTAGACGAGGGCAAGCCACACGAAAGATGCCACCTCGTGTAGACATGGATCGGTCCTGACCGCAAGACTACTAACAATAAGATGGGTGCCATTATATAACTACTAACAATAAGATGGGTGCCATTATATAAACCGGTTGCCTGGTTGATATTTCTAAGAAACATTATAGGGACATCTTTCTGAAGTATAATTAACAACATACCGTTCATATTAGTAGATATATCCCAAACCCAGGCAATCGCTCACTCCAGGCATACAGGTACATAAGGTCTTATGTTTTGGGCCTACGGTAGGGCCGAGGAATTACATCACAAGCTACTTCCTTCACGGACCACTAATTATCTTACAAAAGGATGCTTATGTAAAAGCACGAAACTACTCATAAGGGCCTCTACATAACTACTCACACAACTAGCACACGAGGCCGATGGTAAGTCAGACAGGATATGCTAAGCAATAGTGTGGAGGCATGGAGCAAGAGCATCACATTAGTTTGATAGCACGGCACGGGAACTGCAAGTGCAGAATAGAGGCCAGCACCAAAGTGGAGAGCTAAGTTGGTCAACCCGATGATGCATGAAGGAAGGACCGCTGGGTACCAGCAGACGCCGAGAGAGCGAGTAGTAGAAAAGGACCTACCAATGCAAGAAAGTATCAAGAAATAAGTATATAGCAGGTAGGTAACATATATACAGGACATGGTGGTAGGTATCAAAAAAGATGAGGCTGAATTCAGTAGTAGTAGTTGGTACCTTATATATAAATGGTGCCTATAAACTTAGCAGCCAAGCTACGGTTTACCTTTTTTGAGAGCCACAACAGACTTGGTGGAAGAAGTCCTGATACAAGAAAAGACCGCATAATTAGCTGGTGATCTAGGGAAGAGCGAGCAAACACAACCATCGCACGGTTTAGGACCAGGGGAAAATGGCAGTGCAAAAGGAAATCAGCGGTATGACCAAAGGTAGCAATCGTAACAGGTTAGTAAGGAGAACCTTTTAAACCTAGTGCCGCCCTCTTTCTCATCAATGACAGTTTTGTCCGTGAGAGTCAGGGTCTCACTGACCCTGTCCTGAACGGGGACTGTACCATCACCCACCCCAGTCTGTTCACCAGATGCACCATCACCCACTTCAGTCTCTCTAGAAATCTTCAAGGAACAAACAATTATAAGTAAGGAACCTATAGTAGCCAGGTGACAAAAAGAATCACGAGCAAAAGAAATGAACACTTACATTGGAAGAAGCGCCTTCTTCAAGAGGTTGTGCTTTGTCTTTGTTAGGAGTCTGGAACAAAGAGCGTCTTGCACCACACATTGGAGCAGATGACCTATTATAATGGAAAATGCAGCAACAAGTATTAGGAGGCAGAAGCACGGGAGACAGACACGCTAACAGGTCCTCTTAGTAGTTGATTACCGCAGGTGGGGTCAATGGGCTGAGCTTAACAACAGCAGCAAGAGTCTGTATATGCAAATAAACAGATACCTTTAAAGAAAATAGATGTAGCATGTACGGGCATTTAGTAAAACCTAACGGCGAGGCGCGCCATACCTGAGGTGCATTTGGTGATATAGCCGAACCTAGGGCTAGAAGCGGTGCCCTCGAACCACTCCCTGGCGATGATCCCTCCGCGGGATCTAAGACAGTGGGCGGTAGCGCGGGCTTGAATGTTTGTTCAATCCTGTTGACTTGGAATGATAACTTCTCAGTATTCTTGAGTTTCCATTTCTTGTATATGGACACCATGAGCTTGTATTTTTGTCCAACCAAACGAGTAACCTCAGCTGGAACAAACGTGTCATGCCTAGCAGCATTGGCCAAGTCATCCATCTTGGTGTAAGCTGGGTATCTCTGGCGCAGGATAATGTATAGAGTCTTTCCTACAGCAGCTGCCGCGACCTTGTCGAATAGCATAAATTCAGCCTCTGCCGTACCATCGGTTGCGAAAATAGATATGCAGTACCTGAAAACGGAGCATAGAAAACAGAGTGAGCTCATGAAGAAGAAGTAATGGAACTTCCAAATGCACCATCTAGTAGGTACTCACGTTAGTTCAGCATCCACGGACGAGCAAGCATCGTTTGAGCATACGTAGTGATAGCCGTTATGTTTGGCTGATTTGCGGCAGGCGCCGCACGAAGGGAACCACCAACGGTCATCAGAACCAAGTCTGTCGATAGTGACAGTGCAGAAGAACCTCTTCTCCTGAAGTAAATAACGGTAGGAGGCATGAGATACATAACCAGCAAGAAAATGGTAGACACATGAACAAGGCATTTCAAAACAAGGAAAGTACCATATCTTCAAAAGGATCAAGCTCTTCAAGCTGGCTAACGGTTTTATCAATCGGGTCCTCTTGAACTCGAGACACCAAAGCACCCGGCCCTGTTGGATCATAGACCGCCAAAGGAACGAACCTGCCACGAAGGCTGCAGCAAGGCAAAAAAAAACATTAGTAAAGAGAAAATTCCGAAACGTGTATACCTTCAGTAAAAGAACACACCCTTCATGGAATGAGTTAATATCCGGAATGTCTTCATCGATATACCAACGGCAGGCGGTACTGCCACTTAGCCCCTTAATACCTACGTCATAGCCATAGGCAGTCAACAGCGGATAGAGAAGCATCGATACATCAGAGGGGGAAATAAGATATACAGATGACAGAGCCTATGAAATAGAAAACCTAAGGACAGAAAGAACACAACTTATACGATTCACAATACAAAGCTAACCCTGACCATTTTCCGTAGAACTCACCATGATGTATCTTAGGAAGAGTCCCCACAAAGATAGCAATAACTGGTTCCTTAGCACCCATATCACGAACCGCATCAGCATCAAACTCAACCGCGCGATCACCCCAGAGCACAAGTTTCATATCGTTGCCTCTACATAGTTATACGCCAAGAATCAGGTGAAACCACAAACAATGAGAACAGCCCCGAGAACAGACAAGTGAAAGGAACCCAAAATACAGCTTACTGAAGGTCTGTTAGCATCACTGTCCGTGTGTTGGAAGCCGTCGTCTGATACATGGACTGAATAGGAATAACATCAGAGACGTTGCTGATCTTTCCAATAACATCTGCAGGGGAATAAATCAGGAAAGACAGTTACATCCAAACAAACTCACCAGGAGCAGCGGAAAGTACAACACAGAAAACACAGCCCGACTAACCTACGAATCGTGCAGGTCTAGTAGCAGGTGCTGGGAGGTCAGTAAACGCAGTGAGGCTGTAAGTGCAGAATGGGAACCCATCTTCCAAGCCAGGTTTTTCCTGGACCTCAGTATACCTTGTGAATTGCACCATGAAAGGGCTTTCCACAGGCCTGAAAGTTGGCCTTGGCGGAGTATAGAGGAATTTTGTTATGACGAATACCTTTCCTTCCTGCAACACATCCTTAAGTTTCTCTGCAGGGACTGGAGGGATCTGACCATACATGTGAGTTCCCTGCACGACAACACCTATATTAGATAAACCCAACAATAGTAGCGCACGGTGTGCTTTGAAATGGAATCTTATAACCAACCTCGCAATCAAGCAGAACCAGGTCAGTGTGCTTAATCGGTCCATCGTCAGTTCCCCCGCGATAGTGCCACATGCGAGAGACGAGAACACAAATGGTCCAGCGATTACCATCCTTGTGAATCTCAGAAAGCCTGTTGTACGCCATCTATAAAAAAGTAAAAACATTGTTAGCCAAGGCAGAACACAGTGCCGACAAATCAGGCACAGCACTGAACAAACCACACCATCTATGAACCAAATCCATATCCATAGTCCTCACCTGGGAACCGGCCAAGCCCAGACAAACACAAAAGACAGAAACAAAGTAACCCAGTAATTGTAAGCACCATAGGAATAGTCCTAAACATGGGCTAACCACCATAACCGGTAATGGCGCATAAAAGAAACCTGAACAGCCGTGTACTGGAACATAGAAGGGCAAAAAACATTCCCGCAGAACAAAAGGACACATGACATAGAAGTAAGGCATGTACAAAAGGGATGGCTATACATAAGAAGATCTAGTTTATTGTAGAAGCCATACTGCCAAAAAGATGCCAATCCAAAATCCTACTATTGAAGGAAAAATACTAAACCTAGCTAAATAACTAAGGTAGATGGTAATACTATCTATGCAGAAGGGACTGAAATATCTCAGAGAAAACGATATTCCGAGTCTGAGAACCACATGCACCATCTTCATTCTCAATCAATATTCGAAGAGCCTTTTTAGACGTCACTCGCGACACCGCCACATAGAACTGACCATGGGTAAACACGGGAGTTTTGAGGTACAGACCAACAGCCGCAAGAGTCTGCCCCTGGCTTTTGTTAATGGTCATAGCATAAGAAACCCTAATGGGAAACTGACGCCGATGCAGAGTAAATGGCCACCTAGGATCCTTCACGGTCAGGCAGATCCTTGGTATATAAACAACATCTCCAACATTTGAGCCGGTCATCACAATGGCCTCAATAACTTTTTCAGCAAGTTTAGTAACAATAAGACGCGTGCCATTGCATAAACCAGTTGCCTGGCTAATATTTCGAAGGAGCATTATAGGAACGCCTTTCTTAAGAACTAATTTATGGTAAGGGAAATTATTAACCTTGATAGTATTTAGAACCTCAACAGGATAGAAAACATCTATGTTACGAACCCCGTCAGCTGAGTTTCCTGTTGAGTCACAGCTCAAGTACTCCCTTTCCTCACCAGGCACCAAAGAAAGAACATGTTTGTTGATTTCCTCGGCTATTTCATTCGTTGGTGTTAAGATAGCCCTTTCTTTTAAATAGTCAGGATTAGAATATTTTTCTGAAAAACAGGTATAGACAGCTCCAACGATGGCAGGAATCTTGGCGCCATCGGTATGCACCAAGTATTCTTCCGGAACAGTGATCCAGGTTGAATCAGACTCGCCCTGCCGCGATATGGCAGGCACCTTCCCATCGCCAACGTCCAGAATCCATTGCGCAAAAGCCTCTGCCTCTGCCTGCACAATAGGATCTGTGGTTTGGACAGCGAGGCGCATATTAATCTCAAGGCGAAGAACCGTAATACCACGCCATAGAGGAGAGTTTGTAATAGCAGCATTTACAACCTGAGCCCGTGTCCCACCCTCAATAACCTGTAAGATCTGCCTTAAATCTCCGCCAAGCACAACTATTTTACCCCCAAACGTTGTATTAGCAAGAAGAGGATCACGCTCAGATAGAACATCACGCAAACTACGATCTAGCGCCTCAAAACATTTCCTATGTGTCATCAGCGCTTCATCCCAAATAATAAGAGACGCAGATTCAATCAAAGACGAAAGCATCGTAGACCTCCGGATGTCACAAACACCGTCATCATCGAGATTAATAGGGATCTTGAACCTGGAATGAGCCGTTCTACCACCAGGTAACAAAAGCGATGCAACACCAGAAGATGCAACGGTCAGAACAATTCTCTTGTATCCCCTAAGGTAAGCAACAAGAGCATTCCAAAGGAAAGTCTTCCTAGTTCCCCCATGGCCTGAAACAAAAAAAAACCCTGGCTTGTCATTTCTAACCCGGTCAACAATAGCATTAAAAGCAATCCGCTGATCTTTGTTAAGCTGCATCTGCATAGCCTCTGCAGTTCTAAGGAGCGACTCGCAATCCTCATGAAGCTCATCGCTAATCAAATCATTTATACACGAACTATTGTCATTACCAGTTTTTAAAGGCAGACCATGATCCAAAATACTACAGCCATTCTTAGCAAAGAGAACGGCCAATTTATCTAGTAACATGTTCTTAAATTCAGGTCCAGGAACAATATAGGTGGGCTGATTAAGAGAGCAACGTATACCGTGTTGAATGTCTTCAGCCAAATAGGTCCAATATTTTTCAAAGAAGCCATTTTCATCAAGAACATCACAGAAAATAATTATCGTAACAAACAACCGACGCAACTGATGACCCATGCCCCACTCTAAAGCCTCATCAAAAGCACAGTACCATTCATTGTCATCACCAAGCAACCCCCTGGCAGCGCATGCATCCTTAAACGACCCATACACCATGTTATTATAAGTTCTAACATCAGCATAGCTCCTAGCGCCTTTCACAAGCATCAGCAGCATCCTAAGATAGTAAAGCTCACCGGTAGAAGGATGCACATAGTATATCCTACCAATTTTCTTACCCTTCTTCCTTTTAACCCACCTCTTCTTCTCTACCACCCAAGACCATTTTGTGGGGAAGTCACAGTATGCAGGAGACCTAGCAGTTTTATGTCTAATATTAGCAACAAACCACTTTGTTAACATAGTTTTGCGCAACAGGCTATTGTTAACGATCGCTGGAAGGCTAGCTTTTGCGCGGAAGCGAACAATGTGTTTATTTAGCAAGTGAACAGCGAGTCTTTCTACGGAAGGCTGCTTACTATGTAGCTCGTACCCATAGCATCTCCAAAAGGAATCATGTGCACAGATGTAACGGCAAATCCTATACTCCTCAATTTCATCAATACCCTCACCATCTGGGTCACCATCATTTTTAATTCTTTCAAAAAGAGTTTTCGAGAAGTCAGGACCTTTTGTAACATATTTCTACATATATTTTATGACATGTGTCTTGTTGCACCACTCAACATTTAAATGTGCCTGGTACTTTTTAAGAAGTTCCATGTTATAAGGAACAACATGCCTATTATCGAGCCTGACCTTATTTTTCATAACAAAACGCCCATCATCTCGACGCCTATAAACAGGGAATCCAAACTCATCAATAGATGTCTCGGCCTGAAATGATTTAGGGAATTTTTTGGAACACATGTTATCTTTCATACAGGGGCATTTAGGGTTATTATCTCCGCATGGGCCGTGCATCATAAACTCAGCCACAAGGGCATATCCAAGCGGATCCACAGCAGGATCAGGGATCCCAGCAGACACAAACGAATCGATCAAAGCAGGACTTATCTCAGCCCGTTTCTCCTTGTCTTGCCAGACAAGTATATGGGCGTGCGGCAACCCTCTTTTCTGAAACTCAATAGTATGAGGTACTGCAAGGAGAAAACACAGGCAAGAACACATAAGCAAGCAAGAAAACAACGCTTGGCTAAAAGGAACCGAAGCAACAGGAAGCGAAAGTACCTGCAACAATAGGCCCGAAGACCTTACCATCTTTAATACCTCTCAAGTACTCGGTAAGCTTCATGTGATAAACCCTAACAGTCATATCAGCCCTGTTGTGCGGCCTCTGCCCAGGTTCCGATTCTAGAGCCTCCATGATCTCAGGCCATTTTGGATTACAGGTGAAAGTAGAAAATATATCAGGGCAACCATGGACACGGGAAATAGCCACCGCATCCTGGAAGTTCTCTACCATATAACGACGTCCACCAGTGAAAGCAGATGGCAATATATTTTTCTTACCAACAGAGCTACCATCCATACGCCCTGCCCCTACCGCATCTACAAGACCTTGCAGATTCTCTGCCCTCAAATCATCGTTTGACAACTGAATAAAATGTAACCTACACTCATCTATGCACGCACGTGAATCGACTATCGCCTGATCAGATAATAACCCACAACACAGGTAGGGTTATGCTGGCCCTCTTTGTAATGTGAACAAAAACAATAAAAATCCTGCATGGTCATTTTCTGCCTCTTGCGCGAATCCGAATGATCTACACCAATGTATTTAACACCCAACTGGAACCCCCGTTCCCCATATGGAAACAACAATGGGTACTGTAAAGACATATAGGCATTGTGCAAAGAAGAAATTCACTGCAAATTATCACTCCTACCACGTATTATTATGTCACGGCAGGGCGATTCCAGTGTTAACTCACCAAACACTAAACAGGAAAGCTCATCAGCAGAAGGGAGGTTAAACTGAGGCCCATCAGATTTACCAGGAGCCATGATACGAATAGAAATATCTGCAAATTCATTTTCTGCCAAAACTTCTTTAGCCATGCGGAATTTTTTAACAAGCGCGTTATGTGTATCGAGCATATCCTGCAGGCCTTTAACAATTTCCTTATCTAGCCCTCCCTCAATTCTATCATCCTTGTTTAAAGCCTGAATTCGATTGTCAATTTCATTGCCACCATGATATATATATAACTCTGCATATTTAGGAGCATGTCCTTCTTCAGGCAGAAGCGAACCCATTCTATGGCAAACAGCACCAGATATTTTGAAAATGTTTGGGCCTCTACCATTATTAACAGACCGATCGATGGTTGCTCCCATCGAAGTAAAAGCAAACAAACAATTGTACTGTCTAATTTTATCAATGAATTGCTTGCTACGTTGGGGGCCACCGAAATCTAGAAGATCGCGAAGGAAAGCAGGTGGTTTTGTGAAAGGTCAAATAAACACCTTTCCCTGCTTGCAGCAGTTGTTGTACACAACCCGCCTCTCCGTGATCGCGGACGCAGATTTCGCCCTCTCCTGATACCAAAAACTCGCCTTACAGCGACCACACATATAGCTAGGGCCTCCATAAAAAGATCTGGCCTCATATCCAGCTGTAGAACAATCTCTATTTTAGCACCCAAAAAGGAATAGCACAACAGCATCAAGCACTGCCTACAGAACCAATAAAAGCGTAGTTCACCTTTTAAGATGTCGACCTCTTCCGCCGTAAACCCAACCCATGAAGGATCTAAGGGAGAAGTAAAGGGAGCATCTGCAAAGAAAATGAGTCCACAAAACCTCATGCGACGCAGAAGCTAAGCGAAGAGGCAAACTATGGAGCCCTGAGACTAAAACCCAATGAGCAACTGGTATACGGCATTTCAGTCTGTCATGTATCACCTTCCTCTTCTTCCGGTTTCTACTTGCAGCCTCGGAACTAACGACAGGGAAGAAACCATCCCCTATAGCAACATGACCCACAAAGCGTACACGGGAAAGCATAAGCAAACACAGAGCAACGAAAAAGGTCACAATAACCAAGGAAACAGGCAAGCACATACATTTCCTCTTGGGCAGTCCGGAAGCAACAAAACCAACGAACGCTGAAACTCGCGTTATCTTACGGCGAGGAGCTTTGGGACGCCGCACGGTAGGCGCCGCACGGGAAACTCCAGCAGCCCTAACCATGCCGATGATGGAAAGGCATAGGCACAACGAGGGCGACAAATTAGGCACAAATGGAAGCCACGGCGTTCTGTTCAGGCTGGGCCACCAATAGAAAGGAAGCACAGAATCAAACAACTAAGCAGCGAACAGGAAATAGAAGCTAAACTAATGAATGTGCAGTAGGAAAGACAGCAGCACCCAGCACGGTGAGATGCAAAGGAACACTAAGGCTATTCTAAAAGGATATAAAAAGATTGGACTTTATATGCTCATGATGTATGGGCTGAAGACTGATAGAAAGTAGATGCATACACAAATGTGATGCATAAATATACCACCAATGCTGGTGTACACAGGAAGAAAGAAGCAAACCTTAACAGGAGCAGGAACCGCATGAGTCTTATAGGACGAGGGCACGGAAATCCTCCAGCAGGCACAGCTGTAGCATGCCAAAAGGCAACAAAGATAAACAATAATCAATTAGAACAGAGAGCATATGGCTGTACTTGTAAATAACAAGATGTAAAGGTGTTCAGGCAAGAACACAGCCTATCCACCGGCTCTAAAAAAACAGCATGAACTACATGCAAACTGTCAAGCCTATCTTAGCTCAGGAACATACAGCGCGTCTCGGTGATCAGCGCATAAACGTATCTTTTATTTTACCACTTTACTATATCTACCAAAATAAGAAAATGGATATACATGTATGCAAGGCTATTTTAAAAGGACATGAAAATACTGGACTTTATCTGCCCATGATGTATGCGCTGAAGACTGGGACTGAACTTTATCTTCTTACGAAGACAGGGACTGGACTCTATTTGCTTATGATACATACGCAGAACATAGATATCAACTATCACAACATATAGTTTATTATCATAGAACGAATCACCAAATATAAATATTTTGGACCTAGGAATAAGGGTTAAATCAATGCTAAACCCCAGGATACGATGACGTGTTTTTTTACCGATCCTAAGCTAACAAAGTACAGAGAAAGACAAATTTAGCTGCTATCGGTCAGGAATTATGAACAGTTTTTTTGCTGGAGTAACTTTAAATTAAAAGGTGGTTTCATGCCCTTCTAGGTAGGTCTCCCTGATGCAGATGAGCCAACGTGATCCTTTAGGTGATTTAAAAAGAAAATCAGACCTTAGGCAGATAGTTACTTCAGCAGCTATTTTTCCTGACATTAGAAACACTTGTTGACTGTTCCTTAATGGTCTGGTACTCATGGACGAGTCGTTGCAGTTCTTACTTGTAGTTGAACCATTTGATCCGAGTTGGAACCAGTATGCAAAGGTGGATAATCTGCCAAAATGTACAAAGCTCCAAAAATGGACCTTGGATTTAATCATCTGCGTTCTTTTTCATTCGTGGGGTGAGGTAACCTTCCTTTCTATTACAGGCTAAATTGAAAATATTTCAGCTGTACAAGTTTGCACCACATACAGGCTTCTCGGCATTACTTTAGTTGTCTGATTCATGTTACTTTTTGCAGGTTTGCAATCGGGCCAGCAAGCTTGTATTTATCTTTTGTAATCAGAGCTCCTGATTTCCTCCTGGCCAAGCATTTCTTTTGGTAGAATGCTCACGATTTGTCCTGCTGAATTCTCACTTTTATCATATTTACTGCTTGGTGCATTCTTTGGTGCAATTAGCATTTCCTAAGAATCCGGTTGATTGTTTGAGTAGTTTGCAATATTTTGACATCATGTAGATGGCTGGGGATTGAGCCCCGACATCATGTATAATGATTTTTTCTATCAGGGGAGTTTATTTTGCATGATTAAATTGAGGACATTCCTGAATGAGAAATTTTGCATAATAAGAATAAGGGGAGATTTTCTGAATGCCTTGTAAAAAAATAGGAGAGACGGAGAACATTCTTTATATGTAATTACCCACCCCGACCAGCAGGAGCCGATTTCCATTTCACCTAACCAACACTTTATCTAGGCTAAGATCACAAATCCACAAATTATTCCTTGACACTACACTGTGCACCACTAATTACATTCATTTTTTCTTTGACCCACCACAAATTCTCTATACGTGCCCGATGCCATAGATTCTCTACCTAGCCTAAGACCATAGATCCACTTTCTTTTTAACAAGCCGAAGAAGGAAACAAGAAACAAACCTTGCAAGATTCCTGAGACAGATTCCGGAGAGAACCGAACCTGGAAGAAAAGAAGCACCAGAACATATATAAACAGCAGGAACACAATGTGCCAAAACAGTGGCCAGTACACACATGGACTGAAGAGGCAGGAAGACGAACGTACCAGCAGCAGCAAGAATCCCAAAGAAAGACCAACGACCCAGCAGAACCACCTGCAGACAAGAGCAGATGAAGAACAACCACTAAAAGCACATCGCTCCCCACACCGAGAAAGAAGACATGGAGACGAACCCCAGCCGGCGCACGACCGTACAAACCCCAGCGAACCTCCAAAAGGAGGGCGAACAGTCTTGCAAAACCACCTACAGGCAAGGACAAGCTGAATCAAAAAATCAGAGCAACCAACACAACGCTCGCCCCTCACCCTTTTCTCCCCATCCGGCCGATTCCCTCATCCAAGCCGAACCTCCTCTACTGCAGGACCTCACGGAGCCTCACCGCTCCCCCATCCCCGAACAGATCAGGAGTCGAGGAACCGGGAATAGGCTCACCTCAACCGAACGGGGGAACCACCGGAGAGCCCATCGGATAGGAGCGGAGAAGAGGAAGAAGGAGTGCAGGGGAAGGCGAAGCGGGACCAGAACGTTTGGAAGCAAGGCGCGAACGGGAAGTGGAGGCGGAGAACTTTCGGGCCAGGCAGAGCACGGAAGAAGAAGGGGGCGACTAATCCGACCGGGCCGAGGAGTGGGCGTGCGGGTTGGAAGCGAGCCGGACCGCGCTGCATGGGCACACACCAACTGCCACCACGGGTCCCCATCACAAGGGGCCAGCTGCAGGGAGACCTAGGACGCAGAGTAACGGTGAAAAAGGAAAACCCCGCCGGCCCATCCCGTCCTGGCTGACGGGCTCACCACGTACTCTGCTAACGCCTTCACAGTACCCGCCTGTGCCAGAAAAGGAGTAACCCAAAGAACCAGTTACACAGACACAACCAAGCGGGCCCTCATGCCACTTGGGACCACCGTCAACGAAAGTAGAATAAAAACGGGTCGGTAGTTAAAGGAAAACAGGGGCCGTCCACCTCGTGCCCTCACAGCAGCTGCATGTACTCTATGACGCCTTCACAGTACCCGGCTGTGCCAGAAAAGGAGGGAACTTCTGTTACCCAAAGAACCAGTTACACAGACACAACCAAGCGGGCCCTCGTGCCACTTGGGACCACCGTCAACGAGAGTAGAATAGAAATGGGTCGGTAGAAAAAGGAAAACATGGGTCGTCCACCTGGTGCCCTCACAGCAGCCAAATGTCCTTACAGTACCCGCCAGCGGCAGAAAGGGAAGGAGACATCTTTAGTTACCCAAAGAACCAGCTACACCGACACAACCAGGCAGACCCTCATGCCACCTGGGACCACCGTCAGAGAAATAAGAAAAGAAATAGGGCTGGTCGCTCAGGTAAAGCAGGGGCCGTCCACCAACAGCCCACCAGCGAAAAACAAGGATAGGAGACCAGAATAAGCGACGCAAAGAACCAGACAACAATGTCTCTAACAGCTGGTCCCGTGCGCGCGTGGCCTCAATCTGTCATGCACTAACGGCAAACAAAGAAATGTAAGAAACGGTGAGACCACATCCAACGGCTGGGAAGAAAAGAAAGGGACAAAAATCACCGTTGAAAGACAATCCGATGGCTAAATTTGTGCGCTCGCGAGGGAGCGACGGTGAGGCGGGTAGGCATCCGCCCTTTATAGGAGAGATGTTTAGAATCAGATTTATTGTTCTTTGGTGATACAAAATCTACAACAACAATCTAATTCTCACTTTTATTTTTCTTCTCAGTTTTAGCTCTACTAGCTCTAGCAAGATCATATTTTAAAATCTGTTCGGGAGTCATAGGTTTTAGACCAATTTTATTTCCATCATGCATAAGAGAATGAATAGATTAGTTACCCATTATGAACAGATTCTCTTTCCATCTGTTCGGGAGTCATAGATTAGTTACCATTATGAACAGATTCTCTATCAAATTGCCATGGTCTACCAAGTAACAAAGAACAAGCTTGCATAGGTACAACATCACAATCAACAAAATCAGAATATGTACCAATAGTAAAATGCACGCATATCGTTCTTGTTACCTTAATCTTGTGAGAAGTCTCAAACCATTGGATATAATATGAATGTGTGTGTTGTCTTGTTGGAAGTGCAAGCTTCTCTACCATATCAACACTAGACATATTATTACAACTCCCTCCATCAATGATAATCCTTATAGCTCTTTCCTGGCAACGCCGCGTGTTTGGAACAGGTTGTGGCGTTGATCATGCTCATATTTTCTCAATTTCACACTCAAAACACGTTGTGCAACTAAGCTCTTGTATTGATCAGCAGATTTAGCTCCCATTACCTCTGTCTCTTCTTCAAAATCAGAATTATCTCCATCTCGAGCAGAAATAAGAGCTAATGTATATTCATCAAAGTCACTTGCTGAATCATATTTACCATCATCACGCACCATCATAACACGCTCTATTGTGCACTGTCGCTCAATATGACCAAAACCCCAGCACTTGCGACATTGTATATCTTTTGTTTTGCATGTGGAAGCCATAGAAGATGCACTACGAGCAGGAGCATTGGATGATGTGGAGGAGGAGCTGAAGGAAGCCTTGTGGTGGCTTTGGGTGTGGTAGTAGCTGGTGGAGTATCACGAGAAGAAGGCGCTAATTGTCGGGATGTCCAAGAGGATGTGCGACCTGCAGAATTATTAGTCCTCCTCCATGGTGTTTGACGATCCTGCACTTCATGTTCAGCATTCCAAGCAATATGAAACAAACGAGTGATGGTATTATATTCCTTATAATCTAATATGTGTTGAATATCCTTGTTTAATCCACCAAAGAAATGTGCAACCATTTTTCAGTAGTTTCAACAAGACCACACCAAACCATCTCCGTTTGCAATTCCTGATAATACTCTTCTACATAATTTTTCCCTTGTTCTAAACATGTCATGTTCTTTAGTAAATCACGTTGATAAGTAGGAGGCACAAAACAAACACATATAGCAGTTTTTAAAGCAGTCCAAGTATGAGGAATAGTAGTAGAATTTAAGTGAGAATATTCAGACCACCAAAGGGAAGCAAATTTAGTAAATTCACATATAGCAGCACTAACACACATATTCTCAGGATATTTTATACATGCAAAACGTTGTTTTACATCCATCTCCCAGGTAAGATATGCATCAGGATTATATTTACCCTCAAAAGATAGAATATTTAATTTAAGCTTTGCAACATGATCATCATCACGTACCGGTGGGCGAGCATTGCGTTGGTAATGTCGGGTTCAGCCAGCAGGATGTGGAGGTTGTTCAACCTCCTCGTCAAATAGATCATCGTTGTCGAAGTCGAAGTAGTACCCGTCATTTTCCCCCAAGGTCGCAGCAGCAGTCACGTTGGAAGCCTTAGGTGCATCAGCTGCAGTAGTGGCAACTGAACCAGCAGTACGACCCGTGTTCAGAATGCGTTGTGCGCCATGCCGAGGTGCAACCGGTGTAGGAGCGGGTGCAGGTGTAGGCAATCTGTCCAAAACCTCCTTGAAACGAGCGTCTATCTTGTCATTGAAGGATTTCTCGAGTCCTTCGATCTTGTTCATGGCGGTGGTGAGCTTGTTGCCATACTCATCTAGTCTTGCATCCACATCTTCAGCGCGTCCTACCAACAGCTTGAAAAAGTGGGCATGTAACTCTTGGTTCGTCATCTTTGCGGGGTCACGCGAAGTATCTGCCATGGTTAGTCCTTTAAAAAGCATAGGTGTATATGCCTATAAATACGGAAATATGGTGGAAGGAACGTGTAATCCGTCAATCAATATACAAAGCTCTTACAAGTTCTTACCAAACAGCAGGAAAAGGCGATGTGCAACCGCAAAAATCAGTAGTACAGAGATTGAACCAAGCGATTACCAGGAGTCGAGACACTGCACGTGGAGAAATCTGTGGAGCTCTAGGAAGGCTTAGCAAAGGGGTTAGCAATTATCAAAACAACAATGCAAAGTTGAAAATATGCTCAACGACGGTACAATGTTGGTCCTAGGCTAGACCGTACTAGAGACGCGAGCCTATAGCACTAACAATGTCACGATGTGGCACAACTAGCAATGGAATGATGATATGGCGCCCTGAAAAGCGAACTGAGATGTCAAAAATCACTATGATGGCGAGTGTCTAGAACTGATCTACGGGGTCTAAAAACAGGATAGCCCCAAAATTTGTTGTCCAATTTTTTTATATGCCCCGGAAAGCACGCAGGTGCCAAAAAAATGTCGCTATAATGGCCAGAAAAGTGATCCCAGAGGTCGAAAACTAGTATAGCCAGAAAAAAAATTCGGAGGTGGTTCCAGACTTTTTTTTGTTATTTTTTGCTCTCCTTCCGGACTTGCGGCCGTACTTTAGCTTAACACGGAATTAGAATTATGCATGGACACAACAAGGAAAGGCAATAAAAGAGAAGGAAAAAACTAGAACAATTACTCAACTCGGACTCGTGACGTGGTAGGAAGGTGGTGGCGGAGTCGTAGTCGGGTATTGGTGGCATGGTGTATGGCATCGGAATATGGTGGCGGCTAGGGTTTTATGTGGCAGAGTATATGGAGGTATGTATGGCGACAGAATATGGTGGCGGTGGCTAGGGTTTATGTGGTGGGTGTAGATGGCGGTGATTTCGAGCGTGGCGGCGGTGACTAATGTGACCAGAACTCGAAACTCTAAGGGACGAGACACTAAGACCAGCAACTTGACGCGACGATGCAAACACAAATTCAATAATGCAAAAACTGAAAAGATAATGCAAGGCGTAGATTGGTGATGGGATGGATCTAAATCTAACTGTGTTTTTGGCTTTTTCGTGGGTTATAGGAAACCAAATCTAATCTACGAAAACAGTAAATCTCATCGAGCAACCTAAAATTTGATACCACTTGATAGGGCAAAGGTGTCCGATCTTTCGATGAGATGGTGATAGTCGATTTGGTGGAGTTCAGGCTTGACGATCCGACTACACGTGCGAGCACGAGCGCCAATGCAATTGCTAGGCCAATCTCCTGGAGGTTACCGATCTTGCTGGAACACGATCAGCCTGACCAGCGAGGGTTTTAATTCCTACTTGAAATCGAGAACAAGTAAGACCTAATATTGCAATCAAGATATTGCAGATTAAGATGAAAGCTTTATTGAAACGGTGGGATCCTGTATAGGTGCGAAGTACAAGAGGCCTCTGCGACGCTCGAGCATTGGAGAAGTTGCTATGATGGCTAACTTTATGTCTAAACAAAATCGGAGTCTAAAGTGATTGCTATGGGGAGTATTTAAGGAGGAAAAGGTGGGGTTTCGGCCAGCCATAGAGGTGGTGGCCAAATCCAATCCTAGAAGTCCTTTTCTCCTCAAATACGGACTCTAAAAAGTGGCTATTTAAAATCCTACGAAAAATGCATGGCCTGGCCCAAAATAAAGGTGTCACAGCACCATATTAAGCTATGGACGAATTTGTGAAGTATTAATCTTGAATATTTCGTCCAAGCCTTCAATCTTCATTATGGTGGCTTCAAAGTTCTGAAATCTTCATCCGTGGACTTCTCTTGAATGCTCACAAGCTTGCTGCCATCTCCATGCATGATCATGCTCCAATGCTTGTCCTTCTCATCCTTGCTAGGTCCATCATTCCTAAGAGTAACAAACAAATTTGATTTAGGCAGCATCATATTCTCATGTATATGAGGAATGGTTCCAAGAAACGAAAGTACCTAATAATTAAATAGCTTGGTACGAGCTCGAGTGATATGTCCTTGTATGTGTGTAGCTGTTGGTACAATTGTTGTATAAATAAATGGGATGTCTACATCACAATTGGATCGGGGAGACGGTATACAGAACACCCAGAAATCGGCAACAACCTCACCTCCGGAAGGGATCTGGAGGGGGAACTTGCCCAAGGGATCCATATTCACCCTACGCAGTTCTGGGAGGCCAAGGCATTGATCTTCATCTTCATCAACCGCTACATCACCAACATCTCCATCCATCCCATTTAGAACTTGTTGTAATTCCCGTACTAGTTGTGGATTTCACTGGTAGGAAAAGCCCTATTTGTGGCACACCTAAAATGGGGTCAGTGGCACATGTCCCGTGCGCCACTAATATTACGCAACTAATATTTTTATCCGTAGAGCACCTAGACATGCGCCATGGATAAACCCACTTATTCGTGGCGCATTGATTGCAGCTCAGGTCACTGTAGAGCTTCGTTGGGAGACCCCAAGAGGAAGGTGTGATGAGTACAACAATAAGTTCTTCCCTCAGTAGAAACCAAGGTTATCGAACCAACAGGAGGAAGGAAACGACTCAAAGGTGTTGCTAGCAACTTGGAAACCTGCACAACACAAACTCAAGACTTTGCCCCAACGAACAGTGAGGTTGTCAATCTCACCGGTTTGCTAAAAACAAAGGATTAAACATATGGTGTGGAAGGTAATGGTGGCTTGCTGAAAGTAAACAGTACCAGTGGAAGATGTATCAATGGTAAAGATTGGACCAGGGTCCACAGTTCACTAGAGGTGTTCTCCTTAAGATAAATAACATAACATGTTGGGTAAACAAATTATAGCGGGGCAATTGACAGGACAGAGCAAGGCATAACAATGCAATACTAGACATTAATGATCCTATGATATTTGATTGGGAATTACAACAATATACATAGACCGCCATCCAACTGTATCTATGACTAGTAATCCACCTTCAGGTTATCATCCGAACCCCCTCCAGTATTAAGTTGCAACCAACGAATAACTGCTTTAAGCAAAGTGTGTAAAGTAAACAATACAATTGTTCCATGAACAAGAGATTGTTGTTTTCTCCCTAGTAGCAATAGCACATCTACAACCTTAGATATTTCTTTCACTTCCCCAGATTCAATAGAGGCATGAACCCACTATCGAGAACAAATACTCCCTCTTGGAGTCACTAGCATCTACTTGGCCAAGATAGCTACTAGAAACGGAGAGCATGCAAGATCTCAAACAACACAGACATGATAGAATCAATAAGATAGAATCATTAACCAATCTGACATAGTAATCTCAATATCCATCGGATCCCTACAAACACAACATGCATGATTAAAAATATGATCTTGATCATGAATGGAGCTCATAAGATCTAAACATGGTAGCACAAAGGAGGAGAAACAACCATCTAACTATGATGATCCACAATTATAGTAGTTGTATCGTAGTACTTCCGATAAATAGGAGTGTCGATCCCAACGAGGAGCAGAAGGTGCTGAATAGTGGTATGGAGCAGGAACTCTCTGCAAATACTTAGCAAACAGATTTTTAGTGGTTTTCTGATAAGGCAACAAAACGAGGTGCAAGTAATAAATAACAAACGCAGCAAGTGGCATAATCCTTTCTTAGCAAAGGACAAGCCGGTGGAAATACTTATAAGGACCAAACGTTCTCGAGGACACATGGGAATTCTATCAAGTGCTTTCGCTTCAAATAGCTGAGTACTCTTCTTTGGTGTTGTAAGCGTTGTGTGGGTGAACCTATGCTAATGTACCGACCGTACTTGGACTAATACATACTTGTGATTAAACCCCCTGCAAACATCCGTAACTATAGGAAAGTCATTAAGATATAGATCTAACCATAGCCTTAAACTCTGAGATCCTACACTCCCTTGTGCAAAGGTGACCTAAAGGGGGTTCAGGTTTCTGTCACTCCGGCAACCCCACAATTAGTAGCCAAATACACAATGCATTCCCCTAGGCCCATAAATGGTGAAGTATCATGTAATTGACGTCACATGACACAACTAGAAGAATGGCACCACAACTTAAATACTAACCATTGAATAATAACTCAACACAAATCCACTAATAACAACATGACTTATCCCATGTCCTCAAGAACTAAACAAACTACTCACAAGGCATCATATGGATCAAGATCAAAGATGATATGATAATGGATAAAAATCTGAACATAAACAATAATCCAATGGTTCCACTCACAAGCATCAACTACAATAGTAATTAACACCGGGAAACTTTCCCCTAAGAACTAAAGCAATCCAACACAATTGTTACAGCAGGACGGAGTGGTGATGATGGTGCTGGTGGAGATGATGGTGTGGATGATGATGATCCCGATGAAGCCTAGCTTGACGATGGTGTTGATGGCGACGATCTCCCCTCTCCGGGAAGGAATTCCCCCGGCAGAAATCTGTCTGCCGGAGAGATCTTTGTCTCTCGATGTTTTCCGCCCCAGAGGTGGCGGAAATCTATCTGTGGTCGCTCTCCTAGCCTTAGGATTCCGTAGGGAAGATATAGGCGAAGGGGCGGAGTCGGGAGCCGAGCAGGTGGGCCACACCTGGCCTAGGCGTGGCCTAGGGTGGGCCCGCACCTAGGGGGTGTGGGCCCCCTGTGGCCCTTCTTCGCTCCTCCTTTTGGCTTCCTCAATCTTCTGGAAAAATAATATTTTCCCATATTTTTCTAGTATTTTTCTGATCTTCGCGAAATTGCATCAAAACACCCTCTTTTCCATCAGAATCCAGACTCCGGCAGTCCATCCTCCAAGAATCATCCAACATGAATAAACAGTGGAAAATACATAAGTAATACCTCATAATAAGACAAATAAAAATGAATAGAGGTAGATTATGATATAGAAAGGTGATGCAAATTGGGCGTATCAACTCCCCCAAGCTTAGACCTTCACTTTTCCCCAAGCGAAAACTGAGCTCAGTAAACATGTCCACAGGTTTATGGAGTGAAGTGTTGATAAAAGAATACGAACAAGAAGCATCACACTTACCATTACACAACTCATAGAAGAAAGCAACTCATTATATAACTTAACTTGCAACCAAGTACATCAGTCACAATAGAGATGCATAAAGATAAATCATAATTGGAATTGGCAAACTTGTTCTTGGTCAGAGAACACCTGTCAAATAGTTTCACAAAAAGCTTTTTGTAGAAGTTTTACAACAGGAGCACTATTTGCTCAAAAAGGTTTTTCACAAGTGAAGGATTTCAAAGTAATACTCAATAGGTAAGAGTTTTGTGCAAACAAGATAAAGAACATGATTGAATAAATCACCATATGAATGCTTGAAACACAACAACTCAAATGCTTGCTGGAGATAGAGAGGAGGTAGGTTTACTGATTCAACTTACAAAATAGAAGAAAGGTCCCTTTATAGAGGGAAGCAGAGATTACAAGTCATAAAGTGCTTCCAAAATATTATGGTACTTACTAGCTTTGAGCCCTCATTGCCCCTATCATAGGCATCTTGAGATGATTAAGGTTAAAGTGCACAAAGATAGAGTATATGTGTAAGGTTCCCAACCTTTAATAAGGTAGAGATCCCTGTGTTTACAATGCTAGTCCCTGGATCAATAGCTAGCATCCACAGTTAAGATGTAATATGAAGAAACAAAGGTCATAATACAACTTTATAACCAGGAATAAAATAACTTATTACATCTTACATAGCTCATTTGGCTATCTCATTACAATGCAGCAGAATATGACAATAGCATGGGGTCCTTCATCTTCAAAGTGCCACAGGCAGACATGTTGGTTGTAGACTTGTAATCCTAATCAATAAACTTCACTAACATCAAACAAACCTGCAACATAATAAGTTACAGCCACAAGGGTGAATACATTTGAATTGTATTGGCAAGTGATACTATGGTAGTATAGTGGAGTCTATCATCTATATGCATTTGTCTAACTGGAGCTTAGGCTTGCTTTGCACAAAATAGATTTTCCTTATCATTTGAAAACACTAAGTTTTTGCTTGTCAAAAATCACCCAAGGCATCTACTAATAGAAATTGGTGATCCTTCAACCCTTGTTCAACCACAAGTTTTTACTTAGAAATTGGGATTAGGAGATTCTTGATAGCTTCCATGTCTTGATGCTCAAATTGTCCTTTACCAGGGACATGGCTAAGTACTTAGATTTTACACTCTGCAGAGGTGGTGCACTTTACCCACAAGACTTGGTTTCACCAAGACAAGATCTTTCAGAAGTCTTCCCTTAGACCAGAATGGACGCGTTCCAACCTATCATTCCCCTACCACCAACTGTCCATTTGGCTAAGTTATTGCAACCTATATGATCCAGGCAGAGCCCATAATGCCAAGTGGCTACACTTGAAGCTTCTCAACATTTGACATCTCAAATCTCTTTGTTCCTGGGTGGCCATCCACAAGTGAGATACACAAGGTAAACCATAGAAATGGGCCTTGTGAACTACTCAACACAAACCATTCCTTCCATTCCACCCAGGTGATTCATTCACTTAGTTGTTTTATTAACAAAACACAAGTCCACAGACTTAGAAATATTCCATAGCATGAATATATATTCCACCCTTGTTTTCTACTAGCTAAGCTAAGCATGATAGTAGTAGGAATCTTAACTTAGGAAATTTCTACTAAGGTTTCATCTACTAGGATTTCCCATGGCATAGTTATACTTAGCAAAAATTCCATGCAAGTCTTACTTAGAAATATCACTAATGCATAGTGAAAATAATGGGACAAAAGTATGAAGCATCACTTGCCTTTTTGGTAGAGAATATAGGTTCACTCCTTGATCTTTACAATGTTCACACACTTCAAATCACTACAATTCAATCAAGCAACCAATATTTCAATCTACCATTCAAGCAATTCATCACATAAAATGATAGAAACAAAACAATGCATGCAAGCATGCCAAACTTTGTTTTATTTACAAAAGTGGTTTATAATTGGTTATAAACATTCTAAAACACTTTTTTGGTCATTTTATAAAGTGGAAAAGCCATTTCAAAAGATTCTTCCTATAAACCATTTTTAAACTAAGTCATTATTTTACGTGGTTGAAAATGCCTTTAGCAAAGTAATAATCTTATAGGGTTCACCAAATACATTTTCAAATCATAAAACTTGGTGTTTGGGGTCAGAGAGTTCAAATCAAAACATTTTCCCAAAGATTTTCTCCCAACAACATTTTTAATAAATAAACATTATTTTTATTTGACTAGAAATGGTTTAAATCAAAAGTTTATTCTTTTGCTTCACCAAATATATTTTTGAAACCACAAAGTGATTCCTATGGTCAGTAGGTTCAAAACAAACCATTTTCCAAAGGTTTTATCTCAAAAATCATTTTAGAACAAATTTTATATTCTAAACATGCATACACAAGTTTCTGCAAAAACAAACAATTTAACAGAAGCTTTTTACTAAACAAAGTGCATGATCAGAAAGTACTTGTTTTGCTGAATCCATTGATATAAAATTTGCAAAATTTGGACGTTTGGTTTGACAGTTATGAATTTTTCAAATTGGAACATCTAATAGACATTTCTGTTTTTATTTCAAACGGACAGGGCCACGTGGAGCAATCTCATTGGGCGGTACCATTTCGGTTGGATCGACCTTTCTGGGCCGTCATATCTAAATGACTATGCACGGTGCAGATCAAAGGATACCCCTTCGATCAAGTTTCTTTCGCGAGCGTTGGATCTAAATCCTACGATGCTCAGCACACTAGCCATCGAGTGGCGGCGCTGGCGGCGGTGACTGGCGGCGGAGCGGTCAGACGGTGGCGGTGCTGGCGAAATAGGAAGCGAGAGAGGGTGGGGAGATGCTCACCGAGTTCGCCGTGGCATGGGGAAGCTCGACGTGCTGGTTGTAGACGAAGGGGCGCTCGCATGTGCTGGCGATTGTTCGCCGGAGTCGTGGTCACCGTCGGTTGCGCTTAGACATCGACGGGGGCGAGGCTACAGTGCACGAGAAGGCAAAATAACAGTAGCGTTAGATGCGTAGAGGATTAGGGAGTGTGGGAGCATCACAGACAAGGGGCGGCGCGGTCAGAGACTACCTGGAGGCGTCGTCGGAGAAAAGGCAGACGGCGACGCTGCTGGTCGTTGTTGTTGCCGACGCTGGGAGGCACGCGCGGGCGAGCTGGAGCTACGGGGAGGTTCGCCAGGAGGTGGGGGAGTATGTGAGCTTGGTCGAGGAGGCAAGGGGCGACGCGGAGCTGCCGGAATTTCTCGCGGAGCTCGCCGGAGACAGTGAGGGTGTAGGGGGAATTGGGGACAGCCTGGGGGCTCCGGTGGTGTGGCGTCTGGGGGGAAATGGAGAGGGGATGATGGCGATTAAGAAGGCGTGGTCGCAAGGGGAATTTACTAGGCCATTTACGCGAATTCATTCGAGCAATCAACGGCAGAAACTGCCAGGCGAGTTCATCGCGGGGAGGAAGATGATGACGTGGTCGCAGGGCCCGTTTGACAGCGAGTGAGAGAGAGGAGGAGGTGGGGTCCAGTAGTCATACGCTGTGCGGGTAGAATCTCTGGTGCGAAGCGTTTTTCTGTGGGAGAGAAGGAGTGGGCTGGACTATTGGGCTTAGTGGGCTAGCTGGGCTGGCTGCTTCGTTTCCCCTTTTTTTATCTGATTCTTTTTCTTTTTCCATTTCTTTTTATTCTGTTTTGATTTTAATTAAACAATTCAAACATCAATTTGAATTCAAACCTCAACCAAGATTTGTGTAGGTTTAAATACTGATTAGTAATATAACCTGAAGTCAATTTTGGAACAAAGCTTTATTATTTTGGGGGTCTTTTAATTATTCAAAAAGGCTCTTGTTTTAAATCAAATAAGATTTAATAATATTTTCAAACACCTTTTAAATTCTTAAACCTTCCAAATCTTTTCAGTATGTTTTTATTTGTTTAATAGGGTGTCAAATAATTCATCTTGAATTATTTGGAAAGTATTTAATATGATTCATAAATCATTTGAATTGGGTATTTGCTTTAATTCCAATGGAATTAAATATAGTTTTAATTCCCTAAATTTTACTTGGAAGATTTATTTTACTTAAGTTAATTAAACAACTTTTATTCCACTTGGGTAAATTCCAAAATACTATTTTCTCATGAATTATATAATTATTCTCATTAGATATTTGTCTTTATTAACATAGGGTTAGAATGGTTAATGCAATTTTATTTGGAAATTCTTTATCCTTTTATTCTATTTGGATTTGGATTCTATTCATTCCATTTGCTTAATGGATTAGGCCAAGATTTAATTTGGTCTTTAAATATTTCTTATTTAATATTTCTGTCTTTATCTTAATGGATTAGCCCAAGATTTAATTTTCTCATTAGATATCTGTCTTTATTTATAGATCCAAACTTGGTGACTCCATTTTGTAAGATCTTATTTAATATTTATTTATCCTTTTAAATACATTTAGGATTATTTGCTCACCATTTGGTATGGATTTATAGATAGATGCTTTATTAGCTTTGGAATTTCAATTTCCTTGTCTTATTAAATTCATAAGATTTTATCTATGGCTCCAAATTAAGTGAAACCAATTTATATGGTCTTATAATATTTCTATTTGTCTTTCTTGATATTTTTACAAATGTTTGTTGACAAATTTTTATATGGATCAAATCCATAGGCTTGGAGATAACTTGGAAATGATTTTTATTCCATTAGAGTTTAGGGTTTGGATTTATTTTCCAAGTGTTTAAATTTCTAGATGCATTTTATGATGAATTCATTTCTCTTGATTTGGATTTTGTTGGATTCAAACTTTAATTAAAGTTTGTTCAAGATGGGATTTTTAAGTTTCCATTTAGAAACAAAGTTTCTTTTCTCCCTGATTTTCAATAATAATTTATTTTGTTTATTTATTTTTCACATTACAAGATTTGGAAAATCTTGGGATGTGACAATATGCTTGGCGAAATATAAGTTGGCAATCTCATGTCCCTTGAATATGAGGGCCACTCCTCATTTTACTCAACTTTGGTCACCGGTAAGTTCTTGTCATTGTAAGTACATGTGTATCATAGAGAACCGCCAACGAGGTACCCCTTACACATGGTACAGGAGCTATCCCATAACAAAAATGACAAGGCAAGCAGACAGTGAACATCTCAGCGATCTTTTTATTTACTATATGTATAGCTTTTTATTGAGGATGCTTCATAGATAGATCACTATGGTGATGCTGCAAGTTTCCACCATGATTAGACATGGCTTAGGCTAGCGGCCTAGGCGTTTCTCTAACACAAAATACAAACTCCATGGACTTACAAGTTCCCTCTTTATTTCACACCGTTGACATCCATAGACGAAAGAGCATGATATCAACTGAGTACAAAGTACAGGTGCAATGTTGAAAACATTCCCCATCACAGCAAGGTTCTGGTAATTCCAACGTATAGATGCAAGCATATACAACTTTGATGGCACAATGGTTCAAGTCTATAAGGGGAAAGAAAATAAAGTGTGCCATCAAGTTCGTGAGAGCTTTACTAACTAGTTTTCACATAACAAAATACTTTTTAATTCAAAAGGTAGATGAAGCTTGAGAATTTTCTCGGAATAGCAAAAGCTACTAGGTAGATATGGTGGACACAAATGGCAAAGGTTTTGGTTCAAAGGGTTTGGCAACATGAGAAGTATGCCTTCTCAAAACAGGTTTTTGGCTAGAAAGGCTGGGTAGCAAGAGAGTTGAAAGAAACAAGCAAACATACAAGTAATAAAGCCAAACATGCAATCTTCATTGAAGACACGAAAGATCTTAAATAAATAATACTAAGCTTATGAGCCAACAAGAAAGAAAGTAAATGATACAAAATACCTATAATCTTTTCTCTTTTTCTTTCAAACCTCAAAAAGTATTGCTACTGACCAAAACTTGGTTTGCGAAAACCAATTTAGATCCACTTGATGATCCCAAAGTGGTGCCAATACTTATCAACAAGATCCATCATATAATAGAGATCGCAAACTAAAATAAGAAGTGCAAAAAGTAAAAAAAAACTTCTCATTAATATTCCAACAAAGTCACTCACACCAAGGGATACATAGATAACCAACTAAAGGAGAGATACTTCCACATGCAAACCAAACTATAAGATAACCTCTCTACCAAAGATACGAATCCACTAAAAAGGTAAAAGATAAAAGATAATGGTGGTGATACCGCGACACTGCCCCAAGCTTGGAACAAGCCAAGGGGATGCCAAACCTGATGTTGAATTACTCCTTCGGTGGTGGTGTTCTCTTGTTTAAGGAAAGGAGATCCTCCAGCCTCTTACGAAGCCTGTCATTCTCTTATTGAAGTATAACCACCTTCATCCTCAAAGCACGGTACTTATCACAAAACTCGTTAGTGGTTGAAAGGGCTTCTGCTGCCTCAGGGCAGTATCTGAAGTCTGGACGAAGGCTACGATTCCCTGCTTACGAGAAAAAGGATCCCTAGTGTTAATTACTCCTACCAAAGTAGGTTTCCTTGCCCTTGCCCCTGTGAAGGTTTATTCTTCCAATTTTATCTCCTCCACGGGCTTCTTGCCTTTGTCATTGGCAGAGACCATGGTGCTCTAAACTTGAGAAGTTTTTCTGACAGAAACTGATCGAAACGTAAACACGATGAGAACACGATGCACGAACCTCAGGGGATCCGGGGGGTTATATATTGCGAAGTTTCAATGCATAAGGAAGGTTTTGACATGGAAATGAGGAGGAGACGGAGTTCGAGGGTGGCACACCCCCCTCAGGCGCGACCAGGCTGGGCCCGCGCCTGGGGTGGGTTTGTCCACCCAGGACTCCGTTTCCTCTTTTGTTCTGTCTCGTAACTTCCCTTATGTATTAAAAACATCAAAAATATAAAAAGATTGGGGTTTCACGAACGTTCTGTTTTCACCACTTTTACCTAGTCAAAGACGAATTCTGCAGACTCTTTTTCTCCTTCTCCTGGAAGTTTCCTTTCCTCACAAGACAATACACAAACATCAATGGCAAAATTAGTGCAAGCAAAACAACAAACCTTTATGTTCACACTTCAACTGAAATCTATTAAAACAAAGGCTTCTATAAGAGGCAAATGCAAATGATAACAGAAATCTGTCAAAACAGACCAGCAGGTAAATGTTGATTTTTTTGAAAACCTTCTGTTGCTCAAATCAAAAAGTTTAGAACTAATGAAAGTTGGGTAACAACTTGGAGAATAATCTCAGAAAAATACAGCTTCATCTGACATACTGATCTTCCTCACGAATTTTTACAATGCAGCACAAAAATCTGTCCCAGGACAGCCACTTTTCACAACTCCTCTACTTCACAAAAGTAGTTGAACTTGACACAAAAACCAAAACAAAAAGGATAAGCAGCGGTCATTACAGAGGTAATAACTTCCAAGACTCGACAAAACTCTTGGGTTATCTCCTAACAAGTACTTTTCTTTAATGCCTTTAAGTTAGGCTTGAAACTTTCAAAAATGCTCACAAAGGAGATATAAATCTGGAGTGAAAAACAGCATCAACAAGAAAATAACCAACACACTTGAGTCTAACCCACTTCCTATGCATGGGAATGTCATGATAAAACAAATTGTTGAAACAAAAAGCCACAAGCATAGGAAGACAAAACAGATGCAACTTCAAAGCTTTCAACATAAAACGGGGAAACTTAACATTATTGAGAAGCATAAGACCATGTTTCCCTCTCTCATAATAACTTTTTTTTGAAATGTCTCTCATAATAACTTTCAGTAGCACTTTGAATAATGTTGACAATATAACTGTCACTGGCAACAACTTTATCATAAGAACGAGCATACTTATAGTCACCAAAAATAGGTCCAAGGTCATAAACTGGATCAATAGAAGCAAGTTGTTCCATCCTGAAATCTTTATTAAGCACGCTATTTTCACAAGGAGCTTTAGCAAATTTGGAAAATTTAAACTCATAAGAATCTCCATCAAACTTAGTTAAAACTTTCTCCTTCTTACAATGTATAATAGCTCCACAAGTGTTCAAGAAAGGTCTACCAAAAATGATAGGACAAGTTTTGCTAGCTGCAGAATTAAGCACTAGAAAATCAGCAGGAGACTTAATCTTACCACAAAGAACCTCCACATCTCTTACAATACCAATAGGGCAAATGATTTCCTTATTTGCAAGGTGTATAACCACATAAATGTCCTCAAGCTCACAAGGACCAATTTCATGCATAATTTCCCTATAAAGCTCATAAGGAATAGCACTAGAACTAGCACCAATGTCACATCCTAAAATTTTCCAAATTTTGAAATGTGAAAAATAAATAAACAAAAGAAATAGTTGTTGAAATTTAGGGTGAAAAGAAACTTTTTGTTTCTAAATGGAAGCATCAAAACCCTTCTTGAACAAACTTTGAATGAAAAGAGAATACAACAAAATTCCAATCAAGTGAAATGCATTCATCAATGAATGTATCTTGAAATTCATACACATGGAAAAGTTAAATCTAAACCCCAAGTCTTAATGAAAACAATTCCAAAGATCAAATGCATTTTATTCATGGAAAGAAACTTGAATATAAATACTTGGGAAAATAAACCAAAACCCTAAAAACCTAATGGAAGAAAATCATTTCCAAGATCTCCCTAAGACTATGGATTTGATACATATAAAAATCTATCAGCAAACATTTATAAAGGATCAAAAATGATAAATAAAAATATTATAAAACCATAGAAATTGGTTTCATTCAATTTGGAGCCATGGATAAAAACTCATGAATTTAATAAGGTTAAAAGAAATAATTTCCAAGGCTAATAAAGCTCCTAGCTAAAATTCATGCCAAATTATGAGCAAAGTAATCCTAAAAGGATTTAAAAAGATAAATAAATATTAAATAAAAATTATACAAATTGGAATCACCAAATTTGGATCTATAAATAAAAAGTTATGGATTTTATAAGGCAAAGGAAGAAAATAAATAATTAAGGAATATTTAAAAGCCAAATTAAATCTTGGCAAAATCCATAAACAAATGGAAGATATTAAATAATAAAAATAAATAAAAGATTATTTAAATAAAACTATATGGGCTTTGAACCATATTCAATTTTATTTAAATAAAAACAAATTGCCTACACTAAATAATAAATCCCAAGAAAATTATTTGGAAGACAAATTGGAACTTGAATTAAATCCAAAAGAAAATGGAATAAAGATAATCCAAATCCAAATAAATAAAGGGATAAAGAATATTCAATTAAAAGTATATGGGATTAAAACATATTCAAATTATTAAAATGAAGACAAAATCCCTAATAAAAATGATTAAATAAATCATGGGAAAAATAAATGAAATTACCAAACTGGATTAAAAGTTATCCAATTAACTTAAAAAGAATAAAATAATAATTAAAAAGAATAATATGGATTGGAAACATATTTAAAATCTTATTTAAATAAAGATAAAATGTCTATTTTAAAGAAATAATAAACCCTAAGAGAATATAAGACAATATTCTAAAATGGATTATTTAATACAATAATAAACAATATTAAAAGCTTACTGAAAGTTTGGAAAAGTTCTGAATTATTTGAACAAAATGAAAATAGAAAATGAAATCAGAAAAAGAAAAAGATTTAGAAAGAAAAAAAAAGAAAACAACCAGCCTAGCACCCCTAGCCCAGCAAAGCCCAGCAGGCCCAACACAACCACCTCTCTCTTCCCCGTGAACCGTTTTTTCTCACCCGCAGATCTACCCACTCACCCACTGACAGAGAGACCCCACTGTACCCCTCCTCAACTCGCTGACTCCGCGACCCCACTGCGCCACATCATTATCGTCTACCCCGCGACCCGTTCCCCCCTCTCCCTCACTGCCGTTCTCTACCCTTAAATCCTTGCGTTAATTCATGTTAATGGCCGCGTGATTCTCGCATGTGACCCCGCCCTCTTAAACGCCTATCTCCCCTCTACCTTCCCCCCCTACGCCACACCCTCTCCACCCGAGGGCTGCCCAAATTTCTCGCCAACACCACCACTGTCTCCGACGAACTTCCGTCCAAATTCCGGCAACGTCGAACCTCCCCACTGCCCCTGGAACCTAGTAGCTTTCTCCCCATTGCTGTGCGCATCTTCCGGTACCATCCACTTGTCCGCGCATGCCCCTAGAGTCTCGGCAACGTCTTTGACTGAGCGCCACCACCCACTGACCCGACTCCGACGACCTCCCCTGGTAACCCTAGCCCGTCCCCTTCTCTCTGGTTGACACTCATGCGCTCTCCTCTCTCACCTGCGTCTAACGGCACCTCTGGTTTGTCTTAGAACGCACCGTAGCCTCGCCAACAACGACGAACAGACGCGCCCGTTGCCAGGAGCTTCTCCGATGAGCAATCGCCGGCAATCTCGTGCGCCCCTTAGTCTACGGAGACCACCTCGAGCTTTAGCACGTCACGGCGAGTCTGGTAAGCCTCTCCCCCTCTCTCTCGCTTCCTAGGTTAGCCGGAACACCGTAGATAGAGCCGCGCCGCCGCTCACCATCGAGTCGCGCCGCCCATCGGTGGTCAGCAAGCTTTGGATCATCGGATGCAGATCGAATGGTTAGGATTAGATTTTAAACGAAGGGGTATCGTGTGTTGTGTGCCGTGCGATTTAAGTTAGATCCAACGCACCGCATCAGTCGATCCGTGCGAACCGGTACCGTACAGTAAGAACGTGACACGTGGCCTGTATTTTGTTTTAAAAACAGAAACTATTCTATTAGATGAATGATTTTGTAAAATTATTAACTATTGTTCTGCTTGGACAAATTTTACAAATTTTATATCAATGGATTCACAAGAATGTGAAATTTGCAAGCATGCCCTTAGTTTAGTATTTTGCTTCTGTAAAATTGGTTGTTTTTGCAGAAACATTTCTAGGCCTATTTTGAGTATAATTTTTTTTCTAGAAATGATTTTTGAGTAAAATCTTTTGCAAATGGTTTGATTTAAACTCTCTGACCCTAAACACTAAGTTTTGGATTTAAAATGTATTTGATTAACCCTAGAAAACTATTACTTTTTATAAAGGATTTTCTAGTAAAACAAAATGTTGCTTTGATTTAAAAATGGTTTTTGAGTGAAACCTTTTGTAAATGGAATAGTTTTAAACACTTTGACCATAAACACTAACATTTGAGTTCAAAAATATATTTGGCTAACATTAGAAATTATTGCTTTTATTTAAATTATTTCTAGCAAAACAAAAATGATTTAAATGGCCCATTTTCACCAACTTGATTTCAAATGGTTTTGCCACTTTTATAAATGACCAATAGGTGTCTTAAAATGTTTATAGCCTATTAGAAACCACTTTTCCAAATAAAACAATCTTTTGCATGCTTGCATGCATTGTTTTGTTTTCTTTATTTTATGTGGTGAATTGTTTGAATGCTAGATTGAATATTTGCTTGCTTGATTGATTTGCAGTGAACCTTGAAGAGTGTGACAATTGCAAGATCAAGGAGTGAACCTATATTCTCTACTAAAAAGGCAAGTGGTGCTTCATACATTTTGTCCTGTTATTTTCACTATGCATTAGTGATATTTTGAGTAGGACTTGCATGGAATTTTTACTAAGTATACTAAGCCTTGGGAAATCCTAGTAGATGACGCCTTAGTAGAATTTTCCCTAAGTTAAGATCCTTACTACTATCATGCTTAACTTAGATAGTAGAAACCAAGGGTGGATTATATTCATGCTATGAAATATTTCTAAGTCTATGACTGGTGTTTTGTTTAATAAAACAATTATGTGAATGAATCACCTGGGTGGAATGGTATGAATGGGATATGTTAAGTGGTTACACAAGGACCAGTGACTGGCAACCTTGTGTATCACACTTGTGGAAAGCCACCCAGGAACAAAGAGATTTGAGATGTCAAATGTTGAGAACCTTCTAGTGCAACCACATGGTATATGGGCTCTGCCAGGATCATATAGGTTGCAATAACTTAGCCAGATGGACAGAAGGTGGTAGGGATGATAGGTTTGGAACGCTTCCATTTGGTCTAAGGGAAGGCTTCTGAAAGATCTTGTCTCGATGCATGTCGAGTCTTGTGGGGAAAGTGCACCACCTCTTGAGAGAGTAAAATCTAAGTACTTAGTTATGTCTCCGGCAATGGACAATTTGAGCATCAAGACATGGTAGCTATCAAGGATCTCCTCATCCCAATTTCTAAGTTTAAAATTTGTGGTTGAACAAGGGCAAAGGACCAGTGGTTACACAAGTCCGAGTAACTGGACAACCTTGGTATCACACTTGTGTTCCTTGGGTGATTTTGACAAACAAAAACTTAGTGTTTTCAAATGATAAGGAAAATCTATTTTGAGCAAAGCAAGCCTAAGATCCACTTAGCCAAATGCATATAGAGATAGATACCACAATTCTACCATAGTATCACTTGCCAATACAATTCAAATGTATTGACCCTTGTGGCTGTAACTTATTATGTTGCAGGTTTTGTTTGATGTTAGTGAAGTGTGTTGAATAGGATTACAAGTCTACAACCAACATGATTGCCTGTGGCACTTTGAAGATGAAGGACTCCATGCTACATAGTTTTATCTGCTGCATTGTAATGAGATAGCCAAATGAGCTATGTAAGATGTAATGAATTATTTTATTCCTAGTTATAAAGTTGTATTATGACCTTTGTTTCTTGATATTACATCTTAAACTGTGGATGCTAGCTATTGATCCAAGGACTAGCATTGTAAACACAGGGATCTCTATCTTATAAAGGGTGGGACCTCTATAGATGGTATCAGAGCACTCTGTTGCCTTTAGGATTGTAACCCTAGGATTGGACAAAACCCCTTAGGAAAATAGGAGTTTTATTTGTTCCAAACTTATTTACAAACAATCTTGTAAACTCTTTCCTCAACCTTATTGGATTTTGATCCTACATCTCTGATTTTCAACTTGATGGACAAAGACTTCAACATGAGCAAGGATTTCAACATCACCAATGACTTCAACTACAATAACACCAAGTACTTCAATTTGGACATCACTAAGGACTACAAGTGAGACAAGAAAATATTACTCAAGACTTGAAGACTAAGGAAACACAACTTAGAAGGAACCATCATCACCTTTGAAGTTTTGTGACCAAGATGCAAGAAATTTTCCAACGATACCATGATCTTGTTCAAGAAGAAACAACTAAGAAGAATGGAATGATCTCAAGTGAAACCTATAGATGGACCACCATACTAGTGTTTAGTTTAGATCATATATTGATCACACCAACTTATGTGGTATAGGAAAAATATTTTGTTGCCTAAAAATGTGCTTGAACCTTGTTGTTTGAGTGGAATGTTTGTTTGTGATTGCTTGCACATTGTTTGTGTGAATTTTTGTGTGTGATTATAATTCTTCCTCTAGAAATCTTTTTCCTAATCTAATCCCAAACCAACCCAAACAGATGACTTCTCCAAGAGACCACAACTGCAACATCAAGGATGGTGACAACAACAACCAAGAGATGCACATGAGAGAACAACTGCTAGCAGCCCAAGCCTAGTTGAATCAAGTGAGAACTCAATTTTTAGCCAACAACAATGGGATAGAACCAACCATGCAAAAGTTTTTGGAAACCCAATCCCAATTGTTGCAAAGGATGGCCAATCAAATGATCAACATGAGAGACAACCTTTCCCAAGGAGATTGTGTCAACAATGATATCAAGGATGATATTATAGAAGGAATTCAAACTTGCAATATTTATGGAGACATGGAACACACTTACAAAGAGCATGTGGACCAATGCCCAAATTGTGAAGAGAAACATCCAACTAAACAATGCCCCACATCTCAAGTGAATTGTTTCCTATGTGAAGGAAATGATCATGTCCCTATACAATGCCCCATCTATCCTATAGTTCAACAAATGAAACAAGATGGAATGCATCAAATGTTTGGAAAACTCCATGAAGGAACAACTTCTACCAAGAAGGATGAAGACAAAGGAAAATCTCAGTATGCACCTCCATACATTGTAACCCATCATGGTGGACAAAAGAGGAAACATGGACATTATCCTAGGAATCGTTCAAGGAACCGAGGAAATTTTCCCACCTTTGAAGTGAGATATGAAGAACATGAACTAGAAGAACTCATAGCTTTGGAGAAACCCAAGAACAAGAAGAGCCAAGGAAACAAACAAGCAATAGTGAAACCAAAGATGAGGAAGGATATTAGCCAAGTGATGTGCAACCACTACAAAGAGCTAGGCCATTATGCATCATATTGTCCAGAGAAGGAACCTTAAGACCTTAATCTTATCACATGTTTAAAATGTGGAAACAAAGGACACTATGCAAACAACTTCCTAGAACATGAGGATCTCAGCCTTGTTAGATGTTTCAAGTGTGGTGACAAAGGACATTATGCCAACAACTGTCCAGAGAAGATACATCAAGACCCCAAGTAAGCCAAGATGTAATCTAGTCAAAAATCTTTTTAAGGGTGGTAGTACCCTAGTTGTCTTGAACCCAACTTGTAACCTTTAGCCTTCCCAAATCTCAGGATGAGATTTATTTTAAGGGTAGCCTGTCACATCCCAAAATTTTCCAAATTTTGAAACCTGAAAAATAAATAAACAAAAGAAATAGTTGTTGAAATTTAGGGTGAAAAGAAACTTTTTGTTTCTAAATGGAAGCATCAAAACCCTTCTTCAACAAACTTTGAATGAAAAGAGAATCCAACAAAATTCCAATCAGGTGAAATGCATTCATCAATGAATGTATCTTGAAATTCAAACACATGGAAAAGTTAAATCTAAACCCCAAGTCTTAATGAAAACACTTCCAAAGATAAAATGCATTTTATGCATGGAAAGAATCTTGAATATAAATACTTGGGAAAATAAACCAAAACCCTAAAAACCTAATGGAAGAAAATCATTTCCAAGATCTCCCTAAGAATATGGATTTGATCCATATAAAAATCTATCAACAAACATTTATAAAGGATCAAAAATGATAAATAAACATATTATAAAATCATAGAAATTGGTTTCATTCAATTTGGAGCCATGGATAAAAACTCATGAATTTAATAAGGTTAAAAGAAATAATTTCCAAGGCTAATAAAGATCCTAGCTAAATTCCATGCCAAATTGTGAGAAAAGTAATCCTAAAAGGATTTAAAAATATAAATAAATATTAAATAAAAATTATACAAATTGGAATCACCAAATTTGGATCTATAAATAAAAAGTTATGGATTTTATAAGGCAAAGGAAGAAAATTAATAATTAAGGAATATTTAAAAGCCAAATTAAATCTTGGCCAAATCCATAAACAAATGGAAGATATTAAATAATAAAAAGAAATACAATATTATTTAAATAAAACTATGTGGGCTTTGAACCATATTCAATTTTATTTAAATAAAAACAAATTGCCTACACTAAATAATAAATCCCAAGAAAATTATTTGGAAGACAAATTGGAACTTAAATTAAATCCACAAGCAAATGGAATAAAGATAATCCAAATCCAAATAAAATAAAGGGATAAAGAATATTCAAAAAAAAAGTATATGGGATTAAACCATATTCAAATTATTAAAATGAAGACAAAATCCCTAATAAAAATGATTAAATAAATCATGGGAAAAATAAATGAAATTACCAAAGTGGATTAAAAGTTATCCAATTAACTTAAAAAGAATAAAATAATAATTAAAAAGAATAATATGGATTGGAATCATATTTAAAATCTTATTTAAATAAAGACAAAATGTCCATTTTAAATAAATAATAAACCCTAAGAGATTATAAGAAAATATTCTAAAATGGATTATTTAATACAATAATAAACAATTTGGAAATCTTACTAAAAGTTTGGAAAAGTTCTAAATTCAAATGGGTGTTTGAATTATTTGAACAAAATGAAAACAGAAAATGAAATCAGAAAAATAAAAAGATCCAGAAAAAAAACCCAGCCCAGCACCCCTTGCCCAGCAAAGCCCAGCAGGCCCAGCACAGCCACCTCTCTCTTCCCCGCGAACCTTTTTCTCACCCGCAGATCTACCCACTCGCCCACTGACAGAGAGACCCCACTGTACCCCTCCTCAACTCGCTGACTCCGCGACCCCACTGCGCCACCTCATCGTCATCTACCCCGTGACCCGTTCCCCCTCTCCCTCACTACTATTCTCTGCCATTAAACCCTCACGTTAATTCGCGTTAATGGTCGCGTGATTCTATCCTGTGACCCCGCCCTCTTAAACGCCTGTCTCCCCTCTACCTTCCCCCCGACACCACACCCTTTCTGCCCCATGGCTGCCCGAATTTCTCGCCAATACCACCATTGTCTCTGACGAACTTCCATTCAAATTCCGGCAACATCGATCCTTCCCACTGCCCCTGGAACCTACTAGCTTGCTCCCCATTTCTGTGCGCATCTTACGGTACCATCCACTTGCCTGCGCATGCCCCAGAGGCTCAGCAACGTCTTCGACTGAGCGCCACCACCCACTGCCCCGACTCCGACGACCTCCCCCGGTAAACCCTAACCCGTCCCCTTCTCTCTGGTTGACACTCACGTGCTCGCCTCTCTCACCTGCGTCTAACGGCACCTCTGGTTTGTCTTAGCACGCACTGTAGTCTCACCAATGACGACGAACAGACGCGCCCGATGCCAGGAGCTTCTCCGACGAGCAATCGCCGGCAATCTCGTGCGCCCCTTAGTCTACGGGGACCACCTCGACCTTCAGCACGTCACGGCGAGTCTAGTAAGACTCTACCCCCTCTATATCTACCTAGGTTAGCCAGAACGCCGTAGACAGAGCCACGCCGCTGCTCACCATCGAGTGGCGATCCCCATCTGTGGTCATCACGCTCTGGATCATTGGATGCAGATCGAATGGTTAGGATTAGATTTTAAACAAAGGAGTATCGTGTGTTTTGTGTCGTGCGATTTAAGTTAGATCCAACGCACCGCATCAGTCGATCTGTGCGAACCGGTACCGTCCAGTAAGAACGTGACACGTGGCCTGTATTTTGTTTTAAAAACAGAAACTTTTCTATTAGATGAATGATTTTGTAAAATTCATAACTATTGTTCTACTTGGCCAAATTTTACAAATTTTATATCAATGGATTCAAAAAAATGTGAAATTTGCAACCACGCCCTTAGTTTAGTATTTTGATTCTGTAAAATTGGTTGTTTTTGCAGAAACATTTCTAGGCCTATTTTGAGTATAAATTTTTTTCTAGAAATGATTTTTGAGTAAAATCTATTGAAAATGGTTTGATTTAAACTCTCTGACCCTAAACACTAAGTTTTGGATTTAAAAATGTATTTTATTAACCCTAGAAAATTATTACTTTATATAAAGGCATTTCTAGTAAAACAAAATGTTGCTTTGATTCAAAAATGGTTTTTGAGTGAAACCATTTGTAAATGGAATAGTTTTAAACACTTTGACTATAAACACTAACATTTGTGTTCAAAAATATATTTGGCCAACAATAGAAATTATTACTTTGATTTAAATCATTTCTAGCAAAACAAAAATGACTTAAATAGCCCATTTTCAATAACTTGATTTTAAATGGTTTTGCCACTTTTATAAATGACCAATAGGTGTTTTAAAATGTTTATAGCCTATTAGAAACCACTTTTCCAAATAAAACAATCTTTTGCATGCTTGCATGCATTGTTTTTTTTATTTTATGCGTGGTGAATTGTTTGAATGCTAGATTGAGTATGTGCTTGCTTGATTGATTTGTAGTTAACCTTGAAGAGTGTGAAAATTGCAAGATCAAGGAGTGAACCTATATTCTCTACTAAAAAGGCAAGTGGTGCTTCATACATTTTATCCTATTATTTTCACTATTCATTAGTGATATTTTGAGTAGGACTTGCATGGAATTTTTACTAAGTATACTATGCCTTGGGAAATCCTAGTAGACGATGCCTTAGTAGAATTTTCCCTAATTTAAGATCCTTACTACTATCATGCGTAGCTTAGCTAGTAGAAACCAAGGGTGGATTATATTCATGCTATGAAATATTTCTAAGTCTATGACTTGTGTTTTGTTTAATAAAACAACTATGTGAATGAATCACCTGGGTGGAATGGTATGAATGGGATATGTTGAGTGGTTACACAAGGAACAGTGACTGGCAACCTTGTGTATCAGACTTGTGGAAAGCCACGCAGGAACAAAGAGATTTGAGATGTCAAATGTTGAGAAGCTTCTAGTGCAACTGATGCAGTCCGTCCTACGGACGCACCTCCATCTACACCACCTAGTTCCCCAAGTGGACCAATGACTCGCGCTTGAGCCAAGCTCCTGCAAGCTAAGGTTAACTCTCTCCTTTCCTCATGTGACTTTGATCTAGCTTTGGATGGCTTGCTACTTCATGCAACTACGTTATGTATCCTCAGCTATGAAGCAACCATGCTGCACCAAGCCCCCAAGGAAGAAGAACCAGGAGAAGGCGCTGCTGGAGCCTTGCACACCGGAGTCTCCGGTGTACACCGGAGTCTCCGGTCCTGTACACCGGAATCTCCGGACCATCCTCTGGTCCGGCCCCAGGAACCAAGCCAGGGACAGTCAGAAGGCCCCTCCGGAGACGGGTCCGGAGATTGAACGGAGTCTCCTGCCCAGACCGGAGTCTCCGGACTGCTCGACACCTAGCATTTCAAGGGATTTTAGGCCTGGCCCATGTAACCCCCAGTTTCGTCCCAAATTCCAGTTTTATCCCGAAACTAGCCCTGTTTAAGTGGCTGGCCTATAAATAGCCCCACCCCTCTATTGTAAACACTATACTTGGATAATTGTAGTTGAATACACCCATTTGAGGATCTATCAACTATTTGTCTCATGATCCTTGACAGGTGCACCATATTATCCACAACCTCTTGGATTATGCCTCGTGCGTTCAAGTTCTACAATTCCTTGGGATCTCTGTGTATCGTCCCCAAGTAGTCAAGATCTCATCAAGCATCTCACCCCCGCTGTTGGCCGTGGGAGAGTGTCTTGCCCAACACCGATCCTAGGGATTGTGTTGGACCGGTCGCCACCGGCGTGAGCTATCGGCTTGTATCGTGTTTTCGCGTGTGTGTGTTCATCGAGTTCTTCGCGTGTGTGTTCGTGGATTTCATCCTCCCCTCCTCTTTCCACTCGCTTACCCTCGATTTCCACGGGATCCGTGAAATATCGGGCCACCCCAAGGGGTCACCCCTAACATATTGGTATCATGAGCTAGGTTTATCACAAATTTCCCCTCAATTTTTCTTCTATCCACCATAAATTCGAAAATTTCCCAAAAAATAGCCCCAGTTTGCCTTTGGATCGATCTATCATTTTGGAGCTTTATTTGTGGTTTTGATCCGACCAAATCTTGTCTAAGGTGTTGGTCCAACTTTTGCCTGCGTTTCCCAGCCCAATTTTGGCCAAATTTTCGCGGATTTGAGGACTCTAGGCATGAATTTCCGCTCAAGAACACGAGCTGATTTTCCACACTGGAGTATCCGGCCCTGTGAACCGGAGTCTCCGGCCCTGTGAACCGGAGTCTCCGGCCCTGCACGCCAGTTTTTGACTTTTCTTCTTGTTCTGCATTGGATAATCTGTCCTCTTATTGTTTGTGTTTCGTGTGCGTGTCACCAACTAACATATATCTTCCGCAACATCGCCCACGCTCTTCGACAGCACGGACCCCAAAATATTTCCCGCTCCATCGATACAAGATCATCATCAACAACTAAGGTATAACTTGTGTTAACCCTTGTAGCCATATCTTCTTCTGTGTGTACCTATCCTATGAGAGCAACTCATTTTGTGTTTGTCTAAGCATTGGGCACTTGCCATTGGAAAGTGAGAGTGTGAGGGCAAATGCAAAAGTTAACATAGTAGTATAGAAAGGGAGAAAAAGAATCAAAAAAAGAAGAAAAATAAAAATAAAAAGATACATAGTCTCCCAATACAAAGAGAGTATCAAGCTTGTAAGCAAAAGAGAGAGGAAAAAGTGCGCCAAGGCAAGTGCACAAATCCGTTGCTTACCCTCTTTTGGCAAACGAGTTGTGGTCTCTCCTCGAGTTGGCACGACAACCGAGCATAGTCTTCATTAGGACCTTTTGTGCTCACTTACATAGTCGTGCTAACCCCATTTTTCTCCACGCGTGTGTGTAGTCGTAGGTTCTCGTAACTTTTCGAGTTGACCATCACCTTTTGACTTGAGTTTTGTTGGATCTTATCGACGTATGACTATCCTTTTCATTTGGTTGGTTCTTTGGCTTTCCACACTCCTTTCCACCAAAAGCTTTTGAGAGTGTAGTTCCTTGTGTGTGAGTCTCTTTGTGATTTCACTTTGCAAGATCTTAGCTCTCTTGTGTGGCAATTGGTTTGATACAATCTCCAAGGTGAGGTAAAAGGCTAACTCTCCATGTCTCTCCTCCATATACAATCCTTGTGGCTTTGCATCATGGACAGGAATGGCGAGTCATCCCAACCAACGCCACCTCAAGAGGAAGACGCACAATACATGACAAGGTGGGATCATTGGAAGATCTGTGGAGAATTCAACTATTGTTGTGACACCCTTGAGCGGCGCCAAGATGAACAATTTAGCGAAACCCGAGTGGAGTTCAAGAGCATCAACAACCGCTTCGAGGAGGTCCGAGGACAAATGCATGCTATGCAACATAACCTAGGCCATCAAAATGAAGCTCTTGGTCGCGCCCTCGCCGCAACAGATGAGAAGCTTCAACGCCTCATTGATGGGTTAGCAAGGCCGCGATCTCGCGACTCAAGCTCGTCACGACACTCCTCAAGTGAATCAAGCACTCCACACCATCACGCTTCAAGGCACCAAGAGGGACCCGTCGTTCACTCCATGAGCTCTTCTCAAGCGGTACCATCTCCACGACACGCCGCGACATCAAGCTATGATGGTGACCTCTCCGCAGGACCTCCAAGACATGAAGCGAACCGTCCACAACCAAGGGCACTCGTGATCCAACAAGGGCAACCTCACGTGGACCCCCAAGCCCATCGTCAACGACACATCCCGTCAAGAACAATAGCAAGCTCCCCAAGCTCGTCATGAGAACCAACAACCTCCTCCTCGTCCTCAACCGCGCCAACAACACGAGCATCCTCCCCAAGCTCATCGTCAAGACCAAGTTCCACCACAAAATGAGGCACCACGACAACCGCAAGGGCAACGCCACCATCACCAAGCAAGGCGTGAGAGCTCGGATGATGAAGATGGCCATAAAAATCATGGCAACCGCCGACACTGGAACCGCCATGAAGAATAAACTTTTAGCAAGATCAAATTCACCATGCCCAAGTTCACCAGTTCCAATGAACCCGAAGAATATCTCTCCGGGGAACTTAAGGTTGACAAGGTCTTTCGCATGCACAACTATAGCAATGAGAATATGATGGCCATGGCGTCCTTCGAGTTTGATGATTATGCAAACCTTTGGTGGGAACAAGTCCAACTCCCTCGTGAAGCAAAAGAAGAGCCTCCAATCACAACTTGGCAAGATATGAAGGCTCATATGAGATCCCGCTTTGTTCCTTTGCACTACACGCGTGATCTCTTTAACAAGCTTCAAACGCTTAGTTAAGGGACAAAGACCGTGGAAGAGTACTTCAAGCAAATGGAGCTCAACATGATCCATGCCAACATTGAAGAGCATGATGAACAAACAATGGCACGTTTCCTCAATGGTTTGAACCACCAAATCAAGCGCATCACCGAGTTCCAAAAGTACAACAACATAGTTGAGCTTGTGCACATAGCAACAAAAGCCGAACGTCAAGTGCAAGAGGACATCAAGTACAACAAGCCAAAGACGTACTTCACCTACAAGCAAGCGCCAATAACTACATCAACAACACCAAGTGGAAGCTCATCAAGTACCACCAAGCTTCCCTTCAAGACAACACTTCCTCAAGGAAAACCGCCCCAAGTGGCAAATACACAAAGGATGATCAACATTCAATGGTGAGTGCTACAAGTGTGGAGGCAAAGGACACAAGTCGGCTGCATGTGGAAACAAGAAAGTTTTGTTCATCCATGACAATGGCGATGAAGAATACTTGAGTGAAGATGAGTTTGATGCAAGGGTCAAGGAAGCATTGGCTAGGCAACATTTGGAAGATGACCAAGAACTACTTGTGTGTGAGCATGACGCAAGTCCATCGCTTGTGGTCACAAGGGTCTTAACTACTCAAGTCAATGAGAATGAAGACCAAAGATCAAACATCTTCCAAACTCGTGCCGGTATCAATGGTAAGTCCATAAAAGTTGTCATCGATGGAGGGAGTTGCCACAATCTTGCAAGCACGGAATTGTGTGAGAAGCTCAACCTCACCCTCCATCCACATAATCTTACCTACCATATACAATGGCTAAGTGACCAAGGGTTCGTCAAGATCAAGCACACCGTCTCCGTAACTTTCTCAATTGGACCATACAAAGACACGGTGGAGTGTGATGTGGTCCCCATGACGGTTTGTCATATGTTGGTAGGTAGGCCGTGGCAATATGACAAGCGTGCTTTACATAATGGTCACACAAACGCTTATACCTTCAAATGGATTGGCAAGACTTGTGTTTTGCAACCAATGACTCCTAGCCAAATAATTACGGACAATGCAAAGGCCTTAGCGAGGGCGCAAAGCACAACATCATCTTGTGAGAAGAGCGGTGAGCGAGAGAACCACACTATAGTGAGTGAGAGCCACAAGCCAAACTCGAGTGGAAAAACTAGGAGTGTTCTTCTTGCCACCAAAAGTGAGATGAGAGAAGTGCGGAACAACCCATCCATCTTGCACTATGTCCTTAGATGCAAGGGACTATCACAAGGAACTAATGACTTGACAAACGTTCCTCCTTCTTTGATGACTATTTTGCATGAATTCCAAGATGTGTTTCCCGAAGAGCTTTCTCATGGACTACCCCCTCTTCATGGAATCGAGCACCGCATCGACCTCATACCCGGCACACCCCTTCCGGCGCTGCATACCGCATGAACCCGGAAGAGACGAAAGGAGATAGAACGACAAATCAACCACCTCATCTCCAAAGGTTTGATCCAAGTATGAACTAGCCCAAGCGTGGTACCCGTGATTCTAGTCCCAAAGACGGATGATACGTTGCGGTTATGCGTGGACTGTCGTCCAATCAATGCTATCACCGTGCGTTATCGACATCCTATACCGCGCCTTGATGACATGCTTGATGAGTTATGTGGAGCCACTATATTTTCGAAAATTGATCATCGTAGTGGTTACCATCAAATACGCATGGCCGAGGGTGATGAGTGGAAAACCGCCTTCAAGACCAAGATTGGTCTCTATGAATGGTTGGTTATGCCTTTTGGCTTATCTAATGCCCCATCTACCTTCATGCGCCTTATGAACCATATTTTGATATCTCTCATTGGCAAGATTGTCGTTGTTTACTTTGATGATATTCTTGTCTATAGCAAGTCACTAGAGGAGCATGTCACACATGTTAAGGAGGTCCTTCACATCCTTCGTCATGAAAAGGTATATGCTAATCTCCCCAAGTGTACCTTTGCGAAATACAAACTGGTTTTCCTTGGTTTTGTTGTGTCTTCTAATGGCATTGAGGTTGATGTCTCAAAAGTTAAGGACATACGAGATTGGCCCATCCCTGCCAATGTTAGTGAACTTTGTAGTTTTCATGGGCTGGCTGGTTTTTACCGTCGCTTTGTGAAAGACTTTTCTACCATTGCTTGCCCTCTCAACGAATTAACCAAGAAAAATTTCACATTCGTTTGGGGCAAAGAACAACAAAAGGCTTTTGATGAGCTCAAAAAGAGACTCACCGAAGCACCACTTCTTGTGTTACCGGATTTCACAAAAAAAATTGAGATTGAATGTGACGCTAGTGGTATTGGCATTGGAGGCGTCCTTATGCAAAATGGGCATCCTATTGCATACCATAGTGAGAAACTTGATGGCGCACGCCTTAACTATCCAATTTATGACAAAGGGCTTTTTGCCTTGGTTCGTGTCCTTCAAGTGTGGCAACACTACCTTTGGCCCAAAGAATTTATCATCCATTCCGACCGTGAGTCGTTGAAATATCTTAAGGGCCAAGCCAATTTGAGTAAAAGGCACGCCAAATGGGTTGAGTTCATGGAATCTTTTCCTTACATTGTCAAGTACAAGAAGGCAAAGAAAATGTAGTAGCGGACGCTTTGTCTCGCAAAAACACAAACCTTCTTACGCGACTCGAAGTAAATGTCTTGGGTCTTGATGACATCAAATCTTTTTACGCGTTCGACCCATTCTTTGGATCAATTTTTGCAAAGTGTTCAATATACAAAGGGGTTGATGATTTCTATTTGCATAAGGGTTTTCTTTTCAAACAAAATAAGCTTTGCATTCCGAAGTCGTCTCTCCAAATTTTTCTTCTTCAAGAGTCCCATGGTGGAGGCCTTATGGGTCACTTTGGCCGTAACAAAACATATGACATGCTCTCCACTCACTACTATTGGCCCAAGATGAAGCGCGACGTGGAGCGCCATGTCCAACGATGCACTACTTGTGTCCAAGCTAAGTCTAAGTCTAACCCTTTTGGTCTTTATATGCCATTGCTTATTCCTCATGCACCTTGGTCGGACATTAGCATGGACTTTGTGTTAGGATTTCCTAGATCTAAACATGGTCATGATTCTATATTTGTGGTAGTGGATCGTTTTTCTAAAATGGCACACTTCATTCCGTGCCATAAGACCGATGATGTTTCACATGTAGCAAATTTGTTTTTCAGGGAAATAATTCGGCTACATGATGTACCAAGAATAATCGTCTCTGACCGCGACGTCAAATTCATGAGCTACTTTTAGAAGACACTCATGGCCAAGCTCAGTATCAAGCTCCTATTCTCGTCCGCCTCGCATCCTCAAACCGATGGACAAACCGAGGTCGTCAATCGAAGCCTTGGCACACTTCTACGTGTGTTGATAAAGAAGAACCTTAAAGATTGGGAGGAATGTATTCCACACGCCGAGTTTGCCTACAACCGCGCCAAACACTCCACCACCATGAGGAGCCCGTTCATGATCGTCTATGGATTCGAGCCTCTCACCACGCTCGATATCCTCCCCTTCCTCTTCATGACCGCACCAATATGGATGTTGACAAACATGCCCAAACAATGAAGAAACTCCATGAAGACACAAGAGCTACGATCGAGCAACAAGTGCTTTGCCAAGAATCAAGGCTAAACAAGAACAAGAAGGAGCTAATCTTCGAAGAAGGCGATCTTGTGTGGATACACTTGAGCAAAGACCGCTTTCCCAATGATCACGACTCCAAGCTCAAACCAAGGGGAGATGGCCCCTTCAAGGTCCTCAAAAGAATAAACAACAATGCATACGTCATCAACATACCAACCTCCAAGTACCTAGTGAGCATACGTTCAACGTCAAGGACCTATCACCGTACCATGGAGAGAATCAAGATGTAAACCATGAAGAGTCAAGGACGACTCTTTCCCAAGGGGGGGAGCTGATGCAGCCTGTCCTACAGACGCACCTCCATCTACACCACCTAGTTCCCCAAGTGGAACAATGACTCGCGCTCGAGCCAAGGTCCTGCAAGCTAAAGTTAACTCGCTTCTTTCCTCATGTGACTTTGATCTAGATTTGGATGGCTTGCTACTTCATGCAACTACGTTATGTATCCTCAGCTATGAAGCAACTGTGATGCACCAAGCCCCCAAGGAAGGACCAAGAGAAGACACTGCTGGAGCCCTAAACACCGGAGTCTCCGGTCTTGTACACCGGAATCTCCGGACCATCCTCCGGTCCGGCCCCAGGAACCAAGCCAGGGACAGTTAGAAGGCCCCTCCGGAGATGGGTCCGAAGATTGACCGGAGTCTCCGGACCCAACACCGGAGTCTCCGGACTACTCGACACCAGGCATGTCAATGCCTTTTGGGCCTGGCCCATGTAACCCCCAGTTTCTCCCCAACTTCTAGTTTTATCCCGAAACTACCCCTGTTTAAGTGGCTGGCCTATAAATAGCCCCACCCCTCTATTGTAAACCCTAGACTTGGATAATTGTAGTTGAAGACACCCCTTTGAGGATCTATCAACTATTTGTCTCATGCTCCTTGACAAGGAGCACCAAATTATCCACAACCTCTTGGATTTTGCCTCGTGCGTTCAAGTTGTACAAGTCCTTGGGATCTCGGTGTCTCGTCCCCAAGTAGTCAAGATCTCATCAAGCCTCTCAACCCTGTTGTTGGCCGTGGGAGAGTGTCTTGCCCAACACCGATCCTAGGGATTGTGTTGGACCGGTTGCCACCGGCGTGAGCTATCGGCTTGTATCGTGTTTGCCCGTCTATGTGTTCATCGAGTTCTTCGCGTGTGTGTTCGTGGATTTCATCCTCCCCTCCTCTTTCCACTCGCTTACCCTCGATTTCCACGGGATTCGTGAAAGATTGGGCCACCCCAAGGGGTCACCCCTAACAGCAACCACATGGTATATGGGCTCTGCCAGGATCATATAGGTTGCAATAACTTAGCCAGATGGACAGAAGGTGGTAGGGGGTGATAGGTTTGGAATGCGTCCATTTGGTCTAAGGGAAGGCTTCTAAAAGATCTTGTCTTGATGCATGTCGAGTCTTGTGGGGAAAGTGCACCATCTCTCGAGAGAGTAAAATCTAAGCACTTAGCCATGTCCCGGACAATGGACAATTTGAGCATCAAGACATGGAAGCTATCAAGGATCTCCTCATACCAATTTCTAAGTTAAAAATTTGTGGTTGAACAAGGGCAAAGGACCAGTGGTTACACAAGGCCCAGTGACTGGACAACCTTGGTATCACACTTGTGTTCCTTGGGTGATTTTGACAAACAAAAACTTAGTGTTTTCAAATGATAAGGAAAATCTATTTTGAGCAAAGCAAGCCTAAGCTCCACTTAGCCAAATGCATATAGATGATAGATACCACAATTCTACCATAGTATCACTTGCCAATACAATTCAAATGTATTGACCCTTGTGGCTGTAACTTATTATGATGAAGGTTTTGTTTGATGTTAGTGAAGTGTGTTAAATAGGATTACGAGTCTACAACCAACATGATTGCCTGTGGCGCTTTGAAGATGAAGGACTCCATGCTACATAGTTTTATTTGCTGCATTGTAATGAGATAGCCAAATGAGCTATGTAAGATGTAATGAATTATTTTATTCCTGGTTATAAAGTTGTATTATGACCTTTGTTTCTTGATATTACATCTTAAATTGTGGATGCTAGCTATTGATCCAGGGACTAGCATTGTAAACACAAGGATCTCTACCTTATAAAGGGTGGGACCTCTACAACCAATATCACATAAACCATAGTAGCAGTGATCACCAATTTTAACAGAAAGCACAGTGACACTAGCTTTTCTAGCCATTTTAGGATGAGAAACAATATTAGTAGCGTCTTCACAGAAGACAATATGCTCATCCTCTATATTTATGGCAACAAGATCTTTCACAATAGCTACCACAGGCTCAATATCATTGAGCTCATCAGGCTCCACAGTTTTCTTTGCACTTTTGCTAACCACATTGGCTATGATGGAATGTTCCCTTACCTTAGAAGTAAAAGGGATTTTCTCCACATAAGGTTCAGGCAAAATAGGATAAATAGTACAAACCTCTGTGCTAGCAGGAACATGGGTGAAAATGTCTTTATAAGGAGCATGGTAATTGTCCCACTCTTTCTTGGGAATTTCAATATAAGAGGCAAAGGCATTAAAACATTTTGCAAGAACTTGAGGATCAATACCAAACTCATTGCTAATATCACGGAAGTCATCGGTTCCCATAAAAGATTTAATGCATCCATAATCATAGTTTATACCTGACTTTCTTCCTTTGTCATTCTCCCAAGCTTCAGTGTTTTATTGAATACGGTCTAGTAGATCCCATTTAGCTTCTTCCTTCATACGTGTGAATGATCTAGCACACGAAGTATCTAGTAAATCTTTATCATGAAGAGAGAGCCTAGCATAAAAGTTATTGATAGTAATATTTTTAGGGAGTTCATGAATAGGACATTTAAGAATTAGTAACTTCAATCTCCCTCAAGCTTGAGCTGTACTCTCTCCATCACGAGGCCAAAAGTTATATATCAGATTTCTATCCTTATGAATCTCACTGGGAGGATAAAATTTGGAATAAAAGAGAGATGCCATCTCCTCCCATTCCATAGATTGTCCATTCTTTAGCAGCTTATACCATTCTTCAGCTCTCCCTTTCAAGGATATGGAGAGTAACTTCTTCTTCACCTATTCAGTTGTGATACCTGCGCACTTGAACAACCCGCATAATTCATGGATAAAAAGCAAGTGATCACCAGGATGGACAGTTCCATCCCTTAAATAATAATTATCCATAACATGATCAACAATACTTGTAGATATCTTAAAAGGATCTATCTCAACATGTGGTGGTTCATCTTCTACCCTAGAAGTGGTAGTATTTTTCCCAAACATAAAACCAAGTGGGTTATCCATATTGGAAACAAAGTAACAAGCAGTAACAAAAAGTAATACTCATAGTAGAAGTTTCCTTTACAAGTTCCACTCTTCAATAGCTCTTCACTCTCCGGCAACGGCGCCAGAAAATAGTCTTCATGACCCACAAGTATAGGGGGTGTATCGTAGTACTTTTGATAAATAGGAGTGTCGATTCCAACGAGGAGCAGAAGGTGCTGAACAGTGGTATGGAGCAGGAACTCTCTTCAAATACTTAGCAAACAGATTTTTAGTGGTTTTCTGATAAAGCAACAAGACGAAGTGCAAGTAATAAAGAAAACACTGCAAGTGGCACAATCCTTTCTTAGCAATGGACAAGCCGGTGAAAATACTTATAAGGACCAAACGTTCTCAAGGACACATGAGAATTCTATCAAGTGCTTTCGCTTCAAATAGCTGAGTACTCTTCTTTGGTGTTGTAAGTGTTGTGTGGGTGAACCTGTGCTAATGTACTGACCGTACTTGGACTAATACATACTTGTGATTAAACCCCCTACAAACATCCGTAACTACAGGAAAGTAATTAAGATATAAATCTAACCACAGCCTTAAACTCTGAGATCCTACACTCCCTTGTGCAAAGGAGTCCTAACGGGGGTTCGGGTTACATCACCGCAACCCCACAATTAGTAGCCAAATACACAATGCATTCCCCTAGGCCCATAAATGGTGAAGTATCATGTAGTCGACGTTCACATGACACCACTAGAAGAATAGCACCACAACTTAAATACTAACCATTGAATAATAACTCAACACAAATCCACTAATAACAACATGACTTCTCCCATGTCCTCAAGAACTAAACGAACTACTCACAAGACATCATATGGATCAAATCAAATATGATATGACAATGGATAACAATATGAACATAAACAATAATCCAATGGTTCCACTCACAAGCATCAACTACAATAGTAATTAACACCGGGAAAGTTTTCCCTAAGAACTAAAGCAATATCCAACATAATTGTTACATTAGGATAGAGTGGTGATGATGGTGATGGTGGAGATGATGGTGTGGATGATGATGATCATGATGAAGCCTGGCTTGACGATGGTGTTGATGGCGCCGATCTCCCCTCTCCGGGAAGGAATTCCCCCGACAAAAATTTGTCTGCTGGAGAGATCTTTCTCTCTCGGTAGAGGCGGCGGAAATTTATCTGTGGTCGCTCTCCTAGCCTTAGGGTTTCATAGGGAAGATATAGGCTAAGGGACGGAGTCGGGAGCCGGGCAGCTTGTCCCTCATGGAGTAGCAATAAATGCCTAGGACACCTTCAAAGACCATAAGAGTGACTAGATACAAATAGTTCAAGGACAAGCAATAACAACAATATGAAACAATCAATAAGTTTTGGGACAATGCACATAGAACTAAGAATGGCAACTATGCTCTCTTAATTGGTGCCTAAGGATAGAAGGTGGAGACTCAATATAATAGTGGAAGAAAGACCCTTCATAAAGGGAAGAAGGGATTTCAAGTTCATAAAGAGCTTCCAAAAATTGGTACTTGTTAGCTTTCAGCTCTCATTGCCCCTATCATAAGCATCTTGAAGTGATTAAGGTTAAAGTGAACAAAGATGGAGTATATGCTTGACAAAGTATAAGTTGGAAATCTCATGTCCCTTGAGTATGAGGGCCGCTCCTCATGCTACTCAACTTTAGTCACCGGTAAGTTCTTGTCATAGTAAGTACATGTGTATCATTGAGAACCGCCAACGGGGTACCCCTTGCACATGATAAAGGAGCTATCCCATATCAAAATGACAAGGCAAGCAGACAATGAGCATCTCACCAATCTTCTTATTTACCATGGGAAATGGTGCTTTTTTCTCTCTTTCCTCTTTTCAATGTCTCTTTTTTATAAGAAGAAAGCTTCAAATATTGCTCACTATGGTGATGCTGCAAGTTTCCACCATGATTAGGCATGGCTTAGGCTAGCGGCCCAGGCGTTTCATTAACACACATACATAACTCCATGTACTTACAAGCTCCCCTTTTATTTCACATCGACGACATCCGCAAATAAAAGAGCATGATATCAACTGGGTACAATGTACAAGTGCAATGTTGAAAGCGTTCCCCATGAAAGCATGGTTCTGCTAATTCCAATGTATAAGTGCAAGAATATACAACATAGATGACACAATGGTTCAAGTTTATTAGGGGCAAGAAAATAAAGCGTGCCATCAAGTTTGTGAGATCTTTAATCACTATTTTTTCACATAACAAAGTGACTTTTTAATTGGAAGGTAGATAAAACAAGAATATAATTGGAATGGTGTAACACACCATGCATAGGAATTTATAGTGGACACTTTGGAATAACTTGGTTTCTTGGGGGTTGGATGCATGAGTAGAGCTTACTCATTCAAGTGGAGGCTAGCAAAAAGACTGGGAGCAACCAACTAAGAGAGCAATAATGGCCATAATCATGCAGAGCGACAAAACATTACTAATCAAAGCATAAAGTGGTACCACAAGTCAAAATCTAAATGATCATAGAGGCTAAGGTGACTGGTTCATAGTCATAACATGGTGTGAGCATGTGCCAAGTCAACCCAAAAAAAGCATCAAACGAGAATACCACAATACTATGCTTTTGGATGCTAAAACAACGCATGATTCTTTCAAGGAACATTAAGCAATCCTAATTGTTTAGAACAAGTCATGCTACAACAATAATCACTAAGTATAAGGTCAAAACAACATTAGCATGATATGATAAAGTCTAAGTCACAGTCAAAGCAATCTCCTCTTGTACTACTAAAGCAAGAACTTCCTACTCCTTTCCAACACCAATCAACTTATTTGAGAACAACACAGCGAGACAAGGGGTCCAACTACTTTATTCAAGCAAACTAAGAAAGCAAAAACCGAAAACGAAAAACAGACGCTCCAAGAACAACACAACAGTGCATGAAACAATAAAAACAAAGTGTCTCGAAAGACCTGAGATTTTTATTGATGAAGAAGGGGATGCCTTGGGCATCCCCAAGCTTTGACGCTTGTACCTCTTGAATATTTCTTAGAGTGACACGGGGTGGCATCCCCAAGCTTGATCTTTTGTCCATTCTTCATTTCATTATATCATTCTTCCTTTACACATGAAAATTTTCTGCATACAGAACTTAACACAATCTTCATTAGCAACATTAGTGCATTCAAAAGATAATAGACCTTTGGGTTCTAGTTTTAAAACAGCAAAACTTTCACTAAAAACACAAGGTACTGTAGCAATTACTTCAAAAAGCTCAATTTCCCAAAGATAACCCAAAAAGGAATCAATAAGAAGCAAATGCAAATAATGGCAGAAATCTGTCAAGACAGACCAACAGGTAGAACCCGATTTTTTTAAGATCTTCTGTTGCTCAAATCAAAAAGTGTTGAACTAACGCAAGTTAGCTAACAACCTAGGGGATTTATTTAGAAAATTACAGCACAATATGACTTATAGAGATTTTACACAAATTTTTACAGTGGAGCATAAAAATCTGTTTCGGGACAACAAATCCCCAAATCTTACTTCCCTTTCATTAGAGGTTATTCTTGGCACAAAAATCAAACAAAAAGGATAAGGAGAGGTTATTACAGAGGTAATAACTTCCAAGACTCAACAAAACTATTGGGTTATCTCCCAAGAAGTACTTTTCTTTAATGCCTTTAAGTTAGGCACAAGAAGCAAGAATCAAGTATTTTCAAATGAAGATGCATTTGTTGGAATTATGCCCTAGAGGCAATAATAAAGATGTTATTATTATAATTCTTGTTCATGATAAAGTTTATATTCCATGCTAGAATTGTATTAAGCGGAAACTTTAATACTTGTGTGGTTTGTGAACAACACCGTGTCCCTAGTACGCCTCTATGGACTAGCTCATTGATCAATGATGGTTAAGGTTTCCAAACCATAGACATGAGTTGTCAATTGATAATGAGATCATATCATTGGGAGAATGATATGGTGGATAGACCCAAACTAAGAAAAGCTATTAGATCGTTTCATAGTGTTCGTCTTTGCGAAGCTTTTCTCATGTCAAATATTGTATTCCTTAGACCATGAGATAATACAACTCCCTGGTATCGGAAGAAAGCTTTGAGGTCATCAAACGTCATCCTATGAGAGGGTGATCATAAAGGTGTCTCTCAGGTGATCGGAAAGTATCTGTTGGGTTGTATGTATCGAGATGGAATTTGTCCCTCCCAAGTCGGAGAGATATACTTGGGCCCACTCGGTGTCGATATCAACACTGCTTGCAAGCATGTGGTTAAGGAGTTAATCACAAAGTGATATCGGATTACGGAACGAGTAAAGTACTTGCTATGAACGAGATTGAACTAGGTATGACGATACCGACGATCGAATCTCGGGCAAGTAAAATATTGCGAGACGAAGGGAATATATATATGGGATTGATTGAATCCTGGCATCGTGGTTCATCCGATATGATCATCGATGAATGTGTGGGAGTCAATATGGGTGCCTGGACTCGCTGTTGATTATTGATAGAAGATCATGTGCATATTCTCGAACCCGCAGGTCACACATAACGTGTCTCGACGCTAGGATAGATTGGATACTTGGTTTATGAATTTTGTTCGGAGTCTTGGATGGGATCCGGGACATCACGAGAGGTTCGGAGTGGTCGGAGAATAAGATTCATATAAAAAGGCAGTTTTTGGAGTTCGAATTGTTCCGGATTAATCGGTATTGTAGGAAGCTTCTAGAACCTTCGGAAGGGGCCAACGTGGTCCCACCTTCCGGGAGGGCATGGGCCTATGAGGGAGTGTCCTGGCGCATTGGGCCAGGGCACAAGGCCCCATAGGGCCCAGCCGATCCTAGATAAGTTTAAATCGTTTAAACTAGAGATAAGATAGGGTTTCTAGAAGGAGAGTTTAAATCGTTTAAACTAGAGATAGGCTTGGAGGATGGGCAGGCTGGCCGCACCCCCTCTATATATAGAGGGCTGGTGCACCCTCCTACCACACACACCTTCCTCCAAGCCCTAGTTGCCCTGCCTCCTCTCTCCCTCCCATTGTTTGTAGGCGAAGCCTGCGCAGAAATTATCCACCATATACACCACGCCGTCGTGTTGTAGATCCAATCCATCTCTCCACCATACTTGCTGGTCCGAGGAAGGAGGAGACGCCGAGGTGCTGCGTGTGCATCTCACGGAGGCACCGCCACTTGTGGTGCTAGATCGGATCGGATCGCGAGGAGGAGAAGCGAGTACGACTACATCACCCATGTTCCTACGAACGTTCCGCTGTGCGAATCTTCAAGGGTATGAAGATCTAATCCAATATCTCTCGTTGTTTGCATCTCCTAGATTAGATCTTGGCTTTCCCTCTGTTCGCTTCCGTAGAAAATTTTGATTTACTATGTATGCGAAACCCTTCAAAGGTGGTATCGAGCTAGATCTATGCGTAGATGTGATTCACGAGTAGAACGCAACATGGTTGTTGCGGGCGTTGATGTTTTCTGTTGCAAGCCTCTTGTTTGTGTTCTTCTTATGACGCGGGATAGTGAGATTGAAGTGGTCCAGGCCAACCTTACGCGACGCCGTCATGAGACCGGCTCGCACTTGACGTGTGGCTTGTACCACATGCGGTGGTGGATGTCGTTTCTCTCACTATAGTTGTCATGGGATTAACACCGGAGTTTGGCAACCATAATATCACCGTTGTGGCTTTCCGTAGGTAAGAATTGTTCTTAGCATCTACTCCCATAAGCCACGTAAAACATGCAACAACAAAGTAGAGGCGTCTAACTTGTTTTTGCAGGGAGTGTTTTCTGTGATATGGTATGGCCCAAGATGTGATGTGTATATTGTATGCGATGATCATGTTTTGTAATGTTTCACGACTTGCATGTCGATGAGTACACAACCAGCAGGAGCCATATGGTTGTCTTTATAATTGTGTATGACCTGCGAGTCAACTTCTTATACGCCATGTAATAGCTTTACTTTATCGCTAAGTAGTTAGCAATAGTTGTAGTTGCTATTCGTGGTGGAGGCAATCATGGTGAAGTGATGGAGATCATGCCGGAACGCACAAGATGGAGATCATTGCGCGAAGATTGGCTATACCATGTCACATAAAGTTATATGCATGCGATGTTTATCCTTTTATGTATCTTATTATGCTTAGATCGCGACGGTAGCATTATAAGATGATTCCTCACTTAAAGATCAAGATAAAAACTGTGTTCTCCCCAAGTATGCACCGTTGTGAAAGTTCGTCGTGTCCAAGCATCACGTGATGATCGGGTGCTATAGACTCTACGCTCACATACAATGGGTGCAAGCCAGTTTTACTGCAGCGAAATACTTGGGTCTAACTTGACGAGCCTAGCATGTACAGTCATGGCCTCGGAACACACGAACCGAAAGGTTAAGCATGAGTCATATGAATGATATGATCGACACTTTGCTGTCCACCATTGAAACCACATCTCTTCTCATGAAGATCGAATTAGGTGTGGTGAATTTGGATCGTGTTCACTAAACAACTCGAGGGATGTTGAATTTAGTGGGAGTTCATCTAGTAATTTGATTAAAAGTTGAACTAGTTATCATGAACATAGTCTAATTTGTACTTGCAAATATTGTAGATCACATGGCTAAGTCCAACTTCAACTTCAACGTTTTTGCTGAGAAAGAAAAGCTTAAGAACAATGGGTCTAACTTCACCAACTGGCTCCGCAATCTAAGAATCATTCTGTCTGGCGGACAAAAGGATTATGTCCTTGGGAAAGCGTTAGGTGACCCCCCTGCTGCAACTGCGCCGGCTGATGAGAAAGTTGTCTATCAGTCTTGCAAAGATGATTATGGTGTGATTAAGAGCACCATGTTGTTTGCTATGGAACCGGAACTTCAAAATCGTTTTGAAAACTATCCCGGGCCCTTTGAGATTCTCGAGGAGCTGAAAACCATGTTTCAGACTCAGGCCCGTTCTGAGAGATATGAGATCTCGAGAAGTTCTTTAAGCGCAAGATGGAGGAAGGGAGTTCCGTTAGTGAGCACGCCATTAAGATGTCGGGCTACACTCAACGCCTGAGCAAGCTGGATGCAAGATTCCAGAGGAGCTCAAGATTGACAGGGTTCTGCAATCACTCCCTCCCAGCTACAAAAGTTTTGTAGTGACTCATAATTAGATTGGTTCCACTGATACGATCACCGAGATCTTCGCAAAGCTGAAGGCTGCGGAGGTGGACATCAAGAAGGATGATCATGTGTTGATGGTCAACAAGCCCTCCTTTAAGAAAGGTAAGGGTGCAAAGAAGCCCTTCAAGAAAGGCGGCGGCAAGCGCGTTGCCCCTGCTGAGAAGAAGCTCAATTCTGGTCCTAAGCCGGACACTGAGTGCTTCTATTGCAAGGACAAGGGTCCTTGGAAGCATATCGTCCGAAGTACTTAGCGGACAAGAAGGGCACCATCAAAGGTATATTTTATATACATGTTATTGATGTTTTCCTTACTAGCCCTCGTTGTAGTGCACAGGTATTTGATCTTTGGTTCGATTGCTAATATTTGTAACTCAAGCAGAGCTACGGAATAGACGGCGGACTGCGAGGATGAGGTGACGATCTTGGCGTTAAGCGGATCAAGAGTTGATGTGATGGCCGTCAGCACGCTCTCCTTAGTTTTACCTTCGGGATTAGTTTTAAACCTTAATAAATGTTATTATGTGCCTGAGTTGAGCATGAACATTATTTCTGGATCGTGTTTATTGCAAGACGGTTATTCATTTAAATCGGAGAATAATGGTTGTTGTATTTATATGAGTAACATCTTTTATGGTCATGCACCCCTTGTGAATGGTTTATTTCTTCTAAATCTCGAAAGGGATGAAACACACATCCATAACATTGAGGCTAAGAGATGCAAAGTAGATAGTGATAATACTACTTATTTGTGGTGCTTGTCGTCTAGGTCATATTGGTGTAAAGCGCATGAAGAAACTCCATTCGATGGACTTTTGGAGTCTCTTGATTTTGAATCATTTGACACATGCGAACCATGCCTCATGGGCAAGATGATCAAAACCCGTTCTCGGTATGATGGAGCGAGCAACGGACTTGTTGGAAATCATACATACCGATGTATGCGGACCGATGAGTGTTTCGGCGGTGGATATGGATATCGCTATTTTCTCACTTTTACCGATGACTTAAGTAGATATGGGTATATCTATTTAATGAAACATAAATCTGAAACGTTTGAAAAGTTCAAAGAATTTCAGAATGAAGTGGAGAACCATCGTAATGTAAAGATTAAGTTTCGCGATCCGATCGTGGGGCGAATATTTGAGTTATGATTTTCTCACGCATCTCAAAACAAGTGGAATCGTTTCACAACTCACGCCACCCGGAACACCACAACGCAATGGTGTGTCTAAACGCCGAAACCGAACCCTATTAGATATGGTCCGATCGATGATGTCTCTAACTGATTTGCAGTTATCATTTTGCGTTTATGAATTAGAAACCGCTAAATTCACTATAAATAGGGCTCCATCTAAATCCGTTGAGGCGACACCGTATGAGCGTGGTTTGGTGCTAAACCTAAGTTGTCGTTTCTTAAAGTTTGGGGATCTGAAGCTTCGTCAAGAAGTTGATGCGGACAATCTCGAAACCAAAGATGATAAATGCGTCTTCATAGGATACCCTAAGGAAACTATTGGGTATACCTTCTATCACAGAACCGAAGGCAAAGTGTTTGTCGCAAAGAACGGTTCCTTTCTTGAGAAGGAGTTTCTCTCGAAAGAAGTGAGTGGGAGGAAAGTAGAGCTAGACGAGGTTATTGAACCTTCTCTTGAATTGGAGAGTAGCGCAGACCTGAAATTGTTCGATGCTGCTTTGCACCAACAATAGAGGAAGCTAATGACAAGGATCATGAAGCTTGGACGATGCTCTTCGAGCGTCGCAGTCGACAAGGTCGCGTGCCCCTCCTGAGTGGTACGGCAACCCTGTCTTGACTGTCTTGTTAGTAGAAGACAGCGAACCTACGAACTATGAGGAAGCGATGATGAGCCCAGACTCTGAGAAATGGCTAGAAGCCATGAAATCCGAATTGGGATCCATGAGCGAAAACCAAGTATGGACTTTGGTGGACCCTCCTAGCGACCGAAAGGCCGTTGAGTGCAAATGGATCTTCAAGAAGAAAACGGACGCGGATGGTAATGTTACCGTCTATAAAGCACGGCTTGTTGCGAAAGGTTTTCGACAAGTTCAAGGTGTTGACTACGATGAGACTTTCTCTCCCGTAGCGATGTTTAAGTCCATTCGGATTTTATTAGCAATTGCTGTGTTTCATGATTATGAAATATGGCAAATGGATGTCAAGACTGCTTTCCTCAATGGCAACATTGATGAATAGTTGTATATGATGCAACCCGAAGGTTTTGTCGATCCTAAGGATGCTGATAAAGTATGCAAACTTCAGCGTTCCATTTATGGACTGAAGCAAGCATCTCGGAGTTGGAACCTTCATTTTGATCAAGTGATCAAGAGCTTTGGATTTGTTCCAAATTGCTATGAAGCTTGCATCTACAAGAAAGTGAGTGGGAGCTCGGTGACGTTTCTGGTACTATATGTGGATGACATATTGATTATTGGAAATGACATCAACATGCTTATGAAGTGAAGAGTTATTTGAACAAGTGTTTTCAATGAAAGACCTAGGTGAAGCTGCTTATATATTGGGCATAAAAATCTATAGAGATAGACAAAGACGCTGATAGCTTTAAGCGGAGTACATACCTAGACAAAGTTACGAAAGGTTCAGAATGGATAAGGCATTGAAAGGTTCAAATTGCCTATGTTGTCGAGTAAGATATTGAGCAAGGCTCAGTGTCCAGCTTCTGATGAAATGATAGGAAGCTATGAGCAAAGTGCCTTATGCCTCGGCCATAGGTTCCATCATGTATGCCATCTCGTACTAGACCGGATGTGTCCAATGCTCTTAGTTTGTGACGAGATATCAAAGTGATCCAGAGTGGAACCTGGACAACCGTGAAGAACATCCTAAGGTACCTAAATAGGACTAAAGAAATGTTCTTAGTCTATGGGGTGATGAACAACTCGTCAGAAAAGGTTACGTCGATGCTAGTTTCGACACCGACAAGGATGATTCTAAATCTCGATGGGATACATGTATATTTTGAATGGAGGAGCTGTGAGTCGGAGAAGCGCAAGCAAAGCGTGATCACGGGATCTACAAGAGAAGCGGAATACATGGCTGCTGCAAGCGTCAAGTGAAGGAGTTTGGATCAGAAACTTCATCACTGAGCTTGGCGTGGTTCCAAGTGTATTGGACCCACTGGAGATATTATGTGACAACACTGGCGCCATAGCACTCGCTAAGGAACCAAGATATCATCCAAAGACCAAGCATATCAACCGCAAGTTTCATATAATCCGAGATTATATAGCAGATGGAGATCTAAAGATCAGCAAAGTACATACAGATCTGAATGTCGCAAATCCATTGACTAAACCTCTTCCACGTGTAAAACATGATCAGCACCTCAGTGCCATGGGTGTGAGATTGTTGCCAAATGTAAACTAGATTATTGACTCTAGTGCAAGTGGGAGACTGTTGGAATTATGCCCTAGAGGCAATAATAAAGATGTTATTATTATAATTCTTGTTCATGATAAAGTTTATATTCCATGCTAGAATTGTATTAAGCGGAAACTTTAATACTTGTGTGGTTTGTGAACAACACCGTGTCCCTAGTACGCCTCTATGGACTAGCTCATTGATCAATGATGGTTAAGGTTTCCAAACCATAGACATGAGTTGTCAATTGATAATGAGATCATATCATTAGGAGAATGATATGGTGGACAGACCCAAACTAAGCAAAGCTATTAGATCGTTTCATAGTGTTCGTCTTTGCGAAGCTTTTCTCATGTCAAATATTGTATTCCTTAGACCATGAGATAATCAACTCCCTGGTATCGGAAGAAAGCTTTGAGGTCATCAAACGTCATCCTATGAGAGGGTGATCATAAAGGTGTCTCTCAGGTGATCGGAAAGTATCATTGGGTTGTATGTATCGAGATGGAATTTGTCCCTCCCAAGTCGGAGATATACTTCGGCCCACTCGGTAATCGATATCAACACCGCTTGCAAGCATGTGGTTAAGGAGTTAATCACAAAGTGATATCGGATTACGGAACGAGTAAAGTACTTGCTGTGAACGAGATTGAACTAGGTATGACGATACCGACGATCGAATCTCGGGCAAGTAAAATATCGCGAGACGAAGGGAATATATATGGGATTGATTGAATCCTGGCATCGTGGTTCATCCGATATGATCATCGATGAATGTGTGGGAGTCAATATGGGTGCCCAGACCCCGCTGTTGATTATTGATAGAAGATCATGCGCATATTCTCGAACCCGAGGTCACACTTAACGTGTCTCGACGCTAGGATAGATTGGATACTTGGTTTATGAATTTTTGTTCGGAGTCTCGGATGGGATCCGGGACATCACGAGAGGTTCCGGAGTGGTCCGGAGAATAAGATTCATATAAGGCAGTGCAGTTTTTGGAGTTCAGAATTGTTCCGGATTAATCGGTATTGTACCGGAAGCTTCTAGAACCTTCCGGAAGGGGGCCAACGTGGTCCCACCTTCCGGGAGGGGGCATGGGCCTATGAGGGAGTGTCCTGGCCGCATTGGGCCAGGGGCACAAGGCCCCATAGGGCCCAGCCGATCCTAGATAAGTTTAAATCGTTTAAACTAGAGATAAGATAGGGTTTCTAGAAGGGAGAGTTTAAATCGTTTAAACTAGAGATAGGCTTGGAGGATGGGCAAGGGCTGGCCGCACCCTCCTCTATATATAGAGGGCTGGTGCGCCCCCTCCCTACCACACACACACCTTCCTCCAAGCCCTAGTTGCCCTGCTGCCCTCCTCTCTCCCTCCCGACTGTTTGTAGGCGAAGCCCTGCAGCAGAAATTCTCCACCATATACACCACGCCGTCGTGTTGTAGATCCAATCCATCTCTCCACCATACTTGCTGGTCCGAGGAAGGAGGAGACGCCAGGTGCTGCGTGTGCATCTCACGGAGGCACCGCCACTTGTGGTGCTAGATCGGATCAGATCGCGAGGAGGAGAAGCGAAATGCGACTACATCACCCATGTTCAAATGAGCGTTCATGTGGCGAATCTTCAAGGGTATGAAGATCTAATCCAATCTCTCTCGTTGTTTGCATCTCCTAGATTAGATCTTGGCTTTCCCTCTGTTCGCTTCCGTAGAAAATTTTGATTTACTATGCTGCGAAACCCTTCAGCATTAACATCAACTTTCTTGCTCCTACCTTTCTTATCTTTCTTTTTATATTTAGGGAATGTATGATTGCTTATTGAAGAAGCAAAATGCATAATGCCTTTTCCCACATCTATTATTGCTCCAAGGTGTTTCAGCGGGGATCTTCCAAGTGTAATTTGTCCTTTTCCTACACATTCAATAACAAGATAATCAGTAGACACCACTTTCATCTATTGCAATTGGTAATAAAGTTGCATTATTGGTAAGATATATTTCTTCTCCTCCTTCAGAAAGTCACCAAAGATTCAAAGACTCATAGATATCTTTAGGCACAAGACAAAATTCAGACATGATATCACAACGAGCATCAAAAGTTTGTTTATAGCAACTTTTATTATAGGAAACCATTTTGAAGGCTCAGAATTTAATGGAACATAATCATGGTGTTCTCTAAGCATGTTATAGCAATCTTTCAAAGCAATTGTACGGTTCTCAATAGTTTTCAACCTAGCATAGATGTTTATAAAGGAAGAGTTAGACTTGCTAGGAATATTATAAATTGTAATCAACTTCTTTATGGCATCAAAAGCTTCATTCTCATTACATTGAAAAATATCTCTTCCCGCTACAACATCCAAAGTATATCTATAACAAAGAGAAAGACCATGGTAGAAACTGCTAATAACTAGGCCTAGACACATTTTAGGCTCAGTTTTTCCTTGCAAATCAGAAATTCTAGACCAAGCTTCTTTGAAACTCTCTTAACTTCCTTGTTTGAAAGTAAAGATCCTTTCCATAGGTGACACAGTAATTGGAACAACTCCAGACTTGGTAGCAACTTGAGTAGGAACTAATTTTTGTGTGTTTTTTATAAGAGAAAGCAAACGAACCAAAACTATTTTTTTTGTAATTTTTGATAAAAATAAGAAAAAAACAAGGCAAAAGAAACTAAGCAAAACAAAAACAAAGTAAAGAGAAAGGTTGTGAAGGACTCCCCTTGTGAAGCCGTCCTTAGCCTCCCGGCAATGGCGCCAGAAAAAGCTTTTATTGCAGCTCAGATCACTATAGAGCTTCGTTGGGAGACCCCAAGAGGAAGGTGTGATGAGTACAACAATAAGTTCTTCCCTCAGTAGAAACCAAGGTTATCGAACCAATAGGAGGAAAGGAAATGATTCAAAGGTGTTGTTAGCAGCTTGGAAACCTGCACAACACAAACTCAAGACTTTGCCCCAACGAACAGTGAGGTTGTCAATCTCACCGGTTTGCTGAAAACAAAGGATTAAACGTATGGTGTGGAAGGTAATGGTGGCTTGCTGAAAGTAAACAGTAATAGTGGAATATGTATCAATGGTAAAGATGACCGGCGTCCACAATTCACTAGAGGTGTTCTCCTTAAGATAAACAACATAACATACTGGGTAAACAAATTACAGCGGGGCAATTGACATGACAGAGCAAGGCATAACAATGCAATACTAGACATTCATGATCCTATGAGATTTGATTGGTAATTACAACAATATACAAAGACCGCTATCCAACTGCATCTATGAATAGTAATCCACCTTCCGGTTATCATCCGAACCCCCTCTAGTATTAAGTTGCAAGCAACGCATAACTGCTTTAAGAAAAGTGTGTAAAGTAAACAATACAAGAGATTGTTGTTTTCTCCCTAGTAGCAACAGCACATATACAACCTTAGAGATTTCTGTCACTTCCCCACATTCAATAGAGGCATGAACCCACTATCGAGCATAAATACTCCCTCTTGGAGTCACTAGCATCTACTTGGCCAAGATAGCTACTAGAAACGAAGAGCATGCAAGATCTCAAACAACACAAACATGATAGAATTAATAAGAAAGAATCATTAACCAATCTGACATAGTAATCTCAATATCCATCGGATCCCCGCAAACACATCATGCATGATTACAAATATGATCTTGATCATGAACGGAGCTTACAAGATCTAAACATGGTAGCACAAAGGAGGAGAAACAACCATCTAACTACTGTATGGACCCATAGTCCAAGGTGGAACTACTCACGCATCATACCAAAGGCTGGCATGGTGATGAAGAAGGTCTCCGGGATGATCTCTCACCTCCGGCAGAGTGCCGGGAAGAGCTTCAGATCCCCCCGATCTAGGGACGATGGTGGCGGCAGTTACGGACTGTTTGTGGAAGATTGATTGGGTAGGTATCGGGGATTTCTTATAGGCGAAGATGGAGGCCGAGGGGGTGCTCGAGACGGCTGCACCACCCAAGCGCGGGGCAGGCCTGGCCATGCGGCCAGGGGGTGTGGCCCCCGCAAGTCCCTCCTCCGTCTCGTCTTCTGGCTCCGTGTTCTCCTCGGTAAAATATTGACTTTGGCTTTTGTCCCATCCAATTCCAAGAATATTCATTTTCTGACTTTTCTGGAACCAAAAACAATAGAAAATAGGAAACTAGCACTGTGGCATCTTGTTAATAGGTTAGTTCCAGAAAACATATAAAAATACCTCAAAGTGTAGACAAAGCAAAGCAAAGTGGATACTAAATAAGCATGGAACATCAAAAATTATAGATATGTTTACAACGTATGGCGTTCCACTGATAGCGATTTAAAATATAAAAAGGCGGGATGTGAAAAATATCTGTGGCGCATGTAGGCATGGTGCGCCACAGATAAAATTTTCAAATTTTGAAAAAAGTTGAATCTAGATCTAACATCGCCGGTGTCTCCTCCAGCTGTCGCCTCGTCATCGTCATGTCGCGTCGCGCTGTGGCCACAGCCTATGTAACATCCCAGCATTTAGGAACTAACGAAGGGTAGATTTAGGAATATGGAATGTTGCATGCATCCATTTGTGAAAATGTGGGTAAAATTTTTGCCAAATAAAAACCTTAAGTGATCAATGTTTCTTTCATACTTTGAGATTAGGTTTAGTCTTAAAGGGTGATTGCTATAGACTTTGATATGATCTTTAAGGAATTATGTGTTTTAAAATGAATTTGAATTTTAAACTTGAGTGTTTGAATTATAATTCAAATAAATTAGGGCTAAGTTTTGAATCTTAATTTAATTAAGAAATAAATATTACAACTTAAATTCTATCCAAAGAAAAACAATAATGAATATGAAACTTATTTCATATCATCAATATATAATCAAGTTACCAAAATTATAACTTATTGAAATCATCCACACAATTCACAAAAGTAAATATATAAAGAATAAGAATATTATTTATTAATAATAATGTAATCTTTATTACAGAAGAATAAAATGAAGATTACAAAATAATAAAAAGAAAATTACAAAAATATGAAGAAGATTACATTGGACTATTTACTAACTATTCTATAAAAGAAAACCTAATCTAAAATCTTCATCTTTATATCTGTACCAGCAAAACAAACAGAAAATATATAGAGAAATAAAAGGTTAGAGTTAGTATTATTTTCTCTCAGACATGTCAGTGAAGTGCACTAGACAAATTCATCATTGAGAAATTTATAAAAAGGGGCAAGTTTCACCAATATGAAAGAATCCATCTTTCATAAATTTAAAGCCAGAAGTTAAATGACAACCAAGAGGGGCAAATCCACCAGCCAGGTGAAAGTAACCAGATAATAGTCAGTTTCAAAATTCTGAACATATCCACAAGTGCACGGCAAGCACACAGGCAGGACACACACCAACATGCATGTGGTGTGTTGTCAACCTCATAGCACAGCCCCAAACTCACAAAACCACAAGAACAGCCGTGGAGAGGCACTAGTGCATCACTCCACTGTTTGCACACAAGAACAGCCAGCCTAGACAGCAGTTTACCAAGCACATCAATCAAACCAAACCACTAAGGATCAACCAAACATCACCAGGATGGTGACATAAGAAGGGGGAAGGATCAGGTGAACAACAAGGCCAAGTCCAGGAGCTAGGAGGAGCAGGCTAGCTCAAGGACAAATCCAGGAGCAAGGAGGAGCAGGCTAGCTCAAGATCAAGCACAAGAGTCTAGCAAAACCAGATCAAGATCATCACCAACTTAATCCACAGTCATTAGATTTTGTGGTGAGTTTCATAAAACCTTCACATGATCTAATCATCTTATTTAGAGAGAAGCATGTCTTGTTTTATAAAACAAACCCTCAGAAAGCACCCAAGTGGGGTGAATCCATCATAGGGGTTTTTAAACTCTAAAAGCAAACAACAAAGTACCTAGATCCAGCCAGAGCTCAGAGCGACATCATTGCTCTGGATTAGGCTATATATTACAATTCAAGCATAAATATATCTATGATCTATTTCTAGGCACATCCCTAAAGAAAGGGTAGCACCTTAGAAACTAATCCTTTGGATCCAGATCATGATCAAGCTCACTATCATTTTTCCAAGCTTTGATTCAAAAACAATAGCTAGTACCACTACCAGGACTATCTATATGAATCAATTAGATAAGGTCTGAATCCCTAAGCCTCAGACCAACATCATTTGTCTTAGGGAATTCAGAAAAGAACATTCCCATTTATCTCTCAAAGCCAAGTTTGTCTTAAGCCTAAAATAACCCAATCAATGGGTTACAATCAAACTTGTGTGCCATACCATGATGGTGTCACAAGAACAATCCATTATGAATCAGGATAGACATTAAATCATCATAAATTCAGACAATCAACTTACTAATCATTTTCCTGTTAACACAAGAATCATAACAAGGATATTCCTATGTTAAACTTCACAGTTTAAGATCATGATGATCACAAACCACATGTTAGTTCCCAAGCCAACAGCACTAAGAAAGTGGTTTCATCCTATCATAATCATGACCATAAATCAAATAACAGTGGAAAGTTATCAAGTCATTGGCTTTACCAAGCATGTTTCCCAAGCAACTATATCATCTGAATCAGATGCAATCCAAGCATAAAATCACCGAGTAAGCCACCAGAAACATTATAGATCATCTTAAGCAACAAGCCTCAGGCCAATAACCACTTAGCATGTTTACAATTTATCCAAAAATGATCCAATTCATCCAGTATATGATCAACCCCAGGATAAGAACCCTAAATGGATATGTCACCCTAATCAGAATTAGACAGTAGCCAGAGAGGACACTGCCAACATCTAGCATCAGATCAGCAAGCACAGAGAGCACCAGGGGAGAGGAATCGAACTCACCATAGGTCCTCGCTGAAGACTAGAAGAGGAAGCAAAGGGGCCGACGACCAAGGCGGCACGGGAAGCACCCCAGAGGGGGCGCTGCAATCCGCACGGCGCCACGACACTGACCCTGATCACGTCTAGAGGTGCAGAGCATCACCTCGACACATGACGGCCACGACAACACCTGGATCCATGCCAACCCCCAAACCCTAGGGTTCGGGACGACATCGATCCATTGCAGGAGAGCCCAGGCTCAAATCCAATTGGATACAACGAACGGGCGTCACCGAAAACCCCCTGTTGCACCACAGAGACGACCAGAACGGCCTACGGTGGTGGGAATCGCGGGTGGCGGCATCACCGGCCACAAGGTCTGGGTCAGAGGAGGAGAGGATAAGCTCGAGGGAGAGAGAGAGGCAGTGAGGGTGGGCCGAGTTGGGCCAAACCCTTCGGGGTAGTTCTTTTGTCTGTGACTAATAGGCTACTAGGGCCCAATAAGTATAACTAGCCCATAAATCTTTTCAGGGCTGTTTTAATAAACAGGAAAAGACCAAAATACCCCTGGACTTAACTAAATTCTAGAAAATAAAATATAAGTCCAAAAATTATAAATAAAATAATTTGGATTCACAATAATCCATACTATCCAAATAAAATAAAATATAAAATTTTAGACATTTAAATTTTTATAAGAATTTTGTAATTTATATATTACTTATGGAATTTTACAAAATTATTGAAAGATGATAAAAATAAATAAAAATCACTTTCATGATATACTAATATTATAGTATTTTTGAAAAATACTAAATAAATATTTAATAACAATTTTAATGTATAATTGATAATTCCTAAGGGAATTATTAAATCAGTAAAAGTCAAATAAAAAGGAAATAAAATAAAATAATTCAACATATGCTATAAATATTAAAATGTAATATTTATAAATCCTTTATTATTAAAAAGAACTTTTATAATAATATGGTTAATGCATATTAAGTTAAAATGATACATTACATTTTTGCATAATCATTTTGCTTCTTTAAATATTGTCCTTACCGGGCAATAATGATGTTTTTGTAGACATAGAAGCTCAAGGTCTAGTGCAAGCATCAGACTTCACTACCTTGCCATCACAAGGCAAGTTCATCACTTGCTCATGTCCTTTGAAGAGTCTTATCAAAGTATTTGCAAATTGTGTGTTATCATATATGCTATAAAAGAAAGAAAATATTATTTTCACAAATAAAGGAATCATAGATATCATCCTAAGTGGTGATATATTAGAGCAATAGAACTTAGGGTTCTAGTCAAACAATGATGATTAAATAGGGACTTAATAACCCCTGACATCAGTAATTCTAGCGCCGTATATTACGCGTTAGTCGTGAGATTTGGAATGGGACAGAGAAGTCAGCTGTAGCTTCTCCCTCTCGCATGAAGACAGATGTGCAGGTCATGGCTGTTATCCTCGTAGCGTGCATCTTAATTGGTAATTCGTAGAGGATATGCATCATATGGATGGGAACCCTCTTCGTCCCACGATAGTTCTGGCTTCTAACAGTTTGTACAAACCATTGCCGTAATTCATTATGTGGGCATGGTGTACACCAAGGAGGCATGCAGGGTCGCGAAGGGGGCAGTGATTGGCTTGGACCAACTACTGGGCCCCACATCATGGAATTGTGGATGGGAAAGTACGCCCGGTTATGCAACAAGGAGTAGATATCTCATGGGTAAAGTAACGCACCTCTGTAGAGTGTAAGAACTGTATTTTGTTACTCCCTGTTCCGGGAAGGAGCTACGAACGCGGCAGGAAAGGAAATCCATGAAAGTTCTGGTCAACCTGTGAAGGCTGATGGTCATAGTTTTTTTCAGAATAAAATCAATCTTTGAAGAAAGATTTACAAAAACTGCATAGTGCCAAGGATTTATAATCCAAGGTGGTAGTTAGAGCATCAAACTTCCCACCTTGCATAAAATGAACTTGTTGGGTAACACTATTACTCATTCTTTCCTTTGATCCCTTCCTTAGACTCTGAGGATCCCGAAGACGTGCCAATGTATGCAGCCGAATGTCAAGAAGATGTGTTCTGCGAGGAACCTGATCTATCCAGAGGTGTTGAAGGAGTGGATTACGAGATCCGCTATGGTGTCGATGATAACGAGTCCAACTAAGTATCCCTAGTTAGTAGTAACGAACGGAGCCGAGCAGCATGAACTCTATAGAATAAGATGTTGAGCTCAACTCCTAGACGGAGTTATTACTTTTAAATTCCGCTGAAATACTTTATATTTTGGTTTGTAAGTTGAATCTTTTGGAAGTCTTGAACTTCCGGTATTGTAATAATAATAATGTGTGTACTTTTGTAATATGGACCCGCAATGATTCTGTTGTACCACTCTGAGGGATGTGATCATGCTGCTCAACCAAATCGACTATCACCATCTCATCGACCCGCAATGATTCTGTTGTAATATGGACCCGTAATGAGCTCAACCAAATCGACTATCACCATCTCATCGAAAGATCGGACAACTTTTCCCTATCATGGATCCATGCCAACCCCCAAACCCTAGGGTTCGGGACGGCATCGATCCATTGCAGGAGAGCCCCAGGCTCAAATCCAATTGGATAGAACGAACGGGCGTCACCGACAACCCCCTGTTGCACCAATGGCGACAGAATGGCCCTGGCGGGGAATCGCCATGGCGGCATCACGACCCATGTGAGTCGAGAGGAGGAGAGGATAAGCTCGAGGGAGAGAGAGAGGTAGTGAGGGTGGGCCGAGTTGGGCCAAACCCTTTGGGGTAGTTCTTTTGTCGGTGACTAATGGGCTACTAGGGACCAATAAGTATAACTAGCCCAGAAATCTTTTCAGGCCTGTTTTAATAAACAGGAAAAGACCAAAATACCCCTGGACTTAAGTAAATTCTAGAAAATAAAATATAAGTCCAAAAATTATAAATAAAATAATTTTGGATTCACAATAATCCATACTATCCAAATAAAATAAAATACAAAATTTTAGACATTTAAATTTTATAAGAATTTTGTAATTTATATATTCCTTATGGAATTTTACAAAATTATTGAAAGATGATAAAAATAAATAAAAATTACTTTCATAATATATTAATATTATAGTATTTTTAAAAAATACTAAATAAATAACTAATAACAATTTTTAATCTATAATTGATAATTCCTAAGGGAATTATTAAATCAGTAAAAGTCAAATAAAAAGGAAATAAAATAAAATAAAATAAAATAATTCAATATATGCTATAAATATTAAAAAGTAATATTTATAAATCCTTTATTATTAAAAAGAACTTTTTATAATAATGGGGTGAATGCATATTAAGTTAAAATGATGCATTACATTATTGCATAATCATTTTGGTTCTTTAAATATTGGCCTTACCGGGCAATTATGATGTTTTTGTAGACATAGAAGCTCAAGGTCCAGTGCAAGCATCAGACTTCACTACCTTGCCATCACAAGGAAAGTTCATCACTTGCTCATGTCCTTTGAAGAGTCTTTATCAAAGTATTTGCAAATTGTGTGTTATCATATATGCTATAAAAGAAAGAAAATATTATTTTCACAAATAAAGGAATCATATAAATCATCCTAAAATGGTGATATATTGGATCAATAGAACTTAGGGTTCTAGTTGCAAACAATGATGATCAAATAGGGACTTAATAACCCCTGACATCAGTAATTCTAGCGCCGTATATTACGCGTTAGCCATGAGATTTGGAATGGGACAGAGAAGTCAGCTGTATCTTCTTCCTCTCGCATGAAGCCGGATGTGCAGGTCGTGGCTATTATCCTTGTAGCGTGCATATTAATTGGTAATTCGTAGAGGATATGCAGCATATGGGTGGTAACCCTCATCGTCCCATGATAGTTCTGGCATCCAACGATTTGTACAAATCATTGCCGTAATTCATTATGTGGGCATGGTGTACACCAAGGAGGCAGGCGGGGTCGCGAAGGGGGCAGTGATTGGCTTGGACCAACTACTGGGCCCCACATCATGGAATTGTGGACGGGAAAGTACGCCCGGTTGTGCAACAAGGAGTTGATCTGTCATGGGTAAAGTAACGCACCTCTGCAGAGTGTAAGAACTGTAACTTGTTACTCCCTGTTCCGGAAAGGAGCTACAAACGCAGCAGGAAAGGAACTCCATGAAAGTTCTGGTCAACCTGTGAAGGCTGATGGTCATAGTTTTTTTCAGAATAAAATCAATCTTTGAAGAAAGATTTACAAAAACTGCATAGTGCCAAGGATTTAAAATCCAAGGTGGTAGTTAGAGCATCAAACTTCCCACCTTGCATAAAATGAACTTGTTGGGTAACCCTGTTACTCATTCTTTCCTTTGATCCCTTGCTTAGACTCTGAGGATCCCGAAGACGTGCCAATGTATGCAGCCGAATGTCAAGAAGATGTGTTCTGCGAGGAACCTTATCTATCCGGAGGTGTTGAAGGAGTGGATTACGAGATCCGCTATGGTGTCGATGATAACGAGTCCAACTAAGTATCCCTAGTTAGTAGTAACCAAAGGAGCCGAGCAGCATGAACTCTATAGAATAAGATGTTGAGCTCAACTCCTAGATGGAGTTGTTACTTTTAAATTCCGCTGAAACACTTTATATTTTGGTTTGTAAGTTGAATCTTTTGGAAGTCTTGAACTTCCGGTATTGTAATAATAATAATGTGTACTTTTGTAATATGGATCCACAATGTTTCCGTTGTACCACTCTGAGGGATGTGATATTTATGGAACAGTGTTCTGTGGATGTCATATCAACGACTATAGTGTACTACACATGCAATGGTATGCTGGGTCACCGCACTACCACCCTAGGTAGATGCGGGAGGCCGTGGCCAAGCCGGAGGAGGAGAAATAGGAAGGAGAGGAGGAGGAGAGTAGGCAGAGGAGGAGACAGATAGGAGGATGAGAGGAGAAAGAACATGAGAGGAGGAGGAGGAGAGGAGAAGGAACAAGAGAGGAGGAGGAGGAGGAAGAAGAGTGGAGTCGAAGGATGAGAAAGAGAGGAGGAGGAGGAGGAAGAAGAAGAGAGGAGTTGGAGAGGGGAAGGAGGAGGAGGAGGAATAAGAAGAAAGGAGGAGGATAGGAGAGGGGAAGGAGGAAGAAGAGAGTAGGAAGAATAGATAAGGAGGAGGAGTAAGAGGAAGAAGAGTAAGAAGAGAGGAGGAGGAGGAATAAGAGGAGAGGATAAGGATGAACAAGAGAGGAGGAGGAGAGGATAAGGAGAGGATAAGGAGGAAGCAAAGAGGAGGAGAGGATAAGGAGGAAGAAGAGAGGAGGAGAGGCCAGCGGGATTCAAATTTGAATCCCGCCCAAGCTTATATTTTGACCATAAATTTTTATTCTTTTGAATTTTGAAATCTAAAAAATCGCTAAACGAACTCTGATCGTTGCGAGCGGATGCAAAATCTCATTTTCATCATTTTGGTATATTAAACGGTTTTTTCGACATCGCACGCAAAAGTTATGACCGTTTTACCATGCCATAACGTTTTTTTGCAAAAAAAGTTGAAATTCATATTTGTTAATTTTCCTACAAACTCGACCACATAACCAACCTATATATGAAAGGATTCTATTTTTTGAAGTGTTTTTCATTTTTTTAGATTTTTGCAAAACTAAAAAGGCGATCCACGAGGGTGGTGAGAGCAGTTTTTGTAAACTTATATGTGGCGCACTTCTATTGTATGCGCCATAGGTACCCCAGGTCAGTGGCGCACCTTATAGTGGTCCCCCACGGATAGTCGGCCAAAACTTCGTGCGCCACTGATGTGGTACTTATCCGTGGCGCACACCTATTCCGTGTGCCACAGATATTCCTACCATTGACGGGGTCGGCTGCCAGCGCTGGGGCCCAAGTAATAGTGGCGCACCATTCCAGACATGCGCCGCAGGTAAGTGAAGGTCAGTGGCGCATGGTTTCGCCTGTGCACCACAGATAAGTATCCGTGGGGCATCCTTTACATGTGCACCACTGATAAGGACCTTGTGGATAAGCATTTTCCTACTAGTGTTTATACAAGAACTATTTATCTATAATTGTTTCTATTATTATTGCCAGGACACTGCTTGCCTCCATGTCTGAGTAGATCATTAGTTCTTGGGGAGATGGATAAACCCTATCATATGATTGACATAAGATAGAGATTATTACGTTATACAACATTATGTATATGTGTTAATTGTCTTCATCTTGATGTTGGGAGTTGTGCACCTCTTAATATTTGCCTCTTATGGGGACTCGATGAAGGGGATTACTTGTTGGTAGACGGAGGGATGATAGCACTTACTGTGACTATAAAACTATTGTCATTCCTTACGTACTAACTTGGGGAAGTAGGGAAAACTCATTAAGCCATGACCATGCCACGGGAGAAATCCCTTAATAGCGTGATATATGATTTATGTCGTTTATCTGTCAACTGTGGTCATGACTGATGATGTGAGCAGTGGTTGCTGCCTATACGTCTATATATGGAGCTCCTCCCACATACACACATGTCATGAGAATATTTACTATGATAATCTTGATTACTTAGTCTAGGTGTATCCACCACTTATCGAGAATACTTTTTCCCTATTGTAGTCCCAAGCTCTTTTACATATGCGATTCTTACTTTCTCCGTTAAGTTTTACTTTACTTTATTTAATTGATTTGCTCAATCAAAACCCCCAAAACAATTCTACTTTTCTTGCATCTTAAAATTATTTCTTAAGTACTTTGTTTATTTCTAGTTAAAATCATTTTAGTATTTTGCCTACTTCTCCCTGTGGGATCGATATCTTTATTTTGAAACTAGCTACAAACAATCTGTGCACTTGTAGTAATCTGGTTGCAAGGTTGAGAATGGTGAGCATGGTATTTTCCCTTCACCAAAGGAGGCACATGAAGTTGAGGAAATCGAGCCTATTCCTATATGCTTTAGTGATGATGTGGTACTAGTCCCATGTGAGTTTGAGAGACAGTTGACCCACTTGAGTGAGAGAAAAAGTAAAACGAGTGACTCCACCATATGTGAGATTGTGTGCTTCCACTTTGAGGACATGAGTCATTCACCGAGTGAGTTGAGAGTGATAGTTAATAGGGCAAGTGAGGCCATTCCGATTTCTCACAACTTACCCTCTACCTCTAGTGTGTTTTCTCATGATGTGCTAGGTACCTTGGATCAAGAGACGCCAAGCTTGGAGAGGATGGTGCCTCCTACCAAGAATATGTACCTGGTGGATGAAGATGATGCCATCCCCATATATGATGAAGAAGTCGTCCACGTGGATGCCACTCCTACAACAACACCCACTTCAAATGAGAGGTACGACCAAGGTAAATATGCGGGTGTTGATGATGCCATGATCCCACTAGTGGACATGATGAATTGTGAGGATATGCATGCTATGGACACTACGTGTGACATTTATTATGCTTCATTCATGTTCCCGTGTGATGCTTTGCCTTTGCATAATGTTGATCATGTGGAATTATTTGAGTGCGATCATATTGCCATAGATGTGCCATGCTACAAATTTCTTTTATCCCACAAATTTTGCGACAAACTTGATGAACAATTGCTCTTTCCCTATGTTTGTCGGCAACCATACGCATACTTTGGAACTACTTGATCATGAATGTGTTTCATTGTTATTCGTTGTTGATTGCAATAATTCTCATATGGTTCATATTGATATCGCCCCATAGCTTTCTCAATTTTTGGAGATTTTGATACATGCCATGATTAATATGTTCCCATCTATTGCTTGCATAATCACCATGCTTTCTATAATATATTACTTGATGCTAATTGATGATGTGCACAAGATAAGATGCATCAGGATGGATGAAGTTCCACCACCACCAAATGCGGTTCAACAATAACCGCAAGGGAAACAACACCATCACCAAGCAAGATGTGATAGCCCGGATGATGAAGATGAACACCAACATCATGGAAACCGCCGCTACCGGAACCGCAATGAAGATGAAACATTTGGCAAGCTCAAATTCACCATGCCCAAGTTCACCGGTTCTGATATGGGGTGGCCCGATCTTTCAGCTAGTTGGCGATGATGATGGATGTTAGATAACTAGCCTATAGCTATGAACTCTCCCGCTCGAATCCTGCTGCCAATGAAATAGCTCTTGAACCCTGTGGGATATTCATAACACCACGCTCTTGCGCATGTAGCCATCAACCACAAACGTTAGTTTGCAATCTACTAAGTCCCAATGGAACAATAGATCACACTCAATTGTAGTAGCTAATTCGATCACGTGGTAATTTTAGAGGTTCTTATAAGAAACAACTCCAAAATAGTTTTAACGTGGTCTGACTCACGCAATGCGGCGTCCCATCTATTTAAGGGACTAGGGGCGATGTCACATCCCAAATTTTAGATTTGGTTCTGCATATCATTCATACCATTGCATCATACTCTTCCATGCAAAACCATCAATTGAAAAGATTCGGCAAAACACTATTTTCTAAACCCTACTCTATTTTACTACGAGGCTCCAGCGGGAGGTTTTACTAGGACTTGTGTTTTCCACCCTTGTATCCTAGTGGTTTCACACATCCCCTGACCCTAGGTTGTTCCCCTTGATTTTACAAAAATTTAGGAACAAGAATCGCCCGATTCGGAGTTCGTATGAAGGAGTTACGGAGGTTTTACTAAAATAGAAAAAGGGAAAAAGAAAGGATAAAAAAATCGGCCTTGGGCAGCCTTGATCGCCAGCCCGGCGACCGCCGCCTTGCCGGCTTGGTGGATAGAATCACGCCGCCCGGCCTGACCGACAGGTGGGGCCGTGTCCGCCTAGGACCCCGCATGGGGGGCCCCACTTAAAGCCACCGACCCCACCTGTCTCTCTCTCCCCGCAGCCGCCGCCCGCCACCCTCCGCCTCGATCC
>JAJUPC010000535.1:0-220695 GCA_023614405.1 Avena insularis | reverse complement strand
TAAGTGGGCCCTTCGAAATCTAGACTGATTCGGTGAGTTGGTTTCGGACTCGGAAATCGGTCCGGAAATTCGGACCGTTTTTCCGACGTTTCATAAAACGGCGATAACTTTTCCGTACGAGCTTCGAATCGAGCGATTCTTGCTCCTACGGTTTTGTAAAGTCGAGGGGAACAATCTAGGATCAAGGGTTGAGCGAAACCACTATGCTACAAGGGTGGTCAACGCTAGTCCTACTAAAGCCTCCCGCAGGAGCCTCGTAGCAAAATAGAATAGGGTTTTGAAACTACCGTTTCGCCGATTCTTTTCAATCGACGGTTTTGCATGGAAAAGTATGATGCAATGCTATGAATGATATGCAAGACCAAATCTAAAATTTGGGATGTGACAAACATCTGACGGGGCAGAAAGATGTGGCGCTCAGCATCCATAACGCAGACGCTTGAGGCGGCTATTCGAATAGTTTGACACTCTGCAGAGATTGTACACTTTCACCATAACATTCGATACATTTGTCAGGAACAAATCCTGAATTCACCATACTCAGTATGCGGATAATCAATCCTAACCTTTCAATTACACGCCTAGTATAAGCACCTCTCCTGTGAGTTTGGCCTCCTGTAGCACCCCGGGTAAAACCACTACTGGAAAATCGTTTGGTGTTTTTGTTTTGTGCATCATCATGTTATCATACTCATGTCATCATGCCACCTTGTATTTGAGCATCATATAAAACCCTTTTCATTTGGTTCTTATCCCATTTGCATTTGTCTCGTTAATTATATTTATTGTAGTTGGTTGTTGATATATTTCTCAATGCCCAAATTGAGTCGGGGGCATCATCTTTTATTTCTATCTATTGGATTTGTCTCCATCAACTCCATCTCGTGATCATATCCCTCCTCTACTTCTCAATTCTATGCGTTCTATCTATTTTATATCTATCAATTTTGGTGCTTCACCTTGGCCTTATCTTCCTTTTAATTTCTTGGCAACCTTTTAATCTTATTTTTGTCTCCCTCTATGTTTAATCCAACAATCTGTCTTGTTGTTAATACCTATCTACTTTTTTTGTTGGCCTCATTTATCCATTCTTGCCATGAGCCATATTCCTATTCCAAAACCACACATACACACACCACCCACACACCTATTCCTAACTTTATTCCTTACCGTGGGTGCATATGTGGTGTGTGTTTTTGACTAAACAAGCAGAAGGCCAGCTCTGTTCTGGTCCCCTCTCCCCTCTCACGATCCAGCTAGAGAGTAGAGAGGAGGAGAACCCCCCTCATCAAACTGAGCCTCTCCCTCCTCACCTTTTACAAAAGCAAAACCCACCTCCATGTTCCATGTGCCTCTGTCCTCTCTCCCTTGTCGCCATCTCCCCTGTCTGTCCTCCTCTTTTCCTCCACGCCAAGAAGTCCTTTCCGAGCCACCATGCCGCTGCCGCCATCCATGGCCACCTCACCGCCCGTTGGACCTCTTCCACCGGAGCTACAGTAGGAGAAGAAGGCCGCAACCCCGGCGTCACTGTGAAGCACCAGCAGGAGCCAGACGCGCCCAGGAGCAGCTACCATCTTCTTCCCATCGGAGACCAAGAGCACCTCTGCCCGTTGTTCGTCGCTTTCTCCACCTCGCCTCCTTCCACTCCCGAGCCTACCTAGGCCTCCGCCGGCCTCATGGTAAGTCCCCCTCTCCATTCCCCTTCTTCCAGCATTCATCCCGCCGCCCAGTAGCTCGCCACCATCAGCTGAATTCCTCCCTGCCGCACATCACGCGCATAGATGGTACACCAGCAAAAGCACGTGCCGCCTGTTATCTCCCTCTGTTCCCCGAGTTCTCACGACATCTACAAACCAACTCCGGCGCCCAACCTCATACTTTTTCATAGAGGGATCCTCCAGCTACCTGTAGGCGAAAACGGCGCTTCAATCGACAATCCATAGCTCCGGGAATCATCTGCCGAAGATCGGTCAAAAATTCTGCGTTTCTGAAACTGACACGTTTTGGTCTGAATCTAGTCGTTTTCCGGAGCGCACAGACCTCCTATGGAGAAACCTCAAACATCAAAGTTGACTACCTTCAGGAGATCGACAACTTTTGTTTTTTCGTCATGTCCTAATTCCGAACCGTTTCGTCTCCATCGTCCTTCAAAATTTAGCCGATTTCATTCAATTCCAGATCTCAGTTTCAGTTCTTCTACACTTGGTCAGGCCTCCTCTGTTTGAGCTCTGGGTCAAAAAACGGGAGCGACTACATCTTTCCAGCAACCGTGCCACCAGCCCAGTGGTAATCCTCTTGATCCTCTAGCGCTTAGCAATCTGGTCGAGTTCCTCTGTGGCCAAATAAATTCCATGCTTTTTGCCTTATTTCTTCTCCGGTGCCAAACTTAGAGAAAACGTTCCGAAAGTGCAGAGTTCAGAGAAATACAGTTAACAAACTGTAGCTGCAGATATTGTACAAACCTCCTGTTTATTTTATTAAAAAAAACCTTAACAACCTTTGAAATATAATTCGAATCAAACTTTTCCTAAAATGAACTTGTTTAGAATTGTTGAAAAATTCGAATTTGACTTATGTTGCAAACAAATAAACAAATTCTTATATTAATTGATCTAACACTAAAATTCATATATTCTAAACCGTAATTCAAAATAAAACATTTTCTATATGAATGTTTATCGAAATGAGTAAAGGAATCTGAATATCCCATTCATATACTTGTTGCATATAAATTGTACATGTTTGCATGTATATTATGGGTGTTTGAGGCTATATCGACGATTCACCTAGATTGAATATGGAGACCATATGCGGTCGAATCTAGTGTAATATTGGTCCCATTTAAATTTGTGCATCGAATCGGTGATATAATTTTGCCTTGTTAAGACAACATTTAAATTGCGGGGTATCTAAATAACATGAACCATCTAATAAATTGTCGGGACTCCGGTGCATCTTTACCATGTCATACATCATACATGCATCATGTCTGGTCTTCTGCCGTAATTTTAAATAGTGCATCCGGTGTTTCTTCTAGTGTTTTGCTTCTTCGCGGATAAGGCCATTGAGTTGATGTGAGTGTCGATCCGATCTTCGGATAAATCTTCGGCAATGTTTTTAGGCGAGCATTCTCCACCTTTCTACCTATTTTATATTTCTAGTCTTTATTTCCTCCTGTTGATCTATTGCTATCTGTGTTACGATCCTCTAGTTTTCGTACCAGCGATATCCTTTGCAGCCTTATATTGCCTTGGACACATCCTATTACCTGTTGTTTGGTAGACAGTTGGACTTGTGTGTCGTAGTTGCTTGCTCAAGTGTTGTTGCGTGTCGTCAAGCAGCACAGTTGTTGGAAGACTGCCATATGCTTTATGTTGGAGATGATTATAACTTTAATTACCGTTTAATGACTAAAATTGAAGTAGGTAAATAATGCAGAGGCACAGGTGGGCAATAGATGTTATTTAGTTTTTAACCGTCCACTTGTGTCCCGTAGGACCCCGAGTATTGATACCTGTTCTTTGAATATTCGCACTATCCGCATGTGGGACCATGAATCCCCCTAGCCAGAGCTTGAGTTATATATTATTTCTTGAGGCCACAAACTAGTTTGGGGATTTATTACTATCATGTATTTATGTCATGCTTTACTGCTTTATTTACGATTGCGCGTGGAGCGCCTGTACTGTTTTGGATCGCGACACGATTACGCGGTATCTACAAGCCTAGTCACACTTTTGGGTTCCCGATCGTTCTGACCTCGCAAACCTGGTTCAGGTCTGGGCAAACTTCAGACTTCGTGGCGGGTAGCTTGGTGGGGTGGCCCCGAAATTTATATGAATCTTGCAATTGCTCATCACGGGTGCCTCGTTGGGTTTTATTTGGTTTTCTCGAGGTTGATCGATGCGTGTTGCTATTTGTGCCCCGCAGGTAAAACTTTCAAAGCCGTGTCCATGTTATGGACGACTTAGAGCACGATTCTCGATCATAGACAACTATAACTAAAGTAGTGTTATAAATTTGACTTTATAATGACTAGTAATCAGCTTCACTATAATGGAATGGCTAAATAAAAGTGCCAACAATTTCTATTTGGGTTGTCACCTATTACCATTGTATCTGACTAGTAAGTATTGCAACTACAACGGAATGGCTAAACAAAAGTTCCAACAACTGCTGGGTTTTGGGATGCCTCACCTATATGTATCTGACTAGTAAGTACTACAACTACAACGGAATGGTTAACTAACGCCCATCGCTTATTATTATATCAGGATGACTCATGCTATCTATATCGACTAGTAATTGCCGCAACTATAACGAAATAAATAAAGCGCCAACTGTGAGTTCCTCGGTTGACTTCCTCGTTTGGTCTCGAGGAAATACCAGATGGGTATGCTTGGTGATAGTTGGGTTGGATCCGAATAGGTATTTCTTATCCCTATCCGATAGCCACCGTATTGAGTCTCTATAGGTGTTTAGTGCATCTTGCGCCGCTTGATCCAACATACTGTGTGGCGAGGACCGAATTCTAGTCTCGTAGTGTCTTGGCCTCGATCGACCGCTTCTCTTTTACTTTGCCCTTTGTCGGCACCTTTTGTTTAAGGGTTTTGAGATCGGCGTCGTTAGCGGTTACCCTTCCTTGGCTCAAGGTGGTTATGGACGCCATTGGTTATTCTTCAGGGCTCTTAGCCCCATTTGCATCTTGTCCGTAGTCGGACATTGTATCGTTTTCAGGGTGATTTGGATCTTTGTACTATATATCTGTATTCTTGACTCATGGAGTCGTGTTGTATATATCTGTTCTGTGGGTTCGATCGAGGACTATTGTGTAATGATATTGCTTCATTTTCCACCCGCACGAAAGTGCCTGGTGGGCACCTTTGAATCGTTTCTATGCGGGTTTGGCGGGAATCGCTGAGACTTGCATAGGGCCGATTCTGAGGGTGTTATAGAGTGGTATCAGAGCTCAGCAGTTACGATACCCCACTGGTCTAGTCTGTAGGATAACGTAGCTAACGGCCGATATAGAGCGTCAAAACTATTTTGAAAAATCGGTTGGATAGATCTGATTAGGTCTGCTTTTACTCCTTACCCCTCTGCTATTCTCCTCTTATCTCTTCGTGTTTTGAATCTGCCATCTTATCTTTTCTCCGAGTCCAGGAATTCTCGTGGATGGGTTTCTGTCGTACCTTTAGGGTTTTGCTTCCATCCTTTCGTAATGGTGCTTCTACATCTGGTCTTCATGCTATCTGAGGAATCTTCCTCTGCTGTATCTTTCGGTGGACCGAAAATCCACTAAAATTTTCTTTGTATCTTCCGGTGTTTTCCTTCGCGACGACATCATCTGCATCAGATCCGATGAAGAGTCCGCGTCACTCCCTTTGTTTCCGAATTTCTCTTGTCGAGATCTTCAGTCTGATTCCGAGAGTTGGTTGCATAATTCTCCTATTCATGTGCAGAGTAATGCTTTGAGTGCGGGATGGAGTTGCGACCATACCACTACTCTTATCATTTTCTTTTGTATATTGAATGGTGGATCGATGCAATTCTTACTCCTTCCATGGAAGTTAGAGGTGGCCTTACCTTTAACTTCGTCCGTTGTTTATCCGGAGCATTTTCTCGACGAACATGATCAACTACCTCTTGTTGGTGGTGTCGCCGATTTTAAGACGGAGAAAGAATCCTTGTTAGTGGTGTCGTAAGGATCTACACGAAGCGAGAAGATTCCGATCGTCGGCCTTTTCCCGTACCATGAGGCGGATCTCGAGGGCGAGATCCATTGCTAGTGGTGTCGAGTTGTAGCACCCCGGGTAAAACCACTACTAGAAAATCGTTTGGTGTTTTTGTTTTGTGCATCATCATGGTATCATACTCATGTCATCATGCCACCTTCTATTTGAGCATCATATAAAACCCTTTTCATTTGGTTCTTATCCCATTTGCATTTGTCTCGTTAATTATATTTATTGTAGTTGGTTGTTGATATATTTCTCAATGCCCAAATTGAGTCGGGGCATCATCTTTTATTTCTATCTATTGGATTTGTCTCCATCAACTCCATCTCGTGATCATATCCCTCCTCTACTTCTCAATTCTATGCGTTCTATCTATTTTATATCTATCAATTTTGGTGCTTCACCTTGGCCTTATCTTCCTTTTAATTTCTTGGCAACCTGTTAATCTTATTTTTGTCTTCCTCTATGTTTAATCCAACAATCTGTCTTGTTGTTAATACCTATCTATTTTTTGTTGTTGGCCTCATTTATCCATTCTTGCCATGAGCCATATTCCTATTCCAAAACCACACATACACACACCACCCACACACCTATTCCTAACTTCATTCCTTACCGTGGGTGCATATGTGGTGTGTGTTTTTGACTAAACAAGCAGAAGGCTAGCTCTGTTCTGGTCCCCTCTCCCCTCTCACGATCCAGCTAGAGAGTAGAGAGGAGGAGAACCCCCTCATCAAACTGAGCCTCTCCCTCCTCACCTTTTACAAAAACAAAACCCACCTCCATGTGCCTCTGTCCTCTCTCCCTTGTCGCCATCTCCCCTGTCTGTCCTCCTCTTTTCCTCCACGCCAAGAAGTCCTTTCCGAGCCACCATGCCGCTGCCGCCATCCATGGCCACCTCACCGCCCGTTGGACCTCTTCCACCGGAGCTACAGTAGGAGAAGAAGGCCGCAACCCCGGCGTCACTGTGAAGCACCAGCAGGAGCCAGACGCGCCCAGGAGCAGCTACCATCTTCTTCCCATCGGAGACCAAGAGCACCTCTGCCCGTTGTTCGTCGCTTTCTCCACCTCGCCTCCTTCCACTCCCGAGCCTACCTAGGCCTCCGCCGGCCTCATGGTAAGTCCCCCTCTCCATTCCCCTTCTTCCAGCATTCATCCCGCCGCCCAGTAGCTCGCCACCATCAGCTGAATTCCTCCCTGCCGCACATCACGCGCATAGATGGTACACCAGCAAAAGCACGTGCCGCCTGTTATCTCCCTCTGTTCCCCGAGTTCTCACGACATCTACAAACCAACTCCGGCGCCCAACCTCATACTTTTTCATAGAGGGATCCTCCAGCTACCTGTAGGCGAAAACGGCGCTTCAATCGACAATCCATAGCTCCGGGAATCATCTGCCGAAGATCGGTCAAAAATTCTGCGTTTCTGAAACTGACACGTTTTGGTCTGAATCTAGTCGTTTTCCGGAGCGCACAGACCTCCTATGGAGAAACCTCAAACATCAAAGTTGACTACCTTCAGGAGATCGACAACTTTTGTTTTTTCGTCATGTCCTAATTCCGAACCGTTTCGTCTCCATCGTCCTTCAAAATTTAGCCGATTTCATTCAATTCCAGATCTCAGTTTCAGTTCTTCTACACTTGGTCAGGCCTCCTCTGTTTGAGCTCTGGGTCAAAAAACGGGAGCGACTACATCTTTCCAGCAACCGTGCCACCAGCCCAGTGGTAATCCTCTTGATCCTCTAGCGCTTAGCAATCTGGTCGAGTTCCTCTGTGGCCAAATAAATTCCATGCTTTTTGCCTTATTTCTTCTCCGGTGCCAAACTTAGAGAAAACGTTCCGAAAGTGCAGAGTTCAGAGAAATACAGTTAACAAACTGTAGCTGCAGATATTGTACAAACCTCCTGTTTATTTTATTAAAAAAAACCTTAACAACCTTTGAAATATAATTCGAATCAAACTTTTCCTAAAATGAACTTGTTTAGAATTGTTGAAAAATTCGAATTTGACTTATGTTGCAAACAAATAAACAAATTCTTATATTAATTGATCTAACACTAAAATTCATATATTCTAAACCGTAATTCAAAATAAAACATTTTCTATATGAATGTTTATCAAAATGAGTAAAGGAATCTCAATATCCCATTCATATACTTGTTGCATATAAATTGTACATGTTTGCATGTATATTATGGGTGTTCGAGGCTATATCGACGATTCACCTAGATTGAATATGGAGACCATATGCGGGCGAATCTAGTCTAATATTGGTCCCATTTAAATTTGTGCATCGAATCGGTGATATAATTTTGCCTTGTTAGGACAACATTTAAATTGCGGGGTATCTAAATAACATGAACCATCTAATAAATTGTCGGGACTCCGGTTTCGCTTAATATTTCCTAATTGCATCGCATCTTTACCATGTCATACATCATACATGCATCATGCCCGGTCTTCTGCCGTAATATTAAATAGTGCATCCGGTGTTTCTTCTAGTGTTTTGCTTCTTCGCGGATAAGGCCATTGAGTTGATGTGAGTGTCGATCCGATCTTCGGATAAATCTTCGGCAATGTTTTCAGGCGAGCATTCTCCACCTTTCTACCTATTTTACATTTCTAGTCTTTATTTCCTCCTGTTGATCTATTGCTATCTGTGTTACGATGCTCTAGTTTTCGTACCAGCGATATCCTTTGCAAATTTTATATTGCCTTGGACACATCCTATTACCCGTTGTTTGGTGAGCAGCTTGGACTTGTGTGTCGAAGTTGCTTGCTCAAGTGTTGTTGCGGTCGTCAAAAGACAAATTGTTGGAAGACTGCCATATGCTTTATGTTGGAGATGATTATAACTTTAATTACCGTTTAATGACTAAAATTGAAGTAGGTAAATAATGCAGAGGCACAGGTGGGCAATAGATGTTATTTGGTTTTTAACCGTCCACTTGTGTCCCGTAGGACCCCGAGTACTTGATACCTGTTCTTTGAATATTCGCACTATCCGCATGTGGGACCATGAATCCCCCTAGCCAGAGCTTGAGTCATATATTATTTCTTGGGGCCACAAACTAGTTTGGAGATTTATTACTATCATGTACTTATGTCATGCTTTACTGCTTTATTTACGATTGCGCATGGAGCGCCTGTACTGTTTTGGATCGCGGCACGATTACGCGGTATCGACAAGCCTAGTCACACTTTTGGGTTCCCAGTCGTTTACAGCCGTTCTCGCAAACCTCTGGGTCCATCTCAGAGCCGGCCAACTTCGTAGAGGGTAGCTTGGTGGGGTGGCCCCCTGAAATTTATATGAATCTTGCAATTGCTCTGTCCTGGTGCCTCGTTGGGTTTTATTTGGTTTTTCTCGAGGTTGATCGTGCGTGTGTTGCTATTTGTGCCCCCTGCAGGGTAAAACTTTTTGAAAGCCGTGTCCGCGGTTATGGACGACTTGGAGCATAGTATCTCGATCATAGACAACTATAACTAAAGTAGTGTTATAAATTTGACTTTATAATGATTAGTAATCAGCTTCACTATAATGGAATGGCTAAATAAAAGTGCCAACAATTGCTGTTTGGGTTGTCACCTATTACCATTGTATCTGACTAGTAAGTATTGCAACTACAACGGAATGGTTAAACAAAAGTTCCAACAACTGCTGGGTTTTGGGATGCCTCACCTATATGTATCTGACTAGTAAGTACTACAACTACAACGGAATGGTTAACTATCATCTAATCGCTTATTATATCAGGATGACTCATGCTATCTATATCTGACTAGTAATTGCCACAACTATAACGAAATGAATAAAACTGCCAACTGTGTGAGTTCCTCGGTTGACTTCCTCGTTTGGTCTCGAGGGGGAAATACCAGGATGGGTATGCTTGGTGATAGTTTCAGGTTGGATCCGAATAGGTATTTCTTATCCCTATCTGATAGCCGTCAGCTGTATTGAGTCTCTATAGGTGTTTAGTGCATCTTTGCCGCTTCGATCAACATACTGTGTAGGCGAGGATCGCCGAATTCTAGTCTCGAGTAATCGGCCTCGACGACCGCTCTTTTTTCCTTTGCCCTTTGTCGGCACCCTTTTGTTTAGCAGGTTTTGAGATCGACGTCGTTAGCGGTTACCCTTCCTGGCCTGGCGGGTTATGGACGCCATTGGTTATTCTTCGTGGCTCTTAGCCCCATTTGCATCTTGTCCGTAGTCGGACATTGTATCGTTTTCGTGGTGATTTGGATCTTTGTCTTTGTATTCTCGTATTCTTGACTCATGGAGTCGTGTTGTATATATCTGTTCTGTGGGTTCGATCGAGGACTATTGTGTAATGATATTGCTTCATTTTCCACCCGCACGAAAGTGCCTGGTGGGCACCTTTGAATCGTTTCTATGCGGGTTTGGCGGGAATCGCTGAGACTTGCATAGGGCCAATTCTGAGGGTGTTACACCTCCCAACCATGACCAACTGTCATCTTGGGTACTGTACAGGTGGAAAATCTTCACAAGGTAGCCTCAGCTCAGACCTTGGCCGTGAGGGAACTAATACTAAGGTATATAAGTTTCTAGTCAAGCCCTACCCAATCTTCGGGTATTATGGTTGTACGATAAAATTGGAATGGTATCGCATCCAGACAACCATCAGTTTTATAAACGGCTAAGGCTCATGCCTCAACATTTTCATCACCAAATATATCTGGTGTTCGGAAACACATGTCAAAACATCTTAGTAGAATGATCCATCATTCTAAGGTTTTCATAACCATTTTCACCAAGTATTTCCATCTAAATTTGATCAAGTTTTATGCTTAGCACTAGCATCTAGAAGTGGAAGTGAGTACTAATGAGGGGTGGTAAACTAGTGGAGTTTCAACTAAGTTCAATCTCATGCCTTAGGATGACATAAAGATTATCTAGCTTAGGACAAATTTTATGCTCTCTATGCAACCTTCAATTTTCTTTCTAGTATCTACAAATCACTTAAGTAAACTCTAAGTAATAGCTTTGATAAAGAAATAAAGTAGAAAGCTTGCAAGTAAAACTAGGATTGGGTATCATCAAATATGTCTAACCAAGCATGCTTAGTGCATTGCATAGGTTATCTAACTTTCATAATTGCAAGTGTTAGCTTGCACATTCAACTAGTAGTATTAGGCTTGCCTTGAGCAGAGCAGTGGTTGAAGTTCTCCTCGGCTTCTTCTTCGTAGTATCCTCCATCCTCCTCGTATCCTTGGTCGGTACTAGCGTCTATGAATAAATACGAGGTACACAATCACCAAACAATACTTAACTACTTGCAATCATCACACAAAAGGGTCCTATAGATGATCTAGCATCATCACTAACATTACAAGATTAAAGCTTGGTTTAATTTCTTTTATTTTTTTAGAAAATTAATTTCTACTCATTGAAAAACTACTTAAGATTTAATATTCTCCAAACCAAACATGGGATCATGTTGACACATGTCATCACCACATATTTTAGTCCATGGGAATGTGATTTAAAGTGGCTAGAAATGCCTATGTGGCATTCTTTTATTACTTGGTCATTATTTCTGTAGGTAAACCTATATATTTTTATATATTCTGAAAGGTATGGTCAAATGTGATTTTTGAGAGTTAGAATCAACTCAAAAGCTATTATGGTTTAAATTTGAAAAATGTTTGAATGCAGAAAAGCTTCTGCCTTGTTATTTTTACCATGGATGATCTATAGATCCAAATGACTTGAATCCAACGGGCTTGGATTCATCATTCCCAGACCTTTCTAACAAAATTGGTTTCATTCAATTTGGTTCACTGAATCGACCTGGGATGATTTTTGAAACTGGGTTCAGAAGTGTGTTTGAAATAAAATGAAATAGGTTAAATTCAAATAACTGGATCTTGGAACGACATCTAAGTCCGCTCGCTACCTTTACGCTGGTTAAGTCAGCTGTCCCCAATGCGTCGATGAGACAGGGTGCGGCGGTATAGGCGATGTGGTGCGTTCGATCTGGTTCTAATCCAGCGGCTAGGGTCATCGTCGACGTTGGGCAACGCCATGAGACAGAACCTAACGGTGGGGGGTCGTTGGGGCTCACCGGGGCTCAGGGTCGGCGAGGCGGCGAGCGACAAAGTCGACGACGCGAACCTCTGGTACCAGCGTTTTCTGGGCGACTCAATCGCTGGCTCCTTCTTCTAGAGGCGCTCGTGAATTCCGTGAAATTCGGCAAGTCGCCACCTTGCTTCGGGAAAGGGTGTACGATCGGTGAGGAGAGGGAGTGACATGGTGTGCTCAATTCGTCTGGGGTGGGCTCTATTTATAGTCGCGCGAGACCGAAGCAGCATGGGTAAGCAACGGTGGCGACATGGCTACGGCTAGAGGCATGGCGGCGGTGGCGATCGCTGGTGGTCTCTGGCGATGCTCTATGGCTTTAATGCGCATGTAGGGCGACGATTTGCGAACGCGATGCCTTGTGCGGCAGAGGCGGTGTCTTGACGGCGACGGTGGTCTTGTACGGGCGGCGAACGAGGATGTCTGGCGGTCTCCTGGGTTGGTGGCGATCATGTATGCACGCGGCGAGGGCGGCACGCGGTCTATGGGCGTCGGTCGAGCGTGGCGCTCTGGCGCATGCTCGGCATGGTTCTTGGGCGCGGCCGTGCAGGTGGTCGAGGTTTGGCAACGCCGTGGCTGGGACAGGAGTGGCGATGGACGGTGGCGCCTCCGCACAAGGTTAACGGCTAAATCTCCTTCTAGCTTGGTCTCCTTTGGGTGGCATGGTGAGATTAATTGTTCACCATTGATGTCATTGCTACCAAAGTGAGGCTAGTGCTTGGTTTAACTTGCTAGATGATCTACTGAGATGGTTGTGAGCTAGAGAGGGGACAAGTTAGGCTTCAATCACTGCTCACAATAGTGTTTAAGATTTTGATGATTTGTGTCTGCAAAGTGTTTGATGAAATGGCCACAAGAATTCAAGTTTTGAATTTTGAAAAGATTTTTGGTGGGTATGCTAGGTTGGTGATGGTGAGTCTGCAGATGCTTGGGTTTTGAAAGTTTAGCTTGTTTGAGTGGTTTTTGAAAAAGTGGGATCTTCTCATATGATAAAGATTTAATTTTGAACTGTCATTTAAACTGTGCATTTGAAAGTTTCTGGATGATCACAAAGTGGGCCTTGATACTTTGTTATGAGTACAATCAAGGGGTGCAAAGATCCAAACAAGTTTCTGTTAAGTTCTAAAAGTTTGGGACAGCCAAAGTAGGCATGGGAGTTAAATTGGTCAGAATGACCATTCCCTTATTTTATTTGTTTTGATTTATTTGTCTTTAGGAAAAGTTTGGGAAATGTTTAGATGATGTTTATTTCACCTAAGAATCCATTTACAAGCAAAGAAACACACAAACAAGGTGGTTCAAAAGAATTCCAAATGAAATGCATACACCATGCATGCTTTCATATTTTTATTTTAGAAAAGTTTTTGTTAACCCTAATTTTGATGATTAGAGTTTGATGATCCAAGTTTAGTATTTTTGGGATGTTACATATGGTGAGCGGCGAAGAGGTAAGAGCCCCTGGGCACCGTCGGATTAAAACCGAATCGACGACCAACGGTCGTCTTCAACCTCTGACGCGGCCCGATGGGGTGGAAACCCTAACATCGGGTAGAGGGGAGTGGGGGAGCTCATCGGAGCAGCGGGGAGGCACCGGATATTGCTTGGGGTGGCATGGCGCACGGAGAGGAGCAGATCGAGGGGCGACACGGGAGCGTTTGGCCCTCGAAACGATATCGCGCGAACAAGGTCGGGTAGATCCCGTCGGAGCTCTCCTGGAGATGGTACCTGAGGTATACCATAGCGAAAATGGAGGGTAGGGTTAGCAGCAGAGGGACCCGCGGGTGTCGAATAAGTCACATGCAGAGAGAGGGAGGTAGGGGAGGTGGAGGTATGCTCTGAGTTGTGGAGGGGGCCGAGAGACCTTCTTCTTCTCTCGGACAGGGAAGATCAGAGGATGAAGAGGAGAGCCTAGGGTGGTAGATGGGAGGGTGAGGAACCAAATGAGGGAGGGGAGAGGAGTTGTACTGGCATGTGGCCTTATAAACCAAAGGGAGAGGTCCATGATGGACTTAGTGTAGGGGAGAGCTTGGGAGGGGGTGCTGGCCAGGCATTGGGGGAGAGGGACGATGGAGAGAGGTGGTGGGGGCCTCTGAGTCAAGCACCGAGTGGAGAGGAAGGGAGGGTGGCTTCTGGTGGGAAGATATTTTGTGAGGTATACCTCTCTCCCTCTTATACAAACAAAAGGGAGAAGGATTTGGAGGTGCAACAAAGAGCTAGGGCTAGGCACGCACTGCAGGAGAGGTGGTATGTTGTGCAACTTATTTGACCAAGCTTGGTGACAAATTGGATTGGTTTAATTCAAATGTAGTTGTGTCTGTAAGAATTGGTCAAAATGAGGTTTGTGAAGGAAGTTGGAAATTTTTTATTTGGCAAAGTGAGGAGATGGTACTGGTAGATAAAGGATGTCAATGTACACCTCCAAGATTTATTAGGGATTTATGTGATGCTTTTTGGTCCACTTTATATCAATTATTCAAAAAGGGCAGAAGTAGATTCTAGAAGCTAATGGGATATTTTAGATTACACAAAGTTAGATTTTGGTGTGAAATGGTTCTAGATACCGTCTCACACATTGGGTAATTTTATTGGAATTTATTGGGATGGGGAGGTATTTATAAAGAATTATTTCTTGTTTCTGCCATTTAAGGAAAAGGGAAAAAAGAAATAATAAAACATCTCAAAAATATTTATTTTTGAGATGCGAAGATAGGGTATGATATATAGGCATCAAATGTGCCTTGGGTTGGCAAGGTGGTTTTTAGAAAAACAAAGTTGTCTTTATAGAGATGGTTTTGACGATTTTGCAAATAAAGGAATTTAAATAGCTTAATAATCCAAATAATCATGGGAATTATTTGGGGATGATTATATACAAGATGGATGATGTAAAATTTATTTATACATCATTTCCATCTTGGTTTTTGATGAATTGTGGTGAAAATGGATGGAAACTAGATTTGGGAGAATCTAGGGTTTTGATAATTTTATGCCACCTAAACATGGTTGGATTAGTGAGCTCATAGCTCACCTTGGTACAAGAGATAGATGGATAGCTAGACCGAGTTATATATATGATCAAGGAAGCAAGGGTTGGGCTTGGCTGGATTTGAGGTGATGTAGGAGTGATGGCAAACTTTTATGAAAATAAGGCTGCCATAGCAGGATTGTCCCGATGCCATATAAACCAGGTGTGTTTAAGATGCACAATGGTTCCAATGGAACAAGTGAAGTAGTGTTTGATAAGCCATGGTTAGTAGATCACAACCATGAAAAGAGTTGGTCAAGGGGAGGTGGCATATAGATGTGAGCTTCTGCCAAAGTAGGCTAGATGATAATATTAGCAGAAAAGATTACCATCTTGACTACAAAACCATCATGGAAGAGTGGGAACCAGAGTGTCGTAGACAAGGGCAAGAGTGGTATTTGGTAGTACTAAAGATGTAATACAAGATGGTTCAAGTACATTCTTAGGAATGCACATAGGTTGGAAAAGGTAGAGCTCCAAAGATTGAATCTAGATAAGAGATCCAGACTTCGCCATTTTGGCAGATTTAGAGGTTTAGACTAGATTACAAGTGGGAAACAAATTGAGAGAGTGAAAAGATTTATCCTTCCCATAAAGTGGTTGATGTTGAGGTATAGATTGAATAGAGGGGATCCATGCTTGGATTGGGTCTTCATTGAGTAGGAAGCTATCAAAAGGGATTATCCCTGGATTGATCTGATTAGGAGATGAGATGGCCACTTTCGTGGCTTAGGGTAGATCCAGAATTGGGATGCTTGGTCTGAGATTGAGGATCACAAACATAGATTGGGTCCTAAGGGATGAGCTACTAGATTAGCTCACTCTAGTTCCTAAGCACACAAGGCAATCTGCAGATCAAGGCAATTCATCTGACAACAGATCAAGCCAATTCATCTTATCAATTATCCAACTACTACCAGGGTTACCATCAAGCCTAGCTTGAGGTAAGGATGGGTATTTTGAATTGGTTATGCTTTGAAGTAAGGTAAGGACCATCTTGGTATTTGTACCAAGATTGGAATGAAAAGGTTTTAATAAAGATTTTGGAAAATCTAGGGATAAGAGTAGCTAGGAGTTCTGTGTCGAAAACATAAGGAGATTATATATAGGTCTCCATAGTTTTGCTAATAGACTAGAAGAGTATTTTATTGTGTCAAAGACATCTTGGCTCAGGTTTTGAAATGCCAGAACATTTGAGAATATAAGGATGAGGCAAGACATCTCTTTTGAAAATGTCCTTCTGTAAACTAGTGTTGAGTTAAGGAGTATATCACCTAATACACAATCAGTTGCATGGACACCAGCAAACAAGGGGTAAACATATCAACACTTAATAAGAAAAAGTTTTTGTTCCCCCTAATTTTTGCCTTTTGGATAGTAAATCAGGGTTGCTGAAATTGGGATGTTACATTGACACTCAAAACAATACAATACCTGTTCGTAAAGTAACTATCCAGAATTCTATAGTTCTATTATCTCAATTATAACTAAGCATAAGGTGGTGAACGGATGCCAATGACTACAAAAATTATGCAAATTCACTTTGATTTAATTTATGATAAATTGTGTTTAACTTTAATCATATTACTACTTGAACTCCCACTCAAAACAATATCCCTCATGTTGCTTTAGTGATTACATGAACCAAATCCACTAGACCAAGTCTGATCTTCACGAGAGAAGATGTAGCTTCAAAGGCGAAAATAAACATGTTCATCATATCATCCATATGACTCATGCTTTACCTTTAGGTATTCCGTGTTCCGAGGCCATGTCTGTACATGGTAGGCTCGTCAAGGTTAACCTTAGTATCCGCATGTGCAAATCTGGCTTGCACCCGTTGTATGCACACGTAGAATCTATAACACTCGATCATCACATGATGCTTCAAAACAACGAGTCTTAGCAACGGTGCCTACTAAGGATGAACACTTTATTACTTGATATTTAGTGAGAGGGATCATATTATAGTGCTACTGTCACGATCTAAGCAATATAAGATGCACAAAGGATTAACATCACATGCAATTCATAATATGTGATATGATATGGCATTTATTCTTGTGCCTTTGATATCCATCTCCAAAGCACGGACATGATCTACATCATAACCAGCATTGCGTGAAGGTCCGTGGCGCCGCTTCATGCTTTTCCATCACCAATAGAAACTACTACAACTAATTAGAATAATGCTATTACATGATGAATAGACACGCATGTCTTTAAAAAATTTAAAGACAACCATTAGGCTCCTGCCAGTTGCCACAATACAATAAGGATCATCTCATACATCAAATAAAATGACAATCACATCATGTCCATATCACATGACATGCCCCTGCAAAAAGAAGTTAGACGCCTCTAATTTTCTTTACATGTTTTACGTGGCTTGGGGATTCGAATAAGAACCGTTCTTACCTACGAACAAGAACCACAACATTGATATAAGTGTCGTCAAGTGCAGTAATTTGGATCTTAACTATGGTGGGAGAGACAGACACCCGCAAATCCACTTGTGCAATGCAAGTTACACGTTGAGCATGGAGCAAGTCTCATATGCGATGACATGTAAGGTTAGCCCGTGCCGCTTTATCCCACCATCCCGCAAGATGCAAAGTACACGAAAAGAAAGTGACAACAAAAACATCAATGCCCATAAAACCATTGTGTTATACTCGTGCAATAGATCTACGCATAGATTCGGCTCTAATACCACTTTAGGATTTGTTGCATGGAAAACAAAAAAATTCTATAGCAACAACGAATAAAACCAAGATCCAATATATGGAAAAGCAAAGATATAATATACGGGATAGGTGCAACGAGATAGGAGAGAACTAACCCTCGTAGTTTCTTTGGTTTGCTTGTCTTTGTTGCTCTCCATCTAGGTACTTATGTCTTTGCGGTTTCCAAGTCAGACTTGTTATTAAAAATGGAATTTTTGAAGGTAGATGAGATATAGAGTAAGCTTGTTTCAAAAATTTTAAGTCAGAGAAGATAAGAAATCTTTCAAAAAGCTTTTGAGAAAATAGTTTTCGAAAGCCGGTGTTTTCAGAAGTAAGGGTTGTACTGTCTAACGTCCATGCTAACTAGGTCTCCTACAGTAAGGATGGCTCTAATACCAAGTCGGTGGGACCCCGGATTTACGGTCTGTGAATCCCCGTTATGCCTGTAATTCACCTTCCCATGATCAGTGAGCTGTGAGCATAACCGACGAGTATCATTACATCATCTAGGAAGTAACAAGTACAAAACTTACATTGTTGTTGTTATGGCAATTATAACATCGGTAGAGGGAGTCTTCAAGCGCAGATTCCATGTCATGCCTTAACCTACAGGCGACTGACAGGGGAGACGGCCTAGCTCGCATAGACGTCAACATCTCCATCGTTCCTTATCATCTGGAATCTGGCCAAGTAAATAGCCAGGGACAAAGCCGGTGAGTACTTTGAATGTACTCACAAACCACCTTAAGATAATAAAAATAAAAGGATATGCAATGTGCTTGTGGTAGTAGGGGAGCTTCAAGAGAGGTTCTTTTCTCAATTAGTTTCTCTTGTAGATATAGCATCCACAAGATTTTGTTTGAAACTTTTGTAAAACATTTTGGAAAGTCTTTTTGAAAAGTTTTAGAAAACCTAGGATTGGGTCACCCTATTTCAACTACACGGTCCTCAAATGACCGGGTTTTCTTCTTCCTTGCTCCTCAACATCACATCTCCTTCTTTGGTGTCCTTCAGACCACCAGGTTTTGAAAACACTTTCTTTTCTGAAGTCCTTTTTGAAAAAAAACAGCACTGTTCTACAACAACCTTCCCACTATTCGAAAAGATTTACACTCTACAGAGGTTGTACACATTACCCACACCAAACGGGTACCCTGCCCTGATCCTCAATAATCGTGGGTCGAGCATCCGATCAGGACTCTCCGGATGCCACTCTAGCATGGGCCCTACCCTATGAGTTATTCCTCTCAACACTGGGACGTCGGGATCCACGGACCAACTAGAGTGCACCCAACTCCTCCAGAGCTAGTAGTTTCAATGAGAGGCTCATAGTATCGCCCGACCACTCACATGGGTGGTCCTGCTTCCTCCAGGTGACTGTTGGGAATATGCCCTAGAGGCAATCATATATGATGAGATTTCCCATTGTATTCATAAAGATATTAAGTAGTCCTTGTATAAACATCTGATGTGTATTATTGAATATGTGATTCGGTTGTGGAACTATGCATTCATGTTGTTTGTACTAAATATCCTTGGTCATTGAGGTTGTGTTGGACACACAACTTAGACCAATGTGAAAGTTGGCTTGATGACTCGGTTCCACTTGTCATGGGCATGGAGATGCTATTCCAACTTACACAGACTCGGCTAAAGAGTTTAGCGAGTCGGATTGACCCATATTGAGGTACAACGAACTAGCTGTCATTTGTATATATCAATCAATGTAATCCTTAGACCTGAGGTTGTTGCATAGTCCGAGTTGAGGATCACCGACTTAGGTTCTGTCAAACGCTGATCCGTGAATCGCTGAGGCTTATAAAGCGAGGTTCGGGTCGGAGAATCAAGGCTGCGTGATGTGAATAACCAAGATGGGATTTTGCCCTCCACTCGGAGAGATATTCTGGGCCCTCTCGTGAGATATGATTCGGAAAGCATGGCCATGCACTCGGTTAAGTGTTAACCGAGGCGATCGACTAAGAGTTAGTCGGGTGAATCACTTATCTCGGATCGAGAAAAGAGTCGGACTATTTAAGGGATGACATATATTCGCCTATAGTCTGACAAGGTATATCGTGAGGTAAAAGGGACTCGGATGTAAGTCGCATTGGAAAGGCAAGTCGTCATGACTCATTGGTACTTGGGAGTCAAGACGCGTTACGCTAGGAGCCGCCATCTGGATCGATTGAGAGTCGGACTCAATCGTGTCCAAGTAGCCATGAGCTGCTGGGTCACACACTTAAGAGCGAGCAAGTTCGGATTGGATCTGAACATATAATCTGGTTGGGTTGGACCTAAACCTGATTAGGGAGTTAGTGAGTTGGACTCATGGTGACTAGTGTTATATGGGCTTTAGTGAATGGGTCATGTGACGAAGCCCACGTTCACTCCCTATATATAGTGGAGCACCTTAACCCAGAAAGGTTAATCGTTGTTCGGTTAGGTCATTCCATGTGTTGGAAACCCTAGCTCCATAGCAGTCCAGCCGCCGTAACGAACCTAGCAGTTCACCGTCGGCGCTCCTCCTTGTACGTGTGGATACCTGCAGAGGTGCTGTGCGATCAACACCAGGACGATCGGATCGTTAGGACTGCACTGCATCAATCGACGCTTCATCGATAATCGCGTCTAGTGGTAAACCTCGTGGCCTTCTACCTCAGCTAGATCTTGGGATCACCACGTTAGAGGAAAAAGTTTTGTTTTATCTCTGCGTGGCCCAACAGTGGTATCAGAGCGATAGCTTATGGTTTTAGGCTCGAGATCTCGCATATGTGATATGCGGTAGGATGTAGATGAGATCTATATGCTGTTTGGTGGTCGATCTATGAGATAGATAGGTTTTGTACGAGGTTGATTGGATCAACTGTGCTCGGGGAATGGTAGATCTGATTTCCGTGATCATATTGCTGAGGTCGTGGAACGACATACCCCTACCGGTCGGCTTCCGCCATCGGAACGATGGTCGGAATCCATGTCGGCTATCCGGCTAGCGGGACCGCCGGCTTCGCCCTGTCGTAGCGCCTTAGATGTCGTTGCGAGTTTCACAACGCCGGTAGATATTGTATCTATGCATAACTTGTTTTTGCAGGAAGTTGTGAATGGTATGGTTCATGTGCATGTGATGTATGTGTGTAATCCATACGTGATCTGCGAATCACGGTTTATGTCAGCCGGCTGGAGCCTAGGTGCTATCATTTTATTGTATAACGACCTGCCTGTCGGATTCTCTATGTAATTTACTTTACTAAGATAGTGTAGCTGTTTGGAGAACCCGGAAGGCATGCAAGGCATTGTACATGTCGGCGACATGGAGTAAGACGGCAAGTGACAAGAGTTGACACGGGTCGGATTACAGGCTTTGTGGAGATGGAGATCACCATGAAGAGAGCCATACCATTTCACATTATAATTGCTTTATTTTGTGTTATTGTTATGTCTCTGTTTTACCTCTATTAGATAGTCGGTAAAATTTAATCCCTCAAAGAAGGTCTAGTCGGTTTTCCTTGATGTTTGCACCATCACAAGTCAGACATTTTTGGTAGTGGGCTCATAAAATTGAGGTGCTGCCAATTCTTTCCGACTAGGTGGGTTCGAGTTGGACTCTTACTGCAGAAACACTCGGTAAGCTAGACGGGTCCATCACAACGATTTTGGGACTCGGGGAAAAGTCGGATGGGAGCCGGGGCATGTGATGCCACCCGTCCAACAGGAGTCTCATGAGATGCGATTGACAAGGAGTTGTCTACCTAGATCACTTGGCGGCTAGCGGTGATGCTAAAGCTCACTAGCCGACTTGCTTATTTAGGATCCTGAATCACTAAGTAACCATCAGAGGGGTGTTGGTTCTAGTGGGAGCATAAAATATTAAAATGTTTAATATGCTTGCTCTTTTTTGAATACATGTCTTAAGTGTTTTTGCATATTTTCTTTTGTAGATCATGGCACCAAGTAGCAGTCACTCTCAGATATCCGGTTTTGCGTTAAGAACCATTCTTGAGAAAGATAAACTGAACGACACTAATTTTACCAACTAGTATCGAAATCTGAGAATTGTTCTCAAACAAGAAAAGAAGGACCATGTCCTAGACAACCCACTTCGGATGAGCGAATGAGAATGCATTGTCATGACCACCAATGCCTACCGTCGGGCTAAGGATGAGTCCACGGATATTAGTTGTCTTATGCTTGCTCACATGGAACCGGACTTGCAAAAGCATTTCGAGCATGTTGAGGCCTACGATATGATCGAAAGCCTCAAAACTATGTTCCAAGCTCAGGCGAAGACTGAGAGGTATCAAGTCTCTCAGGCTTTGCTGAGTTGCAAGCTTAAGGATGGTGATCCAATGAGTCCGCATGTGATCAAAATGGTTGGTTACGTGCAGTCTTTGGAGAGGCTTGGCTACCCCATTAGCGAAGAGTCCGCTACAGATATAATTCTGAACTCTCTTCCTAGTGCATATGGGAAGTTCATTTCAAACTACCACATGCATGGTATGGATAAGAAGCTCACTGAATTGCATGGGATGCTCAAGCAGGCAGAGGCGGATCTCAAGAAGGGCACCAGTCAAGTGTTGATGGTGCAGAATAAGGCTAAGTTCAAGAAGAGTTCTTGGACTAAGAAGAAGGCTAAGTCAGGGGGAAAGCAGGCTCAGGACCCGGTCCCAAGCGCTTCCTCGGGGACTAAACCATCTCCTTTAGCCGGATCCACTTGCTTTTACTGCAAGGCGGATGGCCACTGGAAGAGGAACTGCAGCAAGTACTTGGCCGACAAAGCCAAGAGTGGAGGTATGACTTTCGACTCAGGTACACTTGTTTGCAATGTTATAGACATATATCTTGCTGATGCACCTAATAGTTCTTGGGTATATGATACCGGATCAGTTATTCACATCTGCAACTCGTTGCGAGGGGGTAAGAACTAGGGCGTAGCAAGGCGAGTTGATATTCGAGTCGGCAACAAAGCAAGAGTTCTTTGCGTTGGAAGTCGACGCGATGCAACTTCATTTACCTTCGATTCATTATGGAACTGAATAATTGTTATTATGTTCCATTTTCGATCGAAACATTATTTACTTCATGTTTGATGAGGCAAGGCTATGAGTCGAATATCAAGAATAATGGTTGTTCTTTGTATTTGAATGATATGTTTCACGGCTTTGCACCCGTCCAGGACGGGTTATTTATTTTGAATCTTGATGGTGAGTCGGTTTATAACATAAATGTTAAAAGGTTGAAACCAAATGATCTGAATATGACTTACTTTTGGCACTGTCGGCTTGGTCATATAAGTTGGAAGCATGAAGAAGCTCCATGATGATGGACTCTAACCCGTTCGACTTGGAGTTGTTCGAGACATGCGAATCTTGCCTACTCGGCAAAATGACCAAGACACCTTTTGCAAAGAGTTGCGAAAGGCGTCCGACTTGTTGGGACTAGTACATAGTGATGTATGTGGACCAATGAGCACGACGACCGGGTGGTTATGAGTACTTCATTACCTTCAGCGATGATTTGAGTAGGTATGGATATATCTACTTGATGAAACATAAGTCGGAAGCCTTTGAAAAGTTCAAAGAATTCCAGAATGAAGCCAGAATCAACTCGGCAAGAAAATAAAGTTTCTTTGGTGACCGAGGAGGCGAGTACATGAGCCATGAGTTTGATGACCATCTGAAAAGTTATGGAATAGTTCCTCAACTTACTCCGCCAGAACGCCATACAAAGGAATGGTGTTTGGAAAGGCGGAATCGGACCTTGTTGGACATGGTACGATCAATGATGAGTCAGACAGATCTGCCTTTATCATTTTGGGGTTATTGTCTAGAAAGCATTTGCGTTCACACTAAACAAAGTACCATCAAAGTCGGTAGAAGACACCGCATGAGATGTGGACGGAAAAAAGCCAAGTTTGTCTTTTCTTAAGATTTGGGGTTGTGAAGCATTTGTCAAGCGACTTGATCGGACAAGCTTACTGACCAAGTCGGATAAGTGTATTTTCGTGGGGTATCCGAGGGAAACCTTGGGTTACTACTTCTACAACCGAGAAGAGGGCAAAGTGTTTGTCGCTCGGGGTGTCTTCCTTGAGAAAGAGTTTCTCGTCGGGGAGTAAGTGGAGCACGGTGCAACTCGAAGAAATTCGAGAGGAACCGGCTAGTAGCGAGTCGGCAAAAACCTTGGAGGTTGAGCGTCGTGGCGGTGAGCGGCACAGACTGTACTACGAAGATCGGCAAGATTACGAAGTGTTCGTGATGTGTTCTTGTTGATGATGATGAGCCGGCAAATTATTGAAGCGATGGTGGGATCTCGATTCGAGTCATGGCTTGGAGCCATGAGATCCGAGATAAAGTCCATGGATGAAAATCAAGTTTGGAACTTGGTTGATCTGCCAGACGGTGCAAGACCCGTCGAGTGCAAATGGGTCTTTAAGAAGAAAACTGATATGGATGGAAATGTTTCCGTCTATAAAGCACGCCTTGTCGCGAAGGGGTTCCGACAAGTTCAAGGAGTTGATTACGACGAGACTTTCTCGCCCGTAGCGATGCTTAAATCAGTTCGGATCATGTTAGCTATAGCAGCCTATTTCGACTATGAGATATGGCAGATGGATGTCAAAACGGCTTTCCTTAACGGAAATTTAACCGAGGACGTGTATGTGATACAACCCGAGGGTTTTGTCGATCCGGCTAATGCTGACAAGGTATGCAAACTTCAGAAATCCATTTATGGGTTGAAGCAAGCATCTCAGAGTTGGAATATTCGCTTTGATGAGGTAGTCAAATCGTTTGGCTTCATCAAGAGTGATCATGATTCTTGTTTGTACAAGAAGTTTAGTGGGAACAAAGTAAATTTTCTAATCTTATATGTGGATGACATATTACTGATTGGAAATGATGTCCAGATGTTGCAAGAAACCAAAGAATCATTGGAAAGGAGTTTCTCAATGAAAGACTTGGGTGAGGCAACATATATCCTCGGAATCCGGATCTATAGAGATAGATCAAGGAGGCTCATTGGATTGAGTCAGAGTACTTATTTGGAAAAAGTGTTGAAGAAGTTCAACATGGAATCGTCTAAGAAGGGGTTCTTACCGATGTCCCATGGTGTAAAACTTAGCAAGACTCAGTGTCCTTCGACAGCTGATGAGCAAAGTCGGATGAGTGCGATTCCATATGCTTGATCGGGTCCATCATATACGCCATGATTTGTACTAGGCGGATGTTTCCTATGCTCTAAGTGTTGTGAGCGGATACCAGGCTGATCTGGAGAGATCCACTGACAATGACTAAAAATATCCTAAAGTACTTGAGAAGGACTAAGGATATGTTCTTGGTTTATGGTGGTGAAGATGAACTCAGTGTAAAGGGTTACATGGATGCGAGTTATCTTACCGACTCTGATGATTCTCGTTCGCAATCCGGATACGTGTTTATTATAAGCGGAGGTCTTTGTGGTGGAAGAGTTCCAAGCAAGAGGCGTATGCATCTACAACAGAGGCTGAGTATATTGCCGCCTCGGAGGCAGCAAAGGAAGCTGTTTGGATGAGGAATTTCCTCATGGATCTTGGTGTGGTTCAGGGCTCGTCCAATCCGTTGGACGTGTATTGTGACAACAATGGTGCTATTGCACAAGCCAAGGAACCTAAACACCGGAAGAACAAGCACATACTCATGCGGTACCACGATTCGCGGTTAAGTGGATCGAGGTGATATCAAGTTATGCAAGGTACACGGATGCAAATATTGCGGATCCGTTGACAAAGCCATTACCCAGCGAAGCATGAGGCACCGAAACCATGGGCATTAGATGCTTAGACATGTGATGTCGAAGATTGACTCTAGTGCAAGTGGGAGGCTGGGGAATATGCCCTAGAGGCAATCATGTATGATGAGATTTCCCATTGTATTCATAAAGATATTAAGTAGTCCTTGTATAAACATCTGATGTGTATTATTGAATATGTGATTCGGTTGTGGAACTATGCATTCATGTTGTTTGTACTAAATATCCTTGGTCATTGAGGTTGTGTTGGACACACAACTTAGACCAATGTGAAAGTTGGCTTGATGACTCGGTTCCACTTGTCATGGGCATGGAGATTCTATTCGAACTTACACAGACTTGGCTAAAGAGTTTAGCAAGTCGGATTGACCCATATTGAGGTGCAACGAACTAGCTGTCATTTGTATATCTCAATCAATGTAATCCTTAGACCTGAGGTTGTTGCATAGTCCGAGTTGAGGATCACCGACTTAGGTTTTGTCAAACGTTGATCCGTAACTGGGTAGTTATAAAGGCAGGGTTCGGGTCGACTGAGAATCAAGCTGCATGATGTGAATAACCAAGATGGGATTTTGCCCCTCCACTCGGAGAGATATTCTCTGGGCCCTCTCGTGAGATATGATTCGGAAAGCATGGCCATGCACGACTTGGTTAAGTGTTAACCGAGGCGATCGACTAAGGGTTAGTCGGGTGAATCACTTATCTCGGATCGAGAAAAGAGTAGGACTATTTAAGGGATGACATATATTCGCCTATAGTCTGACAAGGTATATCGTGAGGCAAAAGGGACTTGGACGTAAGTCGCATTGGAAAGGCAAGTCGTCATGACTCTTTGGTACTTGGGAGTCGGCATGTTCTGCTAGGAGCCGCTACCGACTGATCGATTGAGAGTCAGACTCCAATCGTGTCCAAGTAGCCATGAGCCTGCGGGGTCACACACTTAAGAGCGGGAGCAAGTTCGGATTGGATCTGAACATATAATCTGGTTGGGTTGGACCTAAACCTGATTAGGACTGAGTTAGTGAGTTGGACTCACGGTGACTAGTGTTATATGGGCTTTAGTGAATGGGTCATGGCGAGAGCCCACGTTCACTCCTATATATAGTGGAGCACCTTAACCCGAAAGGTTAATCGTTGTTCGGTTAGGTCATTCCATGTGTTGAAACCCTAGCTCCACACAGTCCAGCCGTAACGAACCTAGCAGTTCGCCAAGGCCTCCTTGTGCGTGTGGATACTGCAGAGGTGTCAGGCGATCGGCACCAGGACGATCGGATCGTTAGGATCGCATCGCATCAATCGACGCTTCATCGAATCCGCAACAGCGCGTCTAGTGGTAAACCTCGTGGCCTTCTACCTCAGCTAGATCTTGGGATCACCACGTTAGAGGAAAAAGTTTTGTTTTATCTCTGCATGGCCCAACAGTGACTGCCTAGTAGTTGACCCTTTTGTAAAGGAAGCCTGGAATTAGAGGGAGCTGATCCCTTATAAGTAGTTGCGCTAATTCCCACACTAGAGTAGAAAACATTAAGTCTAGCCCTGTCCCACTCCAGGGTAATGTGGTTGCACGGGTTAATTATTCTAGCCAAACTGCAAAGAACTGGGTGCCTTTTTGGTAAACCTTTTTCCTCCGTCCTTTTTCCCACCTTTTTGTAAAACAAAACCTTTTTTCAATTTTTAAAAATCTCTTGGTGGGTCGAACCTCACCATGGTTTTCTCATAAAACATTTTTACAAACCTTGATTCAGGATCTTCCCATCCTATACTTTTTCTTGGGCTAAAACGGGGTCTCCAAAGGACGGTGGTATTATAAACCACATACATTATAAGGTAAGTTAGTTGTCATCAAAGGGTTGTACCTAGTGGTAATAAAGTGGCTATGGTTTGGAGAAGCCAAACTTTCCCACATATAAAACATAGAAAAATAAAGCCATGCAATTTTCATAAACAAGTAGATAAACATGCATAAGTAAAATAGTAGGACAAGGGCATATGAGCAAGAAGGTGGCTTGCCTGTGACCAGCGAGAGGGTCCTGGACTTTCTCTTAGAAAAACATAATACCAGACAATAATAATAAATCCGAGGCTTCCTTCTTCTTGGCGTCACATAGTCGCAATTATCGCCGTTATCGAGCAAACATGCATGCAAGCAAAGCACCAATCAATACAAGACAAACAAGCATCAATACATACAAAAAACAAAGGATATTTAATTGATATAAAATAGTAGTTTGTTAGATGATTGGTTTGATGATATTGGTGAATGACTTGGAGGCATTGGAAGAAGATCCCTAAGGAATTATAGTCTAGAAACTAACTAGGAGAAGGGTTTTGGACCAAGAACACAATCTATTATGAATTTATTGTAAAAAGGATGATACCATTAGATAGGTATTGATAAAATGAAACCAACAAAAGTGCTTTCACTATTTTATTAATTACCCTTGATTTTTAAAGAAATTCTAGTGATTGAAAATCTAGTTTTGGGAAATAATTCACCAGAAAAGTTCTGGAGCACCAAAAACTATTTCCTTGGACGATTGCGTAGGATTTTTTTGGAATGATTCACTGAGAGTTGGAATCAATTTAAAATATTTATCAGAATGCCCTCAGGAAATTCCCAAAGGCAGTTCTGCAAGGTTTTTTTTTCTTTTAACCAGGATTAATCTACAGGAACTTTTGATGTGATTCCAAAGAAATATGTTAGGTATTTAGAACACTTTTGTAGAAATTGGTATAACCCCTTTTGGATAAACAGAACTACTGAGGTGATTTATATAGTGAAGTAACTATGCACATAACAGATTAATTCACCATAAATTAACCAAGGTTAAATAATTTATGGGCTCCTGGGGTTTGATAGATATTTGTGTGCATGTGTACTGGGAGTTGTAATTTGGTCAGTACCAACTATGGTTTGACCTGTAGAAATTCCTAAATTCATAATGATACTGTTTTTGTTATTTTTGTTACAGCCAATATTTTGTTCCAATTTGCATGAGGCCAAGGCCATGAGATAGGTACATGGAAAGACTACTAGGGTCATTTGGTTTAATTCCATTTAGGTTTTTACAACTCCCAGCAAGAGTTTATTAGTAGAACATACACTTCAAGCATTTTAAATACTAGAAAATATCATGTAAACTTGAATGTGTGAAATTGGTTCTGCATGTGTGACACCCCCGGGATTAAGGTTAGACAAATCCCAGTCCTTCGTCCGGTCATAAGCCTAACCTAATCTCGAAAGCGTATAGAGAAATAATCGATAACACAACAATGACCCTACGACACAAAAGTTATTACAGCAAGCTCATAGCTGAGAAGAGAACCAAAATATTACAAGCAGAGGTCACTGACCACAAACATCAAACAACGGAAGGAAAGTTATGCTATTAAGTATAGCAAACTTAACAAATGACCTAAGAGGACTGAAACATAATGATGACGTCCCAATCCATAGATTCTAGGCTGCCGACCGGGAACCCCAAGCTACTCATCGATGTTGATTTCGTAAAGAACTCTTCTTTTATGGTAACACTTACTCTACTGCAAAAGTATCAATGAAGCAAGGGTGAGTACAGGGTGTACTCCGCAAGACTTATGGTTGGTGGAGTTATTTTGGATAAAGCCATATTTCTTTGTAAAGAGGTAGAGAACAAGCTCGACTAATCAAAACCTTTTTAAAAAGGGGATAAGAAAGCGGTATCTCTAGTTTTGATCATCTTTTGATATCCACTGAAACTTTAACATATGAAGCTTAACTAGGATCACCCCCTCGTACCCATGAGAAAGCATCCTTAAGCACACATTAATCTACCAAGTTTTACGGTTAGGTTCAAGTTCTCTATGATCTTAGAATTTGTTCCCAAGTCGTCCATAACCGCAGACACGACTTTTCGAAAAGATTAATACCCTGCAGGGGTGCACAACTTTAGAAACACTTACCAATTGATTCTTAATTCCAAGCTATAAGCCTCTTCCTTGGAAGGCCGACAGAGAGTGGTTGACCACGACCTTTACCTTGCTTTTGCCAAGACCATGATTCAAGGACTAAGGATATGCCACCGTAATGGGTCGTTGTAGAGGTCCAAACCTTTAATAAGGTACATATCCATGTATTTACAATGCTAGTCCCTGGATCAATAGCTAGCATCCACAGTTAAGATGTAATATCAAGAAACAAAGGTCATAATACAATTTTATAACCAGGAATAAAATAATTCATTACACCTTACATAGCTCATTTGGCTATCTCATTACAATACAACAGAGATAACTATAGCATGGAGTCCTTCATCTTCAAAGTGCCACAGGAAATCATGTTGGTTGTAGACTTGTAATCCTAATCAACATACTTCACTAACATCAAACAAACCTGCAACATAATAAGTTACAGCCACAAGGGTCAATACATTTGAATTGTATTGGCAAGTGATACTATGGTGGTATAGTGGAGTCTATTATCTATATGCATTTGGCTAAGTGGGGCTTAGGCTTGCTTTGCTCAAAATAGATTTTTCCTTATCATTTGAAAACACTAAGTTTTTGCTTGTCAAAATCACCCAAGGAACCACCAATAGAAATTGGTGAACCTTCACCCTTGTTCAACCACAAGTTTTTAACTTAGAAATTTGGATGAGGAGATTCTTGATAGCTTCCATGTCTTGATGCTCAAATTGTCCTTTGCCAGGGACATGGCTAAGTACTTAGATTTTTCACTCTGCAGAGGTGGTGCACTTTCCCCACAAGACTTGGTTTCACCAAGACAAGATCTTTCAGAAGCCTTCCCTTAGACCAAAATGGACGCGCTCCAACCTATCAAACCCCTACCACCAACTGTCCATTTGGCTAAGTTATTGCAACCTATATGATCTAGGCAGAGCTCATAATGCCAAGTGGCTGCACTTGAAGCTTCTCAACATTTGACATCTCAAATCTCTTTGTTCCTGGGTGGCATTCCACAAGTGAGATACACAAGGTAAACCATAGAAATGGGCCTTGTGTAACCACTCAACACAAACCATTCCTTCCATTCCACAAAGGTGATTCATTCACTTAGTTGTTTTATTAAGCAAAACACAAGTCCTTGAATTAGAAATATTCCATGGCACGAATATAATCCACCCTTGTTTTATAATATCTAAGCTAAGCATGATGGTAGTAGGAATCGTAACTTTGGAAATTTATACTAAGGTTTCATCTACTAGGATTTCCCATGGCATAGTTTATACTTAGCAAAAATTCCATACAAGTCCTACTTAGAAATATCACTAATGCATAGTGAAAATATTAGGACAAAAGTATGAAGCATCACTTTCCTTTTTGGTAGAGAATATATGTTCACTCCTTGATCTTGCAATATTCACACTCTTCAAATCACTACAATTCAATCAAGCAATAATTCAATCTACCATTCAAGCAAACATCACATAAAATAATAGAAACAAAGCAATGCATGCAAGCATGCCAAAGATTGTTTTATTTCAAAAAGTGGTTTCTAATAGGTTATAAACATTCTAAAACACCTATTGGTCATTTTATAAAATTGGCAAAACCATTTGCAACACATTTTATCTATAAACCCTTTTTAAACCAAATCAATATTTTATGTGGTTGAAAACGCTTTTTTTAGCAAGGTAATAATCTATAGGGTTCACCAAAATATATTTTTAAATCATAAAACTTTGTGTTTAGGGTCAGAAAGTTTAAATCAAAACATTTCCCACAGGTTTTTCTCCAAAAAGTAATTTTAACATATAAACAACATTTTATTTGACTAGAAATGCTTTAAATCAAATATCTATTCTTTTGCCTCACAAAATATGTTTTTTAATCCACAAGTTGGTTTATATGGTTAGTAGGTTCAAAACAATCCATTTTACAAAGATTTTATCACAAAAATAATTTTAGAATGAATTTTATATTCAAATTATGCCTACACAAGTTTCTGCAAAAACAACCATTTTTCCAGAAGCAATTCATTAAACAAAGTGCATGGTTGGAAAGTACTTGTCTTGCTGAATCCATTTATATAAAATTTGTAAAATTTGGACGTGTGGATCAAAAGTTATAGATTTTACAAAATCTAGCATCTAATAGAACCTTTTCTGTTTTTAAAACAAAACTCAAGCCACGTGGAAGGTTCTGATTGGTCCATACCGTTTTGCTTGGATCAGGAAACATGGACCGCAGGATCTACTTAACATCGCACGACACAGATTTGTCTATACCCCTTCGTGTTAGATTTTATCGCATCCGTCCGATTTAAATCGCATGGCCCTAATCGACTCTACCAGAAAGTGGTATTGCGGCAATTGTGGCGGCGCGCTAAGCGGCGCTGCTGGCCTGAAGCGAGGGAGAGGATGAGGTGGCTCACCAGGTTCGCGGAGTGTTGCTAAAGCTCAACGTGGTCTCGGCAGGGACAGGGGTGCATGGTGTCACTGGCGATTCCTCGCTGTAGTGGTCGTCGGCGTCTGGCGCTTGCTGTCGTCGTTGAAGGAGAGCCTACAGATCATGCGCGAGTGAATGGAGAGCATCAAGGGATGCGCAAGATGATGGATATCAAGATAGCTTGAACTAGAGTACAAGGCGAGCGTGGGTTTCAGACACTAGGGCTCACCGGAGACGTTGCAGACGGCGGTGGCGAGGAGGTGTCGTTGCTGTCAAACTTCTGGGGCGCGAGCGGGCAAGGGGAAGGTGCTGGCGGATGCGGGGGGACGCTGGGGAACATGCTCGTGGGGTCTACAAGGCAAGGGACGATGGTGTTTGGCCATAATCATCGCCGGAAGGTTGTCAGGGCCGCGGCGCTGCAAAGTTGATTCGAGGCAGCCTGGTGGCTCCGGTGGCATGGGGTCTGAGGGGAGATGGAGAGGGAAGCGAGGCGATTAAGAGGGCACGATCGCGGGGCGGATTCGCTGCAGCGTTAACACGAATTAACTCGAGCTTTCAACGGCAGAAACGGCCGGGCGTGGTCAGCGGCGGGTGAGGAAGACGACTGACGAGTGGGGTCGCTTCATCAGCGTGAGAGAGAAAGAAAAGGGTAGGGTCCGGTCGTCAGTGACTCTGTGGGTCTAGTTTCTGGTGTGAAACGTTTTCTCGTGGGAGAGAGGGAGTGGGCTGCTGGGCCTGGTGGGCTAGGTTAGTTGAGCTAGCTGCTTTGTTCATTTTTTTTTGTTCTGCTTTCTTTTTCTTTTTCCATTTCTAATATTCTGTTTTGATTTTGTTTAATTATTTCAAACACCCATTTGATTTAAAACTTCTAACAAACTTTCTGTATATTCAAATACTGATTAATAATATATTCTAAAGTCAAATTTAGAATAATTCTTTTATAAATGGATATTTGTCTTTATTTCAAATAGGTTTTAATGTGTTTTAAAACTTTATTTGAAATCCATATTTTACCAAACCTATTCAGTAGGTTTTATGCATTTATTAAGGTGTCAAATAATTCACCTTGAATTATTTAGAATTTTTTTAATATGATTTATTAATCATTTAAATTGGGTATTTATTTTTATTCCAATGAAATAAATTATGGTTTTAATTCCATAAATTTTATTTAGGTGATTTCCTTGATTCCATTTAATTAAATAACTTTTATTCCACTTGGGTGAATTCAAATTATTTTTCCCTGATTTAATTAATCTTTTCCATTAGGGATTTTGTCTTTACTCAAATAGAAATAGAATTTGGTTAGTGCCATTTTATTTTATTTGGAAAACTCTTTATCATACTCATTCCATTTATGGATTTGGCTAAGATTTATTTTGGTTTTTAAAATACTCCTCACTTAATATTTCTTTCTTTGCTTTATTAAATCCGTATCTTTTTAATCAAAGATCCAAAATTGGTGATTCCAATTTGTAAAAACTTATTTGATATTTATTTATATTTTTAAATCTCTTTAGGATTAATTGCTCACTATTTGGTATGGATTTTAGGTAGGAGCTTTATTAGCTTTGGAAATTCAATTTCCTTATCTTACTAAGTTCATAAGATTTTATCTTTGGTTCCAAATTGAATGAAATCAATTTCTATGGTTTTATAATATTTCTATTTGTCATTCTTGATCATTTATAAATGTTTGTTGACAAATTTTTATATTTATCAAATCCATAGGCTTAGAGATAACTTGGAAATGTTTTTCTTCCATTAGGGTTTTAAGGTTTTGGTTTATTTTCCAAGTGTTTAATTTCAAGATGCATTTATGAAGAATGCATTTCACTTGATTTGAATTTAGTTGGATTCAAATATTATTCAAAGTTAGTTCAAGATGGGATTTTAAGTTTCCATTTAGAAACAAAAAGTTTCTTCTCACCCTAAATTTCAACAATTATTTATTTTGTTTATTTATTTTTCACATTACAAAATTTGGAAAATTTTGGGATGTGACAGGCTACCACCCTTAAAATAAATCTCGTCCCAAGATTTGGGAAAGATAGGGGTTACAAGTTGGTTCAAGGCAACTAGGGTACTACCACCCTTAAAAATTTCCAACTAGATTACATCTTGGTTTACTTGGGATCTTGATGTAACTTCTCTGGGCACTTGTTTGCATAATGGCCTAGTTCTTTGCATTTGAAACACATCACTTGGCTAATATCTTTCTTTTCCTTTGGTATCATTGCCTCTTGTTTGTTTCCTTGGTTCTTCTTCTTTTCTGGGCAATCACTGGCATAGTGTCCCATCTCTTTGCAATTGTAACATTGCAACTGGCTTATGTCCTTCTTCTTCTTTTTGGGTCTCTCCAAGGCTAGGAGTTCTTCTAGTTCATGCTCTTCATATTTCACCACAAAGGTGGAAAATCTTTCTCTCTTCTTAGGGCAGTTACTAGAGATATGACCTTCATCTTCACAAGAGTAGCAACACTTTGTGGTCACTTTGGATTTGGCCTTATGAGGCATGGTTATGACTTTGCCTTCATCCTTCTTGGTAGAATTTGTTCCCTCCTGAGGGTTTACAAACTATTGATGCACTCCACCTTGTTTCCTTTGTTGAACTATGGAATAGATGGGGCATTGGATAGGGACATGATTATTTCCTTCATATAGGAAACAAGTAGCTTGAGATGTGGGGCATTGATTAGTTGGATGTTTCTCTTCACAATTGGGGCATTGATCTTCATGCTCTTTGGAAGTGTGATCCTTGTCTCCACAAACATTGAAAGCTTGGGTTCCTTCTAGAATATCATCCTTGACATCCTTGTTGTCACAAACTCTTTGGGAAGGGTTGTCTCCCATGTTGATCATTTGATTTGTCACCTTTTGCATCAATTGAGTTTGGATTTCCAAAAACTTTGCATGGTTGGGTCTAACTCATTGTTGTTGGCTAAAAACTGAGTTGTCACTTGGTTCAACTGGGTTTGGGTTACTATGAGTTCTCTCATGTGCATCTCTTGGTTGTTGTTGTCACCATTCTTGATGTTGGAGTTTCTTGGAGTAGTCATCTGTTTGGGTTGGATTGGGATTAGAATAGGAAAAATATTTCTAAGGAAATAATTCTAATCACACACAAAAATTTCACACAAGCAATGTGCAAGCAATCAAAAACAAACATTCCAATCAAACAACAAAGTTTCAAGCACATTTTTAAGCAACAAAATATTTTTGCTACACCACATAAGTTGGTGTGTTTGATTTAATCTAAATATGGTGGTCCAGCTATATGGTTCACCTGAGATCCTTCCATTATTCATTTTTGTTTCTTCTTGAATGAGATCATGGTTTCCTTGGAAAAATTCTTGTGTCTTGGTCACAAATCTTCAAAGATGACGATGGTTCCTTCTAAGTTGTGTTTCCTTAGTCTTCAAGTCTTGAGTAATATTTCTTGTCTCACTTGTAGTCCTTAGTGATATCCAAGTTGAAGTCCTTGGTGAAAATAAAGTTGAAGTCTTTGATGATGTTGAAGTTGAAGTCATTTGAGTTGGTGAAGTCCTTTGTTCATGGTTGAGGTCTTTTCTCATCAAGTTGAAATATGTAGAATCAAAACAAAAAGGTTGAGGAAAGAGTATACAAGATTGTTTGTAAATAAGTTTTGGAACAAATACATCTCCTATTTTTCTAAGGGGTTTTGTCCAATCCTAGGGTTACAATCCTACAGGCAACACAGTGCTCTGATACCATCTGTAGAGGTCCCAACCTTTAATAAGGTAGAGATCCATGTATTTACAATGGTAGTCCCTGGATCAATAGCTAGCATCCACAGTTAAGATGTAATATCAAGAAACAAAGGTCATAATACAATTTTATAACCAGGAATAAAATAATTCATTACACGTTACATAGCTCATTTGGCTTTCTCATTACAATGCAGCAGAGATAACTATAGCATGGAGTCCTTCATCTTCAAAGTGCCACAGGCAATCATGTTGGTTGTATACTTGTAATCCTAATCAACATACTTCACTAACATCAAACAAACCTGCAACATAATAAGTTACAGCCACAAGGGTCAATACATTTGAATTGTATTGGCAAGTGATACTATGGTGGTATAGTGGAGTCTATCATCTATATGCATTTGGCTAAGTGGGGCTTAGGCTTGCTTTGCTCAAAATAGATTTTTCCTTATCATTTGAAAACACTAAGTTTTTGCTTGTCAAAATCACCCAAGGAACCACCAATAGAAATTGGTGAACCTTCACCCTTGTTCAACCACAAGTTTTTAACTTAGAAATTTGGATGAGGAGATTCTTGATAGCTTCCATGTCTTGATGCTCAAATATCCCTTTGCCAGGGACATGGCTAAGTACTTAGATTTTTCACTCTGCAGAGGTGGTGCACTTTCCCCACAAGACTTGGTTTCACCAAGACAAGATCTTTCAGAAGCCTTCCCTTAGACCAGAATGGACGCACTCCAACTTATCAAACCCCTACCACCAACTGTCCATTTGTCTAAGTTATAACAACCTATATGATCCAGGCAGAGCCCATAATGCCAAGTGGCTGCACTTGAAGCTTCTCAACATTTGACATCTCAAATCTCTTTGTTCCTGGGTGGCATTCCACAAGTGAGATACACAAGGTAAACCATAGAAATGGGCCTTGTGTAACCACTCAACACAAACCATTCCTTCCATTCCACCCAGGTGATTCATTCACTTAGTTGTTTTATTAAGCAAAACACAAGTCCTTGAATTAGAAATATTCCATAGCATGAATATAATCCACCCTTGTTTTCTACTAGCTAAGCTAAGCATGATGGTAGTAGGAATCTTAACTTAGGAAATTTATACTAAGGTTTCATCTACTAGGATTTCCCATGGCATAGTTTATATTTAGCAAAAATTCCATACAAGTCCTACTTAGAAATATCACTAATGCATAGTGAAAATATTGGGACAAAAGTATGAAGCATCACTTGCCTTTTTGGTAGAGAATATAAGTTCACTCCTTGATCTTGCAATATTCACACTCTTCAAATCACTACAATTCAATCAAGCAAGCAATAATTCAATCTACCATTCAAGCAAACATCACATAAAATAATAGAAACAAAGCAATGCATGCAAGCATGCGAAAGATTGTTTTATTTACAAAAGTGGTTTCTAATAGGTTATAAACATTATAAAACACCTATTGTTCATTTTATAAAAGTGGCAAAACCATTTGCAATAGATTTTATCTATAAACCCTTTTTAAACCAAATCAATATTTTATGTGGTTGAAAATTCTTTTTTTAGCAAGGTAATAATCTATAGGGTTCACCAAAATATATTTTTAAATCATAAAACTTTGTATTTAGGGTCAGAGAGTTTAAATCAAAAATTTCCCACTGGTTTTTCTCCAAAAAGTAATTTTAACATATAAACAACATTTTATTTGACTAGAAATGCTTTAAATCAAAGATCTATTCTTTTGCCTCACAAAATATGTTTTTGAATCCACAAGTTGGTTTATATGGTCAGTAGGTTCAAAACAATCCATTTTTCAAAGATTTTATCACAAAAATAATTTTAGAATGAATTTTATATTCAAATTATGCCTACACAAGTTTCTGCAAAAACATCCCTTTTTCCGTAAGCAATTCATTAAACAAAGTGCATGGTTGGAAAGTACTTGTCTTGCTGAATCCATTGATATAAAATTTGTAAAATTTGGACGTGTGGATCAAAAGTTATAGATTTTACAAAATCTAGCATCTAATAGAACCTTTTCTGTTTTTAAAACAAAACTCAAGCCACGTGGAAGGTTCTGATTGGTCCATACCATTTCGCTTGGATCAGGCAACGTGGACCGCAGGATCTACTTAACATCGCACGGCACAGATCTGTCTATACCCCTTCGTGTTAGATTCTATCGCATCCGTCCGATTTAAATCGCATGGCCCTAATCGACTCTACCAGAAAGTGGCGGCTGCTGACGGCAATGCGCTCTGCGGCTCTACGGCTCTGGCTGAAGCGAGGGAGAGGATGAGGTGGCTCGCCAGGTTCGCGGAGTGTTGCTTAAGCTCAACGTGGTCTCGGCAGGGACAGGGGTGCACGGGGTCACTGGCGATTCCTCGCCGTAGTGGTCGTCGGCGTCTGGCGCTTGCTGTCCTTGTCGAAGGCGAGCCTACAGATCATGCGCGAGTGAATGGCTAGTGTCAGGCGATGCACAAGATGATGGATATCAAGATAGCTTGAACTAGAGTACAAGGCGAGCGCGGGTTCGGACGCTAGGGCTCACCAGAGATGTTGCAGACGGCGGTGGCGAGGAGGTGTCGTTGCTGTCGAACTTCTGGGGCACGAGCGGGCAAAGGAAGGTCTTTGGCCTTGGGGAACACGCCGGTGGTTCATAAGAAGCGACGGTGTCTAGCCGGAATCGTCGCCGGAAGGTTGTCGGGGCCGCGGCGGTGCAAAGTCGATTCGAGGCAGCCTGGTGGCTCCGGTGGCATGGGGTCTAAGGGGGGATGGAGAGGGAAGCGAGGCGGTTAAGAGGGCACGGTCTCGGGGCGGATTCGCTGCATCGTTGACGCGAATTAACTCGAGCTTTCAACGGCAGAAACGGCCGGGCGTGGTCAGCGGCGGGTGAGGAAGACGATGACGAGTGGGGCCGCTTCATCAGCGTGAGAGAGAAAGAAAAGGGTGGTGTCCGGTCGTCAGCAACTCTGTGGGTCTAGTTTCTGGTGTGAAACGTTTTCTCGTGGGAGAGAGGGAGTGGGCTGCTGGGCCTGGTGGGCTAGGTTAGTTGGGTTGGCTGCTTTGTTCATTTTTTTTGTTCTGCTTTCTTTTTCTTTTTCCATTTCTAATATTCTGTTTTGATTTTGTTTAATTATTTCAAACACCCATTTGATTTAAAACTTCTAACAAACCTTGTGTATATTCAAATACTGATTAATAATACATTCTAAAGTCAAATTTAGAAATAATTTTTTTATTCTTTTTAGGGTCTTTTATTTATTTTATAAATGGATATTTGTCTTTTTTTCAAATAGGTTTTAATGTGTTTTAAAACTTCATTTGAAATCTATATTTTACCAAACCTATTCAGTAGGTTTTATGCATTTATAGGTGTCAAATAATTCACCTTGAATTATTTAGAACATTTTTAATATGATTTATTAATCATTTAAATTGGGTATTTGTTTTTATTCCAATGAAATCAATTATGGTTTTAATCCCATAAATTTTATTTAGGTGATTTCCTTGATTCCATTTAATTAAATAACTTTTATTCCACTTGGGTGAGTTCAAATTATTTTTCCCTGATTTAATTAATCTTTGCCATTAGGGATTTTGTCTTTACTCAAATAGAAATATAATTTGGTTAATGCCATTTTATTTTATTTGGAAAACTCGTTATCCTTTTATTTCATTTGGATTTGGATCATACTCATTCCATTTATGGATTTGGCTAAGATTTATTTTGGTTTTTAAAATACTCCTCATTTAATATTTCTTTCTTTGCTTTATAAAATCCATATCTTTTTAATCAAAGATCCAAAATTGGTGATTCCAATTTGTAAAATCTTATTTTATATTTATTTATCTTTTATATCTCTTTATGATTAATTGCTCACCATTTGGTATGGATTTTAGGTAGGAGCTTTATTAGCTTTGGAAATTCAATTTCCTTATCTTACTAAGTTCTAAGATTTTATCTTTGGTTCCAAATTGAATGAAATCAATTTCTATGGTTTTATAATATTTCTATTTGTCATTCTTGATCATTTATAAATGTTTGTTGAGAAATTTTTTTATGGATCAAATCCATAGGCTTAGAGATAACTTGGAAATGTTTTTCTTCCATTAGGGTTTTAGGGTTTTGGTTTATTTTCCAAGTGTTTAATTTCAAGATGCATTTATGAAGAATGCATTTCACTTGATTTAAATTTAGTTGGATTCAAATATTATTCAAAGTTAGTTCAAGATGGGATTTTAAGTTTCCATTTAGAAACAAAAAGTTTCTTCTCATCCTAAATTTCAACAATTATTTATGTTGTTTATTTATTTTTCACATTACAAAATTTGGAAAATTCTGGGATGTGATAGTCGAGTCCCGAAGCCGGTCCCTAATGATGTGTGCGGGGTTCAACATTACGGAAGCCGTGCCTCTATTTTTCCCGGCCATGCTTACCTACCTGTCATGAATGCACCTCTTTCACCTCCTTCAAGAACAACCAAGATGCATATGTCGAATGGAAAGCCCGAACTATGTGACTCATGGAATCTACTAGGAAAGTTAGTTGGTCGAGGGGGTTTCCTGGCCGTCGTGTGGCTGTACGCTTGTCTTGGTTCAAGAGGCAAGAACTCTGGTCCTAGTAGTGGCAAGTATGACTTCAAAAACCACATCCCACCGTGGCCTCCCATACAGGCCTTAGCATGCTTAACTTTCATCTCTGATCATACCATGTTATCCTGTCAAACTAGGTTCATTTGCATCTCTGATAATCAATCAGATGGATCAGCGGTAACATCTAAGCATGTCTAAGCACAACAGATAAACACCTCTAGCAACAGTCAGAAGCCAAACCCTAGTTATGCTAGGAGAAGTGGATAAGGGAATATAGGCTACAAATGGAACATTCATCAGATAGGATTACTCTATCTATCGATAAAAGACTTTAGAATCGCATGCACATGGCGGGAATTGAAATACTTTGAAATCATAGGATTATATCATGTGTGGGGCTATGCTTGCCTTTGCCTGTTGATATCCAACTATGGATCTTCAGGTACATCAGATGTACTTGTCCATCAATGATCCATTACTTCTTTTGATGGTGTTGATCTCTGACTTTGTTCTTGATCTCGAATCATTGCTCACATTCATCTCCGAGTACTAGCAGGAAGAAGCAAAAACACTGGAAAGAGAAGGAAACAATCAACACAGGGCATCGATGTAATGATCTAACAAGTATGATGATATGAAAGGTTAGAGGGTGATGAAATGTAACCATAAGGCATGCTTCACAATTTAAGTCTTGTCCGAGGGGTGAAAACCCTAAAATAGGTGGATCCTCAGAATCACATGTAGGGATTCATTTTGTTCTTCTGTTTAACTTGTTAGTTGAAGTTTTTCAACAATGCATGCTTTTTATGCTATTATATAGATCTTATTTTTCTAAACATTTTGATATATTATTTGTATTTTTCTGATTTAAAATGAATTAGTCATGAATTTCTCTATTTAATTTATTTTAAATAATTTTTGGAATATTATTAAATAATCTACACATTTGATATACTTTAATAATTTTATTAAAAAGAAAACATTTATGAATATGTTTAGATATTTACAACTGGGACCAACCTGTCAGCAATTATATATTTACATAAATGATTTACCAAAACATTTAAATAAAAATAAAAAGGTTTTACTGCCTCATGCTGATGTCAACCTGACATCAGCAATGGGGAGCTCATAGCTGACCTCGACTCCGTCGATCTGCTGCACACGGGGGCTTGTGGGTGGGCTAGTTGGAAAGAGGAGATCAACGCAGACCTAGTAGTGGCAGCGCCACCCACTTGTGGTCATTGAAGCAGGGCATGCGACGGCGGCGAGCGGCGGTGGCAGCACATGCACGGCGAGTTGGTGATATAGCGTGAGAGGGGAGGAATGGAGGGGTGCTTGAGCACCTAAATCTCACCATGATGCTGTTGGAGGGGTCAGCGAGGACGGGGACATTTGGGCGGTGATTGATTGACGGCGATCGGCGCTCGGGGAGGTGACAACGTCGGGCTCGATTCTAGCCACCCGAGTTTGATTCTTTTGATGAGTGAGGTCATGGCACTAAGGCAGAGCTCCTGGGCGTCACGGCATGGCTTGGGGAGGCCGGAGGCGACGGGGACACCGGAGCATCTGAAGGTAGGGTTCGACCTGGGCGTGGAAATGAGGGAGAGAGAGGGAGAAACTGGTGTGCTAGGGTCCTCCAAAGGGAGAGGAGAGGTCCTTATAGGTGCCCAGAGCGACGACGTGGATCTTGGCGCCATGGCCAGCGAGGCTTGACCAGCGAGTTGCAAGCGATCGGGGTCGGACGACCTGAGGAAGGAGACGAACATGCGAAGCGGTACTAGCCGCATGGGCCAAGGTTTGCCTCTACGAGCGCGCGTGAGCATCAAGGAGAGGAGGAAAGAAGATGGGCTCGGCCCAATTAGGCTAGACTATTTTTTTTAGCAGAACCCCTTTTCTTTTTATATTTCATGCTTCTCTTTTGGTATTTTCAATTTTAGATATGTTTTGCATATTTCAAAAATACCAAAACTATGCAAGCATATTAAAATACTTTAGGGGCCCTTATAAACAATTTGGGCTCCACGGGTTTTGGGTTTTGAAAATTCAAAAGCCATTTTGAATACATTTCACATAGAGAGGGAAGGTTAGGGTTTAGGGTTTTGTTATCCTTATATGGATTTTTATGTTAACAAGATTGCATGATGCTCATGAATTCACAATCAAATCGTAATTACCATTTAATAAAACTAAGGGTGTTACAATTCTACCCCCCTTCAAACAATCTCGTGCCGAGATTCCTAGGTAGGAAGATAGAAGGAACAAGGTTACACTAGACTTCAGCGATCTTCTCAGAGAGGTTGATCCATGCCATCATGACGAAGCGCTTTGTAAACTTCAAGCTTGTTTCTCACACTAAAGGAAGAGAGGGAATGACATGGAACCACAAACTGAGTATCTCATGGGTAGATGCTTCACAAACATCTCTGGGCTAACGACATCAAACACGTCAAGGTAATTAAGGAAACAAAATGAGAAGGTTTCAAGGTGGCAGATAACTGGTCTTCATAAGGATTGAGACCATGGAGATTTTCAAAGAGATTCGACTCTTGAGGGGAGGGTTCCAACATAAAGAACATTTGATGCAGCCCGTCCTACGGACGCACCTCCATCTACAACACCTAGTCCCCCAAGTGGACCAATGACTCGCGCCCGAGCCAAGCTCCTACAAGCTAAGGTTAACTTGCTCCTTTCCTCATGTGATTTTGGTCTACCTTTGGATGGCTTGCTACTTCATGCAACTATGTTGTGTATCCTCAGCTATGAAGCAACATCACCACACCAAGCCCCCAAGGAAGAAGGACCAGGAGAAGACGCTGCTGGAGCACTGCACACCGGAATCTCCGGTGTACACCGGAGTCTCCGGACCATCCTCCGGTCCGTCCCCAGGAACCAAGCCAGGGACAGTCAGAAGGCCCCTCCGGAGACGGGTCTGGAGATTGACCGGAGTCTCCGGTCCAGACCGGAGTCTCCGGCCTGCTCGACGCCAGGCATGTCAAGGCCTTTTGGGCCTGGCCCATGTAACCCCCAGTTTCGCCCCAACTTCCAGTTTTATCCCTAAACTACCCCTGTTTAAGTGGCTGGCCTATATAAAGCCCCACCCCTCTATTGTAAACCCTAGACTTGGATAATTGTAGTTGAAGACACCCCTTTGAGGATCTATCAACTATTTGTCTCATGCTCCTTGACAAGGAGCACCAAATTATCCACAACCTCTTGGATTTTGCCTCGTGTGTTCAAGTTGTACAAGTCCTTGGGATCTCGGTGTCTCATGCCCAAGTAGTCAAGATCTCATCAATCTTCTCACCCCCGTTGTTGGCCGTGGGAGAGTGTCTTGCCCAACGCCGATCCTAGGGATTGTGTTGGACCGGTTGCCACCGGCGTGAGCTATCGGCTTGTATCGTGTTTTCATGTGTGTGTGTGTTCATCGAGTTCTTCGCGTGTGTGTTCGTGGATTTCATCCCCTCCCTCCTTCCACCGCTTTCCCCTCGATTCCCTCGGAATTCGTGAAAGATCGGGCCACCTTAAGGGGTCACCCCCAACATATTGGTATCAAGAGCAAGGTTGATCACGAATTTCCCATCGATTTTTCTTCTACCAACCATAAATTCGAAAATTTCCCAAAATAGCCGCAATTTGCCTTTGGATCGATCTATCGTTTTGGAGCTTTATTTGCGGTTTTGATCCGACCAAATCTTGTCTAAGGTGTTGGTCCAGCTTTTGCTTGCGTTTCCCAGCCCAATTTTGGCCCAATTTTCACGGATTTGAGGACTCTAGGCGTGAATTTCCGCTCAAGTACACGAGCAGATTTTCCACACCGGAGTCTCCGGTCCTGTGCACCAGAGTCTCCGGCCTACACCGGAGTCTTCGGCCCAGACCGGAGTCTCCAGCCCTGGACGCCAGTTTTGACTTTTTCCTCTTTTATGCATTGGCTAATCTGTCCGCTTGTTGTTTGTGTTCCGTGTGCGTGTCACCAATTAACAGATAGCTTCCGCAACATTGCTCGCGCTCTTCGACACCACGGACCCCAAACTCTTCCCCGCTCCATCGACACAAGATCATCATCCACAACTAAGGTATAACTTGTGTCAACCCTTGTAGCCATATCTTCCTTTGTGTGTACCTATCCTATGAGAGCAACTCATTTTGTGTTTGTCTAAGCATTGTGCACTTGCCATTGGAAAGTGAGAGTGTGAGGGCAAATACAAAAGTTAACATAGTAGCATAGAAAGGGAGAAAACGAAAAAGAATCAAAAAAAGAAGAAGAAAAAGAAAAATAGAAAGATACATAGTCTCCCAATACAAAGAGAGTATCAAGCTTGTAAGCAAAAGAGAGAGGAAAAAGCGCGCCAACGCAAGTGCACAAATCAGTTGCTTGCCCTCTTTTGGAAAACGAGTTGTGGTCTCTCCTTGAGTTGGCACGACAACCGAGCGTAGTCTTCGTTAGGCCCTTTTGTGCTCACTTCCATAGTCGTGCTAACCCCATTTTTCTCCACGCGTGTGTGTAGTCGTAGGTTCTCGTCACCTTTTGAGTTGACCATTTCCTTTTGACTTGAGTTTTGTTGGATCTTCTCCACTTTTGACTATCCTTTTCGTTTGGTTGGTTCTTTGTCTTTCCACCCTCCTTTCCACCAAAATCTTTTGAGAGTGTAGTTCCTTGTGTGTGAGTCTCTTTGCGATTTCACTTGGCAAGCTTTTAGCTCTCTTGTGTGGCAATTGGTTTGATACAATCTCCAAGGTGAGGTAAAAGGCTAACTCTCCACGTTTCTCCTCCATATACAACCCTTGACGGCTTTGCATCATGGACATGAATGGCGAGTCGTCCTAACCACCACCACCTCCAGAGCACGACACACAATACATGACAAGATGTGATCATTGGAAGGTCCGAGGAGAATTCAACTACCGTTGTGAAGCCCTTGAGCGGCGCCAAGACGAACAATTTAGCGAAGCCTGAGTGGAGTTCAAGAACATCGATAACCGCTTCAAAGAAGTTCGAGGACAAATGCATGCCATGCAACACAATGGCCATCAAAATGAAGCTCTTGGTCGCGCCCTCGCCGCAACTGATGAGAAGCTTCAACGCCTCATTGATGGTCTAGAAAGGCCACGATCGCGCGACTCAAGGTCGTCACGGCACTCCTCAAGTGAATCAAGCGCTCCTCGCCGTCACGCTTCAAGGCACCAAGATGGACCCGTCCTTCACTCCATGAGCTCTTCGCAAGCGGTACCATCTCCGCGACAGGCTGCGACGTCAATCTATGATGGTGACCTCTCCGCAAGACCTCCAAGACGTGAAGCGAACCGTCCACAACCAAGGGCACTAGTGATTCAACAAGAGCAACCTCACGTGGACCATCAAGCCCATCGCCAATGACATGTCCCGTCAACAACAAGTGAAGCATCCGAAGTGGACGAACAAGAACGCTGTCGGCGTGAAGCACTTGAAGATCCACCAAGGCGTCATCATCGACATGAACGTCAACGTCGAAACATGATCACCATGACGAGCCTCCTCCACATCGAGAAGAAAAGGAGCAGCCCATTGCGCATACGGCTCGACGTCCTCCTCGTCACATGGCGCAAGACAATGCACATCGTCATCAACCTCTACAAGAACAAGAGAAAGCTCCTCAAGCTCGTCGTGAGGACCAACAACCTCCTCCTCATCCTCAACCGCGCCAACAACACGAGCAAGCTCCCCAAGCTCGTCATCAAAATCAAGTTCCACCACCAAAAGCGGCACCGCAACAACCGCAAGGGCAACGCAACCATCACCAAGCAAGACATGAGAGCTCGGATGATGATGATGGCCACCAAAATCATGGCAACCGCCGCCATCGGAATCGCAATGAAGAAGAAACTTTCGGCAAGCTCAAATTCACCATGCCCAATTTCACCGGTTCCAATGAACCCGAAGAATATCTCTCGTGGGAACTCAAGGTTGACAAGATCTTCCGCATGCACAACTATAGAAATGAGAAGATGATGGCCATGGAATCCCTCGAGTCTGATGAGTATGCCAACCTTTGTGGGAACAAGTCCAACTCGCTCGTGAAGCAAAAGAAGAGCCTCCAATCTCAACTTGGAAAGATATGAAGACTCATATGAGATCCCGCTTTGTTCCTTCGCACTACACACGTGACCTTTTCAATAAGCTTCAAACGCTTAGTCAAGGGACAAAGACCGTGGAAGAGTACTTCAAGCAAATGGAGCTCAACATGATCTGTGCCAACATTGAAGAGCGTGATGAACAAACAATGGCACGTTTCCTCAATGGCTTGAACCATCCAATCAAGCGCATCACCGAGTTCCAAAAGTACAACAACATAGTTGAGCTTGTACACATAGCATCAAAAGCCGAGCGTCAAGTGCAAGAGGATGTCACATCCCAAAATTTTCCAAATTTTGAAATGTGAAAAAGAAATAAACAAAATAAAAATTTGTTGAAATTTAGGGTGAGAAGAAACTTTTGATTCCAAATGGAAACATCAAAACCTATTTTGATCAAATAGAATCCTAAAGGGATTTAAAAAGATAAACAAATAATAAATAAAGTTATAATAGTTGGAATCACGATTTTTGGATCTTTAAATAAAAAGATATGGCTTTTATAAGCAAAGGTAGAAATAATGAATAAGGACTATTTTTAAAAGAGCCAAATTAAATCTTGGCCAAGCATTTAAAATAAAATATTTTGTTTGATAAAAATAGTAAGGGTTTATTTAAATAAAACCATGAGGATTTATTTATATCCAAATTTCATTTAAGTAAAGACATTTTCCTATTTTGATTGAGCCATAAAACTTAATAAAGTATTTTATCTCAAGGTGTTTTAGTTTTCAGATAAAACCTATTGAAAAGATTTTTGTAGGAATTTAGAAAGTCAAATAGAGTTTTAAACATATTTGAATCCTATTTGAAATAAAGACTAAAGCCTATTTATTTATTTTTAATAAATAATAAACCCTAAAAAGAATTATTTTATTTTGGACTTTGGAATATGTTGTTAAACAGAATTAAACTATACCTAAAGTTTGGTGGAAGTTTGAATTCATGTGGAGTTTGAATTATTTGAATGAAAAATCAAAACAGAAATTCAAAACAGAAAAAGAAAAAGTTTCAGAATTAAAAAAAAGAGGAACCAGACCAGCCCAAATTTTGCCAGCCCACCTTACTTTCCCTGGCGAAATGTTTTCTTACTCGCGGATTAACCCACTCAGCAACTGACTTGGTGACCCCACGTGCATTCCCCCACCTCGCTGATCGCTGGACCCCACTGCCCCGTCATCGTCTTCTTCCCCACCGCGATGACCAAGCCTAACCCTCGTCGCTGTTTCTGTTGTTTATTCCTCGCGTTAATTCGCGTTATTGCGGCCATCACTCTCCCTGCGACTACGCCATACTTAATCACCCCTGTCCCCTCTACCTTTCCCCTCACTTGCCTCTCCCACTCTGCCACCAGGCTGCCTCAATTGCGAGCTCGCACCCCACTATCTCCGACGTGTTCTCCGGCCAATTACGGCCAACACCGCCAGCCCCGTTGCCCCCAGGGCAAACGAGTGGGATCCCCAGTACCAGGCGCACCTCCCTGTGCCTTCCCCTCGCCCGCGTGCGCCCCAGAGGCTCAGCAACCTCGACGACACATCGGCACCATCGTCTGCCCCTCTCCGGCAACCTTTCCCTGTAAGCGCCGTCCTCCCCTATCTCCCTGGATGATGCCCCCGCACTCATCGTAGCCTTGTGCGTCTAACACCACTGCTTGCTTGCTCTCTCGTGGTCTACAGCCTTGCCCCCGTCAACAACAGGAAGTGCCCGACGCCGCGACAACTCCGACGAGCAATCCCTCTGGAAACCGAGCACCCCTCGACAAACAGAGACCACGTCGAGCTTCTCTGCACCCCTGCGAACCCTGTGAGCACCTCCGTTCCCCCTCTTGCCTCTTGGTGCGTCGGCGACGACACTGACAGAGCGCTCCGCCGCTCGCCGCCGCGCCAGGGCCGCCCGTTCCTGGTCTGGCTTCTGTGATCCGTTGGATCTCAATCCGTTGGCTAGGATAGATTCGTTAAATCGAAGGGGTACGTTGGATCTGAGCCGTGTGATGTGTTTTAAATCCAATAGCCCATAGAGTGCGATCCAGCCAAAGCGGTACCGTCCAATACGATAGCGCCACGTGGACAGAGTCTGTTTAAAACAGAAATTTTTGTTCTATTAGATATGCAAACTTGTAAAATTCATAACTTTAATTCTACATGTCCAAATTTTGCAAATTTTATATAAATGGAATCAGAAGAACAAGTACTTTGCAACCATGCACTTTGTTTAAGGTTTTGCTTCTATAAAATTGGTTGAATTTGCAGAAACATGTGTAGGCATAATTTGAATATAAAATTTGTTCTAGAAATATTTTTAAGATGAAATATTTGCTAAATGGATTGTTTTGAACCTACTGACCATAGGAACCAACTTATGGATTTAAAACTGTATTTTGTGGAGTTAAGGGATAAAAATTTGAATTAGCACATTTCTAGTCAAATAAAAATATTTTTTATGGTTTAGAAATAATTTTTGAGAAAAGCCTTTGGGAAATGATTTGATTCAAACCTTCTGACCCTAAACACCAAGTTTTGAGATTTAAGAACATATTTTATGAACCATATAAAGTCATTACTTTGCTAAAAGATATTTTCAACAACATAAAATATCACCTTAGCATAATATTTGGTTTATGAGATGAAACCTTTTGCAAATGGTTTTACCACTTTTGTAAATGACCAATGTGAGCTTGAAAATGTTTAGAGCCTAGTAGAAACCACTTTTCCAAGTAAAACTATCTTTGCATGCTTGCATGCATGACCTTGTTTTTGTTATTTTATGTGTGATCAATTGTTTGAATGCTAGTTGAATATGTGTTTGCTTGATTGAATTGTAGTGAAGTTAGAAGAGTGTGATATTTGCATGATCAAGAAGTGAACCAACATTCTCTACTAAAAAGGCAAGTGACACTATCATCCATGTCCTACTATTTTCATTACACTTAGTGGATTTTTGTAACATGCATGATAAGGACTACTATTTTTTATGCTATGCTAAATCCTAATAGGATACCCTTATATCTTCATTAGTGAAAACATTGTACTTGTAGTAAGCTTAGCCCTGCTATATATTTGGGATGGGATACATGATATGATTATATGAAGTGTTGGAAAGATATATGTTTTATATAATAAAACAAGTACTCAATGAACCACCTGGGTGGAAAAGGATACTCAAGATTTGGACAAGGTGGAAACAAAGGGAACCATGTTTATATGGCTATCTTTTTGTATGTGCACTAGAAGAAAACCACCCAAGGACTTAGAGATTGAACATGTTTCTCGTACAGTGGCTTCCGTGTACAGCCACATGCTAAATGGGCCCTGGCTTAGTCAACTACATAGTGGAATACCCTTGCATTGGCATCTTCAGGTTAACTACAATTGTGTATTGGAAATATATCCTTACATTGGTGCCTGGTAGACAAGCTATCATTGTGTATTGGGAGGACTTCTATGGAAAGACTTTGTCACATTCTCGATCTGCCGGTACTCCATTTGGTGTGTACTTATCCAGCGGCCACTGGTGGCGTCAAGACGAGATTGTGTCATGTGGGTAAAGTGTACAACTTCTGCAGAAGAACAAATTCTAAGTACTTAGTCGTGTCCTCGGTTATGGACAACTCTGAGCAACTAAGGCCTAAAGCTATGGAAGATCTCGACATTCCAATTTCTCAAAGTAAAACTTGATGGTGACAACACGGGATTTGAAGCACTTGGAGTTTTCCAAGGAGTTCAGAAAGATTTTCAAAAGATCAAAACTATTTTGAAAAGATATGACAAAACTATATTGCTTTCTGCAAATGAGACTAAACCCTACTTAGCCAAATATGCATGTAATGATAGGATCCACTTATTTCTACATAGTAGTGAAACTTGCCAATACAATTCAAATGTATTGACCCTTGTGGCTGCAACTTATTATGTTGCAGGTTTGTTTGATGTTAGTGAAGTGTGTTGAATAGGATTACAAGTCTACAACCAACATGATTGCCTGTGGCACTTTGAAGATGAAGGACTCCATGCTATATAGATATTCTGCTGCATTGTAATGTGATAGCCAAATGAGCTATGTAAGATGTAATGAATTATTTTATTCCTGGTTATAAAGTTGTATTATGACCTTTGTTTCTTGATATTACATCTTAACTGTGGATGCTAGCTATTGATCCAGGGACTAGCATTGTAAACACAGGGATCTCTACCTTATTAAAGGTTGGGAACTTTACAGAGGACATCAAGTACAACAAGCCAAAGACGTTCTTCACATACAAGCAAGCGCCAACCACTACTCCAACAACACCAAGTGGAAGCTCATCAAGTACCACCAAGCTTCCCTTCAAGCCAACACTTCCTCAAGGAAAACCGCCCCCAAGTGGCAAATACACAAAGGATGATCAACCATTCAATGGTGAGTGCTACAAGTGTGGAGGCAAAGGACACAAGTCGGCCGCATGTGGAAACAAGAAAGTTTTGTTCATCCACGACAATGGCGATGAAGAATACTTGAGTGAACATGAGTTTGATGCAAGGGTCAAGGAAGAAATGGCAAGGCAACATTTGGAAGATGACCAAGAACTACTTGTGTGTGAGCATGACGCAAGTCCATCGCTTGTCGTGAAAAGGGTCTTAACTACTCAAGTCAATGAGATTGAAGACCAGCGATCAAACATCTTCTAAACTCGTGCTGGTATCAATGTGAAGTCCATCAAAGTTGTCATCAATGGAGGGAGTTTCCACAATCTTGCAAGCACGAAATTGTGTGAGAAACTTAACCTCACTCTCCATCCGCATAAGCATCCCTACCATATACAATGGCTAAGTGACCAAGGGTCCGTCAAGATCAAGCACACCGTCTCGGTAACGTTCTCAATTGGACCATACAAAGACACGGTGGAATGTGATGTGGTCCCCATGACGGTTTGCCATATGTTGCTAGGAAGGCCGTGGCAATATGAAAAGCATGCCTTGCATAATGGTCACACCAACACTTATACCTTCAAATGGCTTGACAAGACTTGTGTTTTGCAACCAATGACTACTAGCCAAATAATTGCGGATAATGCAAAGGCTTTAGCGAGGGTGCAAAGCACAAAACTTCAATGTGAGAAGAGCGGTGAGCGAGAGAACCACACTATAGTGAGTGAGAGCCACAAGCCAAACTCGAGTGGAAAAACTAAGAGTGTTCTTTTTGCCACCAAAAGTGAGATGAGAGAAGTGCGGAATAACCCATCCATCTTGCACTATGTCCTTGTATGCAAGGGACTAGCGCAAGGAACTAATGACTTGACAAATGTCCCTCCTTCCTTGATGGCTATTTTGCAGGAATTCCAAGATGTATTTCCGAAGAGCTTTCTCATGGATTACCCCCTCTTCACGGAATCGAGCACCGCATCAACGTCATACCCGGCGCTCCACTCCCAAACCGCGCCGCATATCGCACGAACCCGGAAGAGACGAAGGAGATAGAACGACAAATCAACCAACTCGTCTCCAAAGGTTTGATCCAAGTAAGCACTAGCCCTAGCGCGGTACCCGTGATTCTAGTTCCAAAAACGGATGATACGTTGCGGTTATGCATGGACTGCCGTCCAATCAATGCTATCACCGTGCGTTATCGACATCCTATACCGCGTCTTGATGACATGCTTGATGAGTTGTGTGGAGCCACTATATTTTCAAAAATTGACCTTCGTAGTGGTTACAATCAAATTCGCATGGCCGAAGATGATGAGTGGAAAACCGCCTTCAAGACCAAGCTTGGTCTCTATGAATGGTTGGTTATGCCGTTTGGCTTATCAAATGCCCCATCTACCTTCATGCGCCTCATGAACCATATCTTGAGATCTCTCATTGGGAAGAGTGTCGTTGTTTACTTTGATGACATCCTTGTCTATAGCAAGTCACTAGAGGAGCATGTTACTCATGTTAAGGAGGTCCTTCAAATCCTTCATCATGAAAAGTTATATGCTAATCTCCCCAAGTGTACCTTTGCAAAAGACAAACTGATTTTCCTTGGATTTGTTGTGTCTTCTAATGGCATTGAAGTGGATGTCCCAAAATTTAAGGACATACGAGATTGGCCCATCCCTACCAATGTTAGTGAACTTCGTAGTTTTTATGGGTTGGCCGGATTTTACCGTCGCTTTGTGAAAGAATTTTCTACCATTGCTTGCCCCCTCAATGAATTGACCAAGAAAAATGTCACATTCGTTTGGGGAAAAGCACAACAAAAGGCTTTTGATGAGCTCAAAAAGAGGCTCGCCGAAGCACCACTACTTGCATTACCGGATTTCACAAAAACCTTTGAGATTGAATGTGACGCTAGTGGTATTGGCATTGGAGGCGTCCTTATGCAAAATGGGCATCCTATTGCATACCATAGTGAGAAACTTGATGGCGCACGCCTTAACTATCCAATTTATGACAAAGAGCTTTTTGCCTTGGTTCGTGTCCTTCAAGTGTGGCAACACTACCTTTGGCACAAAGAATTTATCATCCATTCCGACCATGAGTCGTTGAAATATCTTAAGGGCCAAGCCAATTTGAGTAAAAGGCATGCCAAATGGGTTGAGTTCATGGAATCTTTTCCTTACATTGTCAAGTACAAGAAGGGCAAAGAAAATGTAGTAGCGGACGCCTTGTCTCGCAAAAACACAAACCTTCTTACGCGACTCGAAGTAAATGTCTTGGGTCTTGATGACATCAAATCTTTGTACGCGTCCGACCCATTCTTTGGATCAATTTTTGCAAAGTTTTCAATAGATAAAGGGGTTGATGATTTCTATTTGCATAAGGGTTTTATTTTCAAACAAAACAAACTTTGCATTCTGAAGTCGTCTCTCCAAATTTTGCTTCTTCAAGAGTCCCATGCTGGAGGACTTATGGGCCACTTTTGCCGTGACAAGACATATGACATGCTCTCCACTCACTACTATTGGCCAAATATGAAGCGTGACGTGGAGCGCCACGTCCAACGATGCACTACTTGTGTCCAAGCTAAGTCCAAGTCCAACCCTTTTGGTCTTTATATGCCATTACCTATTCCTCATGCACCTTGGTCGGATATTAGCATGGACTTTGTGTTAGGATTGCCTAGATCTAAACATGGACATGATTCTATATTTGTGGTAGTGGATCGCTTTTCCAAAATGGCACACTTCATTCCGTGCCATAAGACCGATGATGCTTCACATGTAGCAAATTTGTTTTTCAGGGAAATAATTTGGCTACACGGTGTACCAAGAACAATCGTCTCCGACCGCGACGTCAAATTCATGAGCTACTTCTGGAAGACACTCATGGCCAAGCTCGGCATCAAGCTCCTCTTCTCGTCCGCCTCGCATCCTCAAACCGATGGACGAACCGAGGTCGTCAATCGAAGCCTTGGCACACTTCTATGTGTGTTGATAAAGAAGAACCTTAAAGATTGGGAGGAATGTATCCCTCATGCAGAGTTCGCCTACAACCGCGCCAAACACTCCACCACCATGAGGATCCCGTTCATGATCGTCTATGGATTCGAGCCTCTCACCGCGCTCGATATCCTTCCCCTTCCCCTCCATGAACGCTCCAATATGGATGTTGACAAGCGTGCCCAAACAATGAAGAAACTCCATGAAGACACAAGAGCTACGGTCGAGCAACAAGTACTTCGCCAAGCATCAAGGCTGAACAAGAACAAGAGGGAGCTAATCTTCAAAGAAGGCGACCTTGTGTTGATACACTTGAGCAAAGACCGCTTACCCAATGATCGTGAATCCAAGATCAAACCAAGGGGAGATGGTCCCTTCAAGGTCCTCAAAAGAATCAACAACAATGCATACGTCATCGACATACCAACCTCCAAGTACCTAGTGAGCAATACGTTCAACGTCAAGGACCTATCGCTATACCATGGAGATAATCAAGATGTCAACCATGAAGAGTCGAGGACGACTCTTTCCCAAGGGGGGAGCTGATGCAGCCCGTCCTACGGACGCACCTCCATCTACAACACCTAGTCCCCCAAGTGGACCAATGACTCGCGCCCGAGCCAAGATCCTACAAGCTAAGGTTAACTCGCTCCTTTCCTCAAGTGATTTTGGTCTATCTTTGGATGGCTTGCTACTTCATGCAACTACGTTGTGTATCCTCAGCTATGAAGCAACATCACCACACCAAGCCCCCAAGGAAGAAGGACCAGGAGAAGACGCTGCTAGAGGACTGCACACCGGAATCTCCGGTGTACACCGGAGTCTCCGGTCCTGTACACCGGAGTCTCCGGACCATCCTCCGGTCCGGCCCCAAGAACCAAGCCAGGGACAGTCAGAAGGCCCCTCCGGAGACGGGTCCAAAGATTGACCGGAGTCTCCGGCCCAGACCGGAGTCTCCGGTCCTATACACCGGAGTCTCCGAACCATCCTCCGGTCCGGCCCCAGGAACCAAGCCAGGGACAGTTAGAAGGCCCCTCCGGAGACGGGTCCGGAGATTGACCGGATTCTCCGGACCCAACACCAGAGTCTCCGGCTTGCTCGACGCCAGGCATGTCAAGGCCTTTTGGGCCTGGCCCATGTAACCCCTAGTTTCGCCCCAACTTCCAGTTTTATCCCTAAACTACCCCTGTTTAAGTGGCTGGCCTATATAAAGCCCCACCCCTCTATTGTAAACCCTAGACTTGGATAATTGTAGTTGAAAACACCCCTTTGAGGATCTATCAACTATTGGTCTCATGCTCCTTGACAAGGAGCACCAAATTATCCACAACCTCTTGGATTTTGCCTCATGCGTTCAAGTTGTACAAGTCCTTGGGATCTCGGTGTCTCGTGCCCAAGTAGTCAAGATCTCATCAAGCCTCTCACCCCCGTTGTTGGCCGTGGAGAGTGTCTTGCCCAACGCCGATCCTAGGGATTGTGTTGGACAGGTTGCCACCAGCGTGAGCTATCGGCTTGTATCGTGTTTTCGTGTGTGTGTGTTCATCGAGTTCTTCGCGTGTGTGTTCGTGGATTTCATCCCCTCCCTCCTTCCACCGCTTTCCCCTTGATTCCCACGGAATTCGTGAAAGATCGGGCCACCTTAAGGGGTCACCCCTAACAACATTACCACAGACTTCAATAGGGAACCTCTACTAAACGGCTTAACTAAAGATTTCAGTTGCAGAGATATGGATCAACAAAATGAAGATGTTGAACTACTTTTGAAACAAAGGAATCACTCTTTCATTCAATAGAAGGACAAGACATAAAAGGGTTTTGGTGGAGAGGACTCGTAAGAGCCACGAAGAACATGTAACAAGATAAACTATTGATTACCAAAATCATGGTCGCTCTTTGAACATGTTTAAGAAAATGAAAAGGAAACTCTTTGTTCATCTAGGACCATCAAAATCTTTGACGTAGATCATGATATAACTTTACACCACCAAATGGATAGATAAGAAGATTCCTGATGACACGATAAGAAAGAAACTTCATTCTCAAACTCCAAGTACTTGACATAACAATACGCTTGCCAACGTAGAAGGGTCTACAGGATCAACCACGATAAATTTATCAACGCTACTTTAAAATGTTCTCCTTGATGTTTAAAGCACCGGTATCAGGCTACTAACAAGCATTTAACCATCCATCAAGTAAAGGTCGGACTTTGGATCCAAAGGAAATCATAAGCACAACTCCTTTAATTAATCACATAAGAAGCCTCATGCGGAATGGTTGTTATTATTGATTCAATAGAATATGGCAATAGGTCTTCCGGCTAATTGTGTCAACCACTACATCAACCTTTCCGAATCTACAAAGAGACTTATGTCAAAATCCTGAGGAACACCAACCATTATTGCTGCTTGAGATTCAGCTTTGGTTAAGTGCAAATATGCTTCAGACTCACCATGTGTTGGGGATATGCTATATGGGTATCCTCATAGCATGTCTCTTATCCGACTAACCCTGGTGGCCCATAGTCGGTAGCATGGCCTATGGCCTGCTGGGCGGCCCAGTTAGGTGGATCCAGAAGGGAGGCCCATGCCGGATAAAGGAAGGCTACAGTGGAGTCACCAGCGTACCCGGAGCCTTGGAGTGCAAGATACACAAGACTAGTAATAGACGGTGTAGGACTCTGTAACCTGTCCGGCTAGGACTTTTCCCTGTAACCCTTGGTCCTAGCAACTATATAAGTCAGGCCTATGGGAGCCTTTAGGGCACGTTCATAGACAACTTCAGACAACCTCGCACAGCGAACCTATCTCTGTAACTCGGCGTATTGCCCTTATAGTGATTTATAGAAAGAGTAGGATTCTGCCACCGTTGTGGGATCTGAACCTGGGTAAGATGTGTTACCTCGTACCCATCAACCGTCCGCCTTACCCCACATCTCTAAACACGCACTGTGAGGACCCCTCCATGGCGTACTCGTCGGCAATACCACGACAGTTGGAACCCACCGTGGGGCAAGAGGCGCTTCAGGCTCTTCAGCGGGCGAGGACCAAGATCTTCGCGGGAATCGGCGAAACCGTAGCCATCGGTCGCGTTCTCTTCTCCGGCAACATTCCGATCGTCCCTCCCGACGAGTTCTGGATCCCGGCGAAGACGAACCCTACGTGGTGTTCGATCGTTCCTATCGGAGACATCCACCTCTTCATCGGCGAAACCGACTCGGGCACTAGTTCCCTGGGAGTCGGAGGAGCATCAAGACCCGCACGGACCGCCTACGGGCAGGATACGTTCGCAGAAGGATCGATGTCGGATCTCTCTTCGGAGTTTGCCGGCAAAGATCGAAAAATTCAAGATTGCACGAATAGAAGTTTGCAACATTTACCACGACGGTAAAGTTACTAGATTCTCCAGACATGGACTATAGTGTTAAGCTCCAAAAGATGAGCTATATTGCGAAACACATGTGATACCAAGTTATCAAAGTACAATTTCACTTACATGAATTGTATGCAATAAAATACAAGAGAATCCCTATTGGGAAACATTTAGGAGGATACTGAAGTTTATAGGGCTTCTTCTCTCCCATGAACGAATCAATCAGTGGCTTGGTATGCATCAAGAAACTTCTCATAGTATGAAGGTATTAACCTACCATATCAAGAATTCTTTGCACATGCTTGACTAACTTGAAATGATTCCCGAGGAAACAAAGATAACTTTACTTTAATCAACGACGACATATTTCAACAATTGCACGTGAACCAGAGAAGGTTACTTCTAACATCCAGATCACATGCTTCGAACTAACACGAAGATGGTTCTCAAAGGTTTCCAACATTAATGCAAAATGTTCCATATGAATCTGTTATAACATGGAGAGGATAAGGGTCTCATTGATGGGCTCAATAACAAACTTATCTAAATACTCCAAGAAGATGGACTCGTATGTTGTATGAACAAGGCATATACATTGGTCAGACCAATGGACATAAAGATGTACTAAAGTGAAACATCACGGATGGATACACCATCAGGATAGTCCTTGGGACTGAGTTTGATTTGACAATAACCCAAATCAAATCAAAGGTGGGGAAGATAACATATCCACAAAGGAAATACTATCTTGCTTCAACATGAACAAAACTAGGCATCCCTTAAAGGATGAACATAGTCGGATAGAACTTTTGTCTTATAACTCTCCAAGTTGTTGTTTAAGCTCAACCAACTAGCTCAGGGGTATCCAATATGGATCCTTCGAGAAAGGAGAAGTTCAGGGAACTTCCTCGCTCAAGAACCTGACATCACGGTCATGTGGCGACAGGGAAATACTTCTAGTAGACATATAGAATATCACGAACCACTGATATATCACTTAGTTTGAGAGGAAACTTGCTTGGTAAGGAAAGAAGACACAATCTCAGAGTTTTGGCACGAGCCTGACTCTATGACCGAAGATAGTGCACAATAACAATAGACTTGGCAGTCAATCATTCTTTGCTTGGTGATAAGGTTAACCATCATTCTAAGAATGACACAAATGTCCTTTGGAGATTAACGCAATAGTAAACACTATGAATCTCAGATGACCACATTATTACACACTCGCATCACTTATGAGCATGGACAACTCAGAGGAAGGGTTGTAAAAATGTATAAGGGCCTCACTTCATTAAGAGAGTCATGAAACCTAGCACAACCTCTTAATATTAAAGGGTGTGATACTTTAAGGTAGAACAAACAGAAGCTAATCAATGCCTCTTGATCTGAGGATTACGACACTTTGACATGGTCTTAGAAATGACGAGGTACTGCAGTTTCTTTCTCCTGATAGCCCAAAATGGTTTGTCTTGATGGACCACAAGAGTATCTTGCATCGAAAGACACCAATGCACATTTACTAATTGGCTACCAACTGGTAGACAAAGGTCGGAAAGACAACAAGGAATAGAACATGCTCAGAATAGAATCCCTAGATGTAGGTGCATAAATCAACAATCTTCCGAAGACCGATGCAGAAAAGGGAGTTGTGGCAGATGTGGCACCCCGGATTTACGGTCCGAGAGTAACCGTTATGCATGCAATTCACGTTCCCATGATCAGTGAGCCGTAAGCATAACCGACTAGTATCATTACATCATCCATAACAATAATGATTAAAAAACTTACAAAGTGGCCATTATGGCGATTACAACACAAGTAGCAGAAGTCTTCAGTCGCAGAGCCCATGACACGCCTTAACCTACAGGCAACTGACTGGTAAGACAGCCTAGCTCGCATAGACGTCAGCATCTCCATCGTTTCTCTCGATCCTCTGAAAAGTCTGGCCAAGTAGATAGCCAGGGACAATGCCGGTGAGTACTTTGAATGTACTCGCAAACCACCTTAAGAGAACAATAATAATTGATATGCAATATGGCTGTAGTAGGATGGCTTCAAGAGAGGTTCTTTTATAAACTAATTTCTCTTGTAGATATAGCATATCTCTATATCTTTGTTGAAAAACTTTTGTAAAGACAGTTTGGAAACCTTTTTGAAAAGTTTTAAGAAAACACCAGGATTGGGTCACCCATTTGTTTTTCCTTCCGGTCATCTCATGACCAAACTCCTTCCTCCTTTTTCCCGACCATCTCATGGTCAAAACATTTCCAAGCCATTGCTTTCCGAAGTCCTTTTTGAAATCAAAACCATCACCCCGTCGTACAACAGCCATCACAACCGTCCATGACCGAGGACTCGGCTATTCGAATAGATTTACACTCTATAGAGGTTGTACACTATACCCACACCATCTGATTACCCATCCCTGATCTACACCGATCGTGGGTCGAATAATCGGTCAAGACCTTTCGGATGCCCTCTCCGATACAAGTGCCTACCCTATGAAGTTAATCCCCTCAAAACTAGGACGCCCTATATAGCTAACCAAGCCAACCGGAGCGCGTTTTGCACCTTTTCTGGAGTTTGCTTTCAATGAGGGGCTCATAGTATCGCGTGGAGGCATGTAGACCCTTCGTTCCTTCTCCCGGTTAATGCCACGCATGGACCGTTGGACAGAGAAGGCCCACCCTCCAGGGATTGTTTGCCCCTGTAGTAGTGTGAGGCACCTATACTAGATTAGACAAACTTCTAGCCCAGCCCCGTCCCATTCCAGTGTAATGTGGTTGCACGGGTTAATTGCTCAAGCATTAGGAACTGTACATCCCAGCGTGTTTTCGTAAACATTTTTCCTCCATCTTCCGTCTGACCATTTTGAAAACCAAATCCTTTCTCATTTTCAACGTCACTTGGTAGGCCAAGCCTCGCCAAGTTTTCTCATAAAACATTTTTGTAAACCTTTTTCCGGGGTCTTCCCATCCCATAGTTTTGCTTTGGCTAAAACAGGGTTTCCAAAGGGGCATGATGTGTTACACTGATGACCCACAAGTGTAGGGTATCGCAACAGTCTTCGCGGGTATTATTACCCAATTTATTGATTCGACACAAGGGGAGCCAAAGAATACTTGCAAGCCTTAATAACTTAGGTGTTAGTTCAGCTGCACCTGGAAATAGTTCTTGCTCACAGAAGTTTATAAGTAGCAACAGTTTGTAGTAGCAACAGCAATAGAAACAGCGATAGTGAAACAGCAGCAATAGTAATAGTAACGGTAATACTTGGATTCAAGTGTGGTAGGCATAGGGATGGATGGACGGGCGTTGCATGGACGAGTCTAAACATGTAACTTCAAGAAATAGGGCATTGCAGATACATAATAATAAGCATCCAAGTACTAAACAATCCTAGGGATGTGCTCCAAATATAGTCATACGTGCTCGCAGTGAGAACTTGCACAACATCTTCTGTCCAGCCAGCCCGTGACAGCGGGGCCTCTAGGGAACTACTGACAATTAAGGTGCTCCTTTTAATAGAGCACCGGAGCAAAGCATTAACACACCATGAACACATGTGATCCTCACACCACAGCCATCCCCTCCGGTTGTCCCAATTATTGTCACTTTGGGTCCTTTGGATCCGGACAATGATATGTGTACACAAGTTGCAGATAAGATCACAAACAATACTATCATAATGATTCAATAATAAGTTCAGATCTGAGATCATGGCACTCGGGCCCTAGTGACAAGCATTAAGCACAACAAGTTGCAACAAAGTCAAATAACACTAATAGAGATACTAGGCACTATGCTCTAACCGATCTTATTCGACTACATGATAGAACTCATCCAATCCCTACCATCCCCAAGCCTATAGCGGGGGATTACTCACTCATGGATGAGGGAAACATCGGTGGTTGATGGAGATGCGCTGGTGATGACGATGGCGATGATCCTCTCCAAATTCCCTACCCCGGCAGGGTGCCAGAACGGAGTTTCTGGATCCGAATCTTGGTTTCTGGTGGCGGCGGCGGAGCGGAACTCTTTCTAGAAAACTATCGAACCCCCCTCTATTTTTAGGTCAGAAGGCAACTTATAGACGCGGAGGGAGGCCGAGAAGCTGCCTGGGGTGGCCAAACCTCCCCCAGGCGCGGGGTCAGTGGGCCCGCGCCTGGGGTGGGTCTGGCCCCCCAGGCCTCCCCTCTGTCTCCCCTTCTGGCTCCGTGGATCTTCTGGTGAGAAATAGTTTTTGGCATATTTTCCGGGATTTTTCCTGATAGTTCATTTTCTGCACAAAAACAAGACACCAAGGTAATTCTGCTGAAAACAGCGTAAGTCCGTGTTAGTTGTATCCAAAGCACACAAGTTTAGAGAAGAAACAATAGCAAAGTGTTCGAGAAAGTAGATACGTCTTGGATGTATCATACATGATCTATCATACTAGGGGAAGGTAGGTATCATAAAAGTGGGTTGTACCTAATGGTACTAAGGTGTAATGGTTTGGAGGAGCCAAACATTTCCCCACATAACATAATATAGTAAAACCATGCATTTTGCATAAACGGGTAGATAAAACATGCATAGGTAAAATAATAGGATAAGGCGTATGAGCAAGAAGGTGGCTTTCCTATGACCAGTGAGATGTCCCGTGACTTCTTTAGAATACCAAAATACCAATAATAACAAGAATAACCCAATGCTTCCTTCTTCTCAGCGTCTCACAAACGCAACTATCGCCGTTATCGAGCATACATGCAAACAAACGACACCACATTCAATACAATGCATACAAGTATCATAGCATACATCAATCAGAGGATAATTACATAATATACATCAGTAGGGTGTGGGTTGATGGTATTTATTAGATTGGTTAAAGATTTGGAGCCATTGGGAGATGATCCGGTGGGATTTATAACCTAGGGATTATCTAAGTGAGGGGTTTTTGACCAAGGGCTTGCGTTGTATGACACCACTGTATAAATATGACACCAAAAGATAGGTATTGATAAAATTGATCCAACAAAAGTGGTTTCACTATTTTATCAATTTCCATTGATTTATAATGATTTTTATAGTTGATAAAACCCTAGTTTAAGGAAATAATTCACCAGACAAATTCAGGAGCTCCAGAAATAATTTCCTTGGGTGATTAGGTAGTATTTGGTGTACTGGTTCAAGAGGTGTTAGAATCACCTCAAAACAATCACCAGAATGCCCTTGACAAATCCCCAAAGACAATAATGACTGGGATTTGTCTTTTTCATCATATTTAATCCACAGAAGCTTTTTATGTGATTCCAAGTACACTTGTTAGGTATGTGGAATACCTTTTCGTAGAAATTGGAATAAACCAATTTTAATTTGCATCACTCATGTGGTGAATTTATTGATGAACAAACCATACATAGAACAGTTTATTTCACCAAAATTCAACTGGGGCTCATAAAATTATGAACTACTAGGGTTTGAAACATGTTGATATTATTTTGTTCAGGGAGTTGGAATTAGGTCAAAAACGACTTTGGTTTTTCCTATGTAATTTTCTAAAGGCAGTTATGCCTTGTCTTTGTTATTTTTGCTACAAGTAATCTAGGAAGAGAATGGGTGTGGGGAAAGGGTGATAAGAATGGTACTCATAATACCTTTCATCCTAAAAAGGATTTGACTCTAGGGGAGGTATAAGTTTCACAGGAAGATTTTATAAAGGAATTGAATACATCTAGGAACATGATTTATTGGAATAATTAAGAATATTATTGAGTCAACTAAGGAGACTACATGTTAGCTAAAACACTAAGGTACAAGATAGTATTTTTATCTAGACACAAACATGTACTTCCCATTTTTAATTTGAATTAAAGCAACGGGCTAATTAACAGATCTAGGGATAAATTCAAAAATAAGGAAGGGGGCAGGGCGATGGTTGGTGGCGGAATATCGGCCCACCCGAGCGTGGATCTGCGCGGGAGCCGAATTTTTAAACGGGCCACAGCGGAGTCCGCTCGTCAGAGAGAGTGAGGGGTGAAGGGGTATGAGGAATTCTGGGCTGTCGGATTAAGCCACGATCTACGGAGGAGAGTCGTCTCCCACCTCCGGCGACGGTAACAGGGCAGGGAAACCCTAGAGGGGCGGCGGGGAGTAGGGCGGCTCACCATATGCTCGTGGGTGACCGGGGAGGCAACAGGTAGACACGGCGCAGCGAAACGGCTCTAGATAGGGGCGGGGCGGGTAGTTTTACCAACGGAGGGGCTCAAGAGCATATGTGCAGGCGGAGTTGGTTTCGGTGCTCGTCAGAGTCACGCCTGGGAGCACGGGAACTGGTAGTGGAGGCCACACTTCGATGCAGATCTTGACGGAGGTCTCCGGGCAGGGTGGAAACAACGGTTTTGGCTCAGGAAGTGAGCTCGTGCGAGGGCAGCTGCGATGCTCTTTTGGGAGCTCGCCGGAGGAGGCCTTAGGGGCATCTGCATGTTCACGAAAATGAGGATATTAGAAGTAGGAGGGTAAGGGGATTGCAGCAAGGTGACATGCAGGAGCAGAGTGGTAGAAACGAGAGCACCTCGAGTAGGTCTTTGAAAAGGGATGAGGAGCATTCTTCCTTGTTTCATGGTTATGATAAGCTAGAGGGGAGGATGGGGTGCTCTAGGGTGGTGAGTAGGAGGGTGAGGAAGCGAATGAGGGAGGAGTTGGGACCAGGGGTGGTCCCTGGCCTTGTGAACCAAGGAGGAAGGGTTTATTGAGGACTATTGTAAGGTTTCCAACCTTTAATAAGGTAGAGATCCCTGTGTTTACAATGCTAGTCCCTGGATCAATAGCTAGCATCCACAGTTAAGATGTAATACCAAGAAACAAAGGTCATAATACAACTTTATAACCAGGAATAAAATAAATCATTACATCTTACATAAATCATTTGGCTATGTCATTACATTGCAGCAGAATATAACAATAGCATGGGGTCCTTCATCTTCAAAGTGCCACAGGCAGACATGTTGGTTGTAGACTTGTAATCCTAAATCAATAAATTTCTCTAACATCAAACAAACCTGCAACATAATAAGTTACGACCACAAGGGTCAATACATTTGAATTGTATTGGCAAGTGATACTATGGTAGTATAGTGGAGTCTATCATCTATATGCATTTGGCTAAGTGGAGCTTAGGCTTGCATTGCTCAAAATACATTTTCCTTATTATTTGAAAACACTAAGTTTTTGTTTTGACAAAATCACCCAAGGCATCTCCCAATAGAAATTGTTGATCCTCCAACTGTTGTTCAACCACAAGATTTTAACTTAGAAATTTGGGGTGAGGAGATTCTTGATAGCTTCCATGTCTTGATGCTCAAATTGTCCTTTACCAGGGACATGGCTAAGTACTTAGATTTTACACTCTGCAGAGGTGGTGCACTTTCCCCACAAGACTTGGTTTCACCAAGACAAGATCTTTCAAGCCTTCCTTAGACCAGAATGGACGCGTTCCAACCTATCATTCCCCTACCACCAACTGTCCATTTGGCTAAGTTATTGCAACCTATATGATCCAGGCAGAGCCCATAATGCCAAGTGGCTGCACTTGAAGCTTCTCAACATTTGACATCTCAAATCTCTTTGTTCCTGGGTGGCAAACCACAAGTGAGATACACTAGGGTAGTCCATAGATATGGGCCCTGTGCAACAACTCAACATAACCCATTCACAACCATTCCACCCAGGTGATTCATTCACATAGTTGTTTATTAAACAAAACACAAGTCATAGACTTGGAAATATTTCATAGCATGAATATAATCCACCCTTGTTTTCTACTAGCTAAGCTAAGCATGATGGTAGTAGGAATCTTAACTTAGGAAATTTCTACTAAGGTTTCATCTACTAGGATTTCCCATGGCATAGTTTATACTTAGCAAAAATTCCATCCAAGTCCTACTTAGAAATATCACTAATGCATAGTGAAAATAATGGGACAAAAAGTATGAAGCATCACTTGCCTTTTTGGTAGAGAGTATAAGTTCAATCCTTGTCTTTGCAATGATCACACTCTTCAACTCACTACAATTCAATCAAGCAAGGGCACAATTTCAATCTACCATTCAAGCAACATCACATAAATTAATAGAATCAAAACAATGCATGCAAGCATGCCAACTTTGTTTTACTTACCAAAAGTGGTTTATAATAGGTTATAAACATTCTAAAACACTTATTGGTCATTTTATAAAGTGGCAAAACTATTTGCAAAATATTTTACCTATAAACCATTTTTAAACCAAATCATTATTTTATGTGGTTGAAAATGCCTTTATCAAAGTAGCACTCTTTATAGGGTTCACCAAGAACATTTTTAAATCATAAAACTTGGTGCATGGGGTCAGAGAGTTTAATTCAAAACATTTCTCAAAGGTTTTCCTCCAAAAGCATTTTTAATAAATAAACATTATCTTTATTTGTCTAGAAATGGTTTAAATCAAAAATTTATTCTTTTGCCTCACCAAACATATTTTTGAAGCCACTAATTGATTTCTATGGTCAGTAGGTTCAAAAAAATTCATTTTCCAAAGGTTTTATCTCAAAAATCATTTTAGAACAATATTTATATTCTAAACAAGCATATACAAGTTTCTACAAAAACAATCAATTTAACAGAAGCTTTTTACTAAACAAAGTGCATGGTCAGAAAGTAATTGTCTTGCTGATTCCATTGATATAAAATTTGCAAAATTTGGACGTGTGGTTTGAAAGTTATGGATTTTCAAAATTGAACATCTAATAGACAAGTTTCTGTTTTTAAAATAGATTCCAGGCCACGCGTCGTGCTATGATTGGTCTATACCGCTTCGTGCGGATCGACAGATGCGAGCCGTTGGATCTAAGTGACATCGCACGGCTCAGAGCACTGCTTACCCTTTCGAGTTAGTTTCTATCCTAATCGTCAGATTAAGATCCTACGGATCTAATCGCTTTGACCATTATTAAGCAATGGCGATTTGGCGGCAGTCAATGGCAATGAGCTGGCGAAATAGGAAGCAAGGGTACAAGGGGAATGGCTCACCAGAATCGCCTTGACGCACTGATGCTCAAGAAGCTATCAAGAATCTCCTCACCCCAAATTTCTAAGTTAAAATCTTGTGGTTGAACAAGGGTTGGAGGATCAACAATTTCTATTGGGAGATGCCTTGGGAAAGATTTTGTCAAGCAAAAACTTAGAGTTTTCAAATGATAAGGAAAAACTATTTTGAGCAAAGCAAGCCTAAGCTCCACTTAGCCAAATGCATATAGATGATAGACTCCACTATACTACCATAGTATCACTTTCCAATACAATTCAAATGTATTGACCCTTGTGGCTGTAACTTGTTATTTTGCAGGTTTGTTTGATATTAGTGAAGTTTAATGATTAGGATTACAAGTCTACAACCAACATGTCTGCCTGTGGCACTTTGAAGATGAAGGACCCCATGCTATTGTTATATTCTGCTGCATTGTAATGAGATAGCCAAATGAGCTATGTAAGATGTAATAAATTATTTTATACCTGGTTATAAAGTTGTATTATGACCTTTGTTTCTTGGTATTACATCTTAACTGTGGATGCTAGCTATTGATCCAGGGACTAGCATTGTAAACACAGGGATCTCTACCTTATTAAAGGTTGGGAACCTTACATGTTTGGGTTGGATTGGGATTAGAATGGGCAAAAAGATTTCTAAGAATTCTAATCACACACATCACAATTCACACAAGCAATGTGCAAGAATTCACAAACAAACATTCCACTCAAACAACAAAGATCAAGCACATTTTTAGGCAACAAAATATTTTTGTTACACCACATAAGTTGGTGGGTTTGACTTAAATTAAATATGGTGGTCCATCTATATGGTTCACTTGAGATCTTTCCATCCTTCTTGGTTGATTCTTCTTGAATGAGATCATGGTTTTCTTGGGAAAATTCTTGTATCTTGGTCACAAAACTTCAAGGTGATGATGGTTCCTTCTAAGTTGTATTCCCTTAGTCTTCAAGTCTTGAGTAATATTTCTTGTCTCACTTGTAGTCCTTACTGATATCCAAGTTGAAGTCCTTGTTGAGAATAAGGTTTAAATCACTTGAAGATGTTGAAGTCATTAGAGTTGATGAAGTCCTTTGCTCATGGTGAAGTCCTTGGCCATGGGGTAGGCTTTGTCCATCAAGTTTGAAATAGACAAGATGTAGAATCAAAACCAAAAGGTTGAGGAAAGAATTTACAAGATTGTTTGTAAATAAGTTTTTGGAACAAATACAACTCCTATTTTTCTAAGGGGTTTTGTCCAATCCTAGGGTTACAATTCTACAGGCAACACAATGCTCTGATACCATCTGTAAGGTTTCCAAGCTTTAATAAGGTAGAGATCCCTGTGTTAACAATGCTAGTCCCTAGATCAATAGCTAGCATCCATAGTTAAGATGTAATATCAAGAAACAAAGGTCATAATACAACTTTATAACCAGGAATAAAATAAATCATTACATCTTACATACCTCATTTGGCTATCCCATTACATTGCAGCAGAATATAACAATAGCATGGGGTCCTTCATCTTCAAAGTGCCACAGGCAGACATGTTGGTTGTAGACTTGTAATCCTAAATCAATAAACTTCTCTAACATCAAACAAACCTGCAACATAATAAGTTATGGCCACAAGGGTCAATACATTTGAATTGTATTGGCAAGTGATACTATGGTAGTATAGTGGAGTCTATCATCTATGTGCATTTGGCTAAGTGGAGCTTAGGCTTGCATTGCTCAAAATACATTTTCCTTATTATTTGAAAACACTAAGTTTTTGTTTTGACAAAATCACCCAAGGCATCTCCCAATAGAAATTGTTGATCCTCCAACCCTTGTTCAACCACAAGATTTTAACTTAGAAATTTGGGGTGAGGAGATTCTTGATAGCTTCCATGTCTTGATGGTCAAATTGTCCTTTACCAGGGACATGGCTAAGTACTTAGATTTTACACTCTGCAGAGGTGGTGCACTTTCCCCACAAGACTTGGTTTCACCAAGACAAGATCTTTCAGAAGCCTTCCCTTAGACCAGAATGGACATGTTCCAACCTATCATTCCCCTACCACCAACTGTCCATTTGGCTAAGTTATTGCAACCTATATGATCCAGGCAGAGCCCAAAATGCCAAGTGGCTGCACTTGAAGCTTTTCAACATTTGACATCTCAAATCTCTTTGTTCCTGGGTGGAAAACCACAAGTGAGATACACTAGGGTAGTCCATAGATATGGGCCCTGTGTAACCACTGAACATAACCCATTCACAACCATTCCACCCAGGTGATTCATTCACATAGTTGTTTTATTAAACAAAACACAAGTCATAGACTTAGAAATATTTCATAGCATGAATATAATCCACCCTTGTTTTCTACTAGCTAAGCTAAGCATGATGGTAGTAGGAATCTTAACTTAGGAAATTTCTACTAAGGTTTCATGTACTAGGATTTCCCATGGCATAGTTTATACTTAGCAAAAATTCCATGCATGTCCTACTTAGAAATATCTCTAATTCATAGTGAAAATAATGGGACAAAAAGTATGAAGCATCACTTGCCTTTTTGGTAGAGAGTATAAGTTCACTCCTTGTCTTTGCAATGATCACACTCTTCAACTCACTACAATTCAATCAAGCAAGGGCACAATTTCAATCTACCATTCAAGCAACATCACATAAATTAATAGAATCAAAACAATGCATGCAAGCATGCCAACATTTTTAAATCATAAAACTTTGTTCTTGGGGTCAGAGAGTTTAATTCAAAACATTTCTCAAAGGTTTTCCTCCAAAAGCATTTTTAATAAATAAACATTATCTTTATTTGTCTAGAAATGGTTTAAATCAAAGATTTATTCTTTTGCCTCACCAAACATATTTTTGAAGCCACTAATTGATTTCTATGGTCAGTAGGTTCAAAAAAATTCATTTGCCAAAGGTTTTATCTCAAAAATCATTTTAGAACAATTTTTATATTCTAAACATGCATACACAAGTTTCTGCAAAAACAATCAATTTAACAGAAGCTTTTTACTAAACAAAGTGCATGGTCAGAAAGTACTTGTCTTTCTGATTCCATTGATATAAAATTTGCAAAATTTGGACGTGTGGTTTGAAAGTTATGGATTTTTTAAAATTGAACATCTAATAGACAAGTTTCTGTTTTTAAAATAGATTCCAGGCCACGCGTCGTGCTATGATTGGTCTGTACCGCTTCGTGAGGCTCGACAGATGCGAGCCGTTGGATCTAAGTGACATCGCACGGCTCAGAGCACTGCTTACCCTTTCGAGTTAGTTTCTATCCTAATCGTCAGATCAAGATCCTACGGATCTAATCGCTTTAACCATTAAGCAGCGGCCCTGGCGGCGGCGTGTGGTGGCGCACGGTCAGACGGCGGCGGAGCTGGCCAAATAGGAAGCAAGGGGACAAGGGGAATGGCTCACCAAAATCGCCTTGACGCACTTATGCTCAACGTGGTCTTCTCCGTCGAAGGTGCGCTCGGGATATCGTTGTTGGTGACGTTTAGAACCACGATAAGACAAGTTAAGGACGGAATTAGCTGCGCACGAGGTTGGCGATCACGCGTGCATCATCGAGAGGAAGAAAAGCGGTCAGCACTCACCGGGAAAGGTTGACGGAGCGGAGGCAGACGGCGGTGAAGTTCAGTCGAGGTGGTTGCCCATGTTACGGTCACGCAAGTTGTTGAGGATGCAGAGAGAAGCTTCAGGGGATGGGGAGCAAGCTAGTGTGGTTGAGGAGGCGAGGGGCGACGTCGACTGGCCGGAATTGCTCGGTGAGCTCGCCGGAGACAGGGCGGTGTAGAGCCAAATTAAGCAGCCCGGGGGCATGCTAGGGTGAGGGACTGAGGGGGAAACAGAGAGGAGGGAGAGGCGGTTAAGAGGGAGTGGTCACCGACGGGGGTTACTCGGCCAGTAAATCGAATTCACGCCGGCATTCAACGGCAGTAATGGCCAGAGGAGGGGGGCGCGGTCAGCAGCGGGTGAAGACGATGGTGAGGTGGCTGTGGGGCCTGGCGTCAGTGAGAGAGGAAGAGGGGGAATGGGGTCCACGCGTCATAGACTCAGCGGGTTCGGTCTGCGGTGAGGAAAAACGTTTCGGGGAGAGAGGGATAGGTGGGCTGCTGCTGGGTCAGTTGGGCCGGCTAGGCTAGGTCGACCTTGTCCATTTTTTTTGTTCCTGTTTTTTTTCCAATTCTTTTATTCTGTTTTGATTTTTATTAAACAATTCAAACACTCATTTGAATTTAAACCTTTGCCAAATTTTGTGAATAATCAACCACTGATCAGTAATACATACTGATGTCAAATTTAGAATAAATCTTTTATTCTTTTAGTGTCTTTTAATTATTTAAAATAGGCTCTACTATTAATTAAATAAGATTTAATAATATTTTTCAATCTCCATTTGAATTCAAATCACCACCAAACTTTGGGTGAGTTTTAATTCTGTTTATCAACTTATTTCAAAGTCCAAAATAAAATAATACTTTTATTCTTTTTAGGATCTATTAATAATTAAATAAATAGACCATAGTCTTTAATTCAAATAGGTTTTTAATTTATTCTAAAACTCTTTTTGAAATCTAAATAATATCAAAATCTTTTCAGTAGGTTTCATTTGAAAAGCTAAAAACTTGGAAATCTTAATTAAAATAAATTAACAAGTTTTAGTGTTTATTTAAAATGGCAAAACCTTTACTTTAATAAAAATGGATATTAATAAATCATCATTATTTTATTTAAATAAACCTTTACTCTTTTTATCAAATAAAAACATTTTATTTCAAAAGCTTGGCCAAGATTTAATTTGGCTCTATAAAATAATCCTTATTTATATTTCTGCCTTTGCTTTATAAAAACCATATCTTTTTATTTAAAGATCCAAAAAGAGTAATTCCAACTATTTTAACTTTATTTATTAATTGTTTATCTTTTGAAATCCTTTTAGGATTTTATTTGATCAAAATAGGTTTTGATGTTTCAAATTGGAATCAAAAAGTTTCTTCTCACCCTAAATTTCAACAATTGTTTAATTTGTTTATTTATTTTTCATATTACAAGATTTGGAAAATTTTGGGATGTGACAACTATGTCCATGGGGTTCTTAGATAGGGGAAGGGGTCTAGTGTTTGGGCAGTGAGGGCAGTGGAGAGAGGTGTGGTGGGACAGGGTACACGACCAGTGAGTGGGGTGAGGCAGCAGCAGCTACCGTGGGGAGTAAATATCAAGATATGATAGGATTGTCTTTGTCTCTCTCCTTTCCCTCATATTCCAAGCACTAGGTACAAGGTACGTGAGATCTACAGTACTTCTATACTGGAGCACGTCTAGAGGGGTATGAGATGTGCTGGGAATATAGCTTGGCTAGGTTTGCATTGTTTTGGTTAGAGAGATTGCTTAGATTGCAAAAATGACCAAATGTGTGGTTAAGTAGGAAGTTTTGAATTTTGACTTATGCAAGATGTGGCAAGGGTACTTGTGGGTGAATAGGGTCATAGCTTAGCCCTAAGAATTGTTTGAGATTTTTCAGAAGATTTTTAGTCCACTTTATATCATTTATTCAAAAAGGGCATGAATAGATTCTAGAAGCTAATGTGATATTTTTACGTTATCCAAGATTGGTTTTTGATGTGATATGGTCCTAAATACCACATCACACATGGGAGAATTTTATTGGAATTTATTGAGATGGAAAAGTAATTTTAATCAATTATTTCTTATTTCTGCCATTTAAGAAAAAGGGCAAAAATAAATAAGAAGGAAACTCAAAAATATTTATTTTTGAAGTGGGAAGGTAGGGTATGATGTGGAGAACTCAAATAGGCGTTGAGTTGGAAAAGTGGTTTGGAGAAAAAAGAAACTTGCCTTTATAGAGAGGGGTTTGAGGATTTTGTAGGATAATGAATTTAAATAGTTTTAGGCTCCAAATAATTATGGAAATTATTTTTCAAATGATTATATTCATGGTTGATGATGTAAAATTGATGTATGCATTATGGTCAACCTTGGGTTTTGAATAAATGTGGTGAAAAAGGATGGAAACTAGATTTGGGAGAATCTAGGGTTTTTATAATTTTGTGCCACCTAAACATGGTTGGATTAGGGAGCTCAGAGCTCACCTTGATACAAGTGATAGATGGGTGATTAGACCAAGTTATATCGATGATTATCGAATAAATAGTTGGGCTTGGTTGCATTTGAGGTGGTCTAGAAGATATGGCAAACTTTGTTGAAAATAAGGCTGCCATAACAGAGGGGTCATGATGCCTCAGAAACCAAGTGGGTTTAAAATGCACAAGGTTCAAATGTAAACAAGTGAAGTAGGGTTTTCTAAGCCATGATTGCTAGATCATAACCATGCAAAGAGTTGGTCAAGTGGAGGTAGCATATAGATGTGAGCTTCTGCCAAAGTAGGCAAGATTATAAGATTTGCATAAAAGATTATTATCTTGACTGCAAAACCATCATGGAAGAGTGGGAACTAGAATGGTTAAACCAAGGGTAAGAGTGGGATTTGGTGATACTAATGATGTACTACAAGGTGGTTCAAGTACATTCTCAATAATGCATATAGGATGGAAAAGGTAGAGCTCCAAAGATTGAATCTAGATAAGAAATCCAGACTTAGCCATTTTGGCAGATTTAGGGTTTTAGACTAGAGTGCAAGAGTGGATGATTTTGAGAGGATGCTATATTCCAAACTCATGATCAAGGGATGATGTTGAAGTGTTAACTAAGTAGATATAATCCATTATTAGATTGGGTCTTCATTGAGTTGGAATGGTCAAAAGGGATTATCCCTGGATTGATCTGATTAGGAGATGAGATGGCCCCTTTGGTGGTTAGGGTAGATCCAGAGTTGGATGATTGGTTTGAGAATGATGATCACAATCATAGATTGGGTCCTAAGGGATGAGCTACTATGTTAGCTCACTCTAGTTCCTAAGCAAACAATGCAATTAGCAGATCAAGAAAATTCATCAGTCAGCAGATCAAGGCAATTCATCTTATCAAACTTATCCAACTACTACTAGGGTTACCATCAAGCCTAGCTTGAGGTAGGGATGGGTATTTTGAATTGGTTATCTTTTGAAGTAAGATAAGTACCTCTTGGTATTTCTACCAAGATTGGAATGAAGAGGTTTTGAATAAAGGTTTTGGAAAACCTAGGGGTAAGAGTAGTTGAGAGTTCTGTCTTGAAAACATAAGGGGATTATATTTTAGGTCTCCGTAGTTTTGTTAATATAACTAGTAAATTTTTTTTGTCAAAGTCATCTTGGCTTAGGTTTTTGAAATACCAGAACATTTGAGAATATAAAAGATGAGCCAAGATATTTCTATTGTGAAATAGCTTTTGTCAACTAGGGTTGAGATGAGAAATATAGTACCTATTACACAATCAGTTGCATGAACACAAGCAAACATTTGCACATGTAACCAGAAAAAGTTTTTGTTCCCCCTAATTTTTGCCATTTGGACTGTTGGAGATATGCCCTAGAGGAAATAATAAAAGTGGTTATTATTATATCTTTGTGTTTATGATAAATGTTTACATTCATGCTATAATAGTATTAACCGGAAACATTAATACTTGTGTGATTTATAAACTGAATTAGAGTCCCTAGTAAAGCCTCTTTATAATACTAGCTTGTTGGTTAATAGATGATCATGGTTTCCTGATCATGAACATTGAGATGTTGTTAACAACAAGATCATATCATTAGGACAATGGTATGATGGACATACTCCTATAGATAAGCGTAGCATAAAGATCAAGTCATTTTAATAGTTCAATTGCTATAAGCTTTCTGATACATAGTAACCTAATTCCTTCGACCATGATATCATGCTAATCACCATCACCGGAAGGATGCTTTGATGACATCAAACACCACATCGTAACTGGGTGGATATAAAGATGGCATTGAGTGTTAGGAAAGTATGGGTTGAAACACATGGATCAAGAGTGGGATTTGTCAATCCATATGACAGATAGATATACTCTGGGGCCTCTCTGTGGAATGTCATCCAATTAGCTTGCAAGCATGTGACTGGCTCACAAGGGATCACATACCACGGGAACGAGAAAAGAGTACTTATCGGTAACGAGGTTGAACTAGGTATGCAGAGATACCAACGATCAAAACCTCGGATAAGTAAACTATCGTGAGACAAAGGGAAATTGGTATCGTATGTAAGTGGTTCATTCGATCGCAAAGTAATCGTAGAAATATGTGGGAGCCATATGAATGTCCAGATTCCTCTTTTGGTTATTGATCGGAGAAGTGTCTCGATCATGTCCGCATAATTCACGAACCGTAGGGAGACACACTTAAGGATTCGATGTTGTTGAGTAGTTATGGAATGATGAGTAAGAGACCGAATGTTGTTCGGAGTCTCGGATAGGATCCGAGATATCACGAGGAGATCCGGAATGGTCCGAAGAATAAGATTCATATAAGGAAAGTCCTGTTTCGGAGTTCGGGAATGATTCCGGTGTTTTCACCAGGAATGTTCTAGAAGGGTCCAAAAGGTCCGGCACTCTGGAGGGGAAGGGTACATTGATGTGTCATGACAATATGGAATGGTTTCATCCTGTAATGGGTCACTTGGCTGAGCAAAATAAAGAGAGAAATAAAATCAAAGTTTGAAAGTCAAACGCCAATTTGAAAAGTCAAATCTCAAGTTTGCTTGGTGGAGGGAGAGTAGCAAACCTACTTGGGGAGGAAGTCCCCTCCCTCCACCCGCCGGCCAAGGAGGAGTTGGAGGAGGACTCCCTCCTCCCAACCGGCCACCCTCCACCTATATAAGGAGGGGTAGGGCTGCCCCCTACCCCCACACCTAAAAACCCTAGCCCCAAGTCGCCGGCGCAACCACCTCCAAGTGATGCCGCCGCCTAGGGCTCCTCCCAAGTCGCCGACTAGGGTTTCCCCAAACCCTAGCCACCGGCCAAGCCCACTCCTTGGTGCCTCTAAACCCTAGATCACTAAGGCCTCTCTCATACTCCACCATACTCGTTCCGGCTTAAGGCGAAGCCCTACGAGATCTCCCCTCTACTTCCGACACCACGCCGTCATGCTGCCGGAATCGCGAGGAGAGTGCTACAACCTCCGCTGCCTGCTGGAACAATGGAGAGGAAGGTCTTCATCAAGTACCGAACGTGTGACCGACTGCGGAAGCGCTGCCGGAACGCAGCGCCGGAAGGATCGTCTACGCGATCTTGAGATCGGCAAGAGTATGACTACATCACCCACGAGAATCTGCTCTCGTTAACCGCTTTGGAATCTTCGAGGGTGAGTTCCTCTATCGACTCGTTGCTACAATCTAGTAGATAGATCTTGGCTTGTTTGTTTGCATGCGGTAGAAATTTATTGTTTTCCATGCTACGAACCCCTACAGTGGTATCAGAGCCGTGCCTATATGTAGATCTATTGCATGAGTAGAACACAATGGTCATTGTGGGCGGTGGTGCTTTTATTATCAATTGCTTTTTGTGTACTTTGCATCTTGCGGTATGATGGGATGAAGCAGCCCGGGCTAACCTTACATGACATCGTTCATGAGACTTGCTCCACGCTTAACATGCAACTTGTATTGCATAAGTGGCTTTGCGGGTGTCTATCTCTCCCATCATAGTATAGATTCAATTTACAACGGGCACTTGATAGTTCAAACATCAAGGTTGTGGTTCTTGTTCGTAAGTTATAATGACACTTATTGAAATCCCCAAACCACGTAAAATATGCAAAGAAAATTAGAGGCGTCTAACTTTGTTTTGCAGGGGTGTGCTATGATGTGATATGGCCATGATTGTGATTATATTTGATGTATGGAATGTTCCTTGTTGTAAGTTGGCAACCGGCAGGAGCCATATGGTTGTCTTTAAATTCCGTTAAGGCCTGCATTTCTATTCAAAGTAGTTGTAATAGTTGAAGCTGGTGGACGACAACCATCAAACGGCGCCATTGACCTTGACGCCATACCGGTGATGATGGAGATCATGATTGTGCTTCAAGATGGAGATCGGAAGCACAAGAAAAAAGGCCATATCCTATCACATATTATGAATTACATGTGATGTTAATCCTTTTATGCATCATGTATTGCTTAGTTCACGACGGTAGCATTATAAGATGATCCCTCAAGCACACAATTTCAAGTTTTAAAGTGTTCACCCTTAGTAAGCACCGTTGCTAAAGCTCGTTGTTTCGAAGCACCACGTGATGATCGGGTGTGTTAGATTCTGCGAGTGTATACAACATGAGCAAGCCAGATTTGCTCATGCGGAAGCTAAGGTTTGATCTTGACGAGCCTAGCATGTACAGACATGGTCTCGGAACACAGATCACCAAAAGGTAAAGCATGAGTCATATAGTAGATATGATGAACATGTTGATTGTTCGCCATTGAAGCTACATCAACTCTCGTGATGATCGGTTTTGATGTGGTGGATTTGGTTCGTGTGATCACTAAAACAATGTGAGGGATATTGTTTTGAGTGAGAGTTCACCTAGATTAATTTAACTATTAATTAGAACTCAATTTGTCATAAACTTATTCTAAACTATTGCAAATATGTTGTAGATCAATGGCGGCCCCTACCATCAATTTTAATGCGTTCCTAGAGAAATAAAAGTTGAAAAACAACGGAAGCAACTTCGCGGATTGGTTCCACAATTTGAGGATTGTCCTCAATGCTGGTAATTTGACCTATGTGTTGGATGCACCGCTGGGTGACCCGCCTGCAGCTAGTGCTACCGATGGAGTAAAGAATGTTTACCTCACTCAGAAGAATCAGTACTCCACAGTTCAGTGTGCTATCTTGTATGGTTTGGAATCAGAGCTTCAGAAAAGGTTTGAGAACCATGACCCACATGATATTGTCCGTGAAGTCAAAATGATATTTGAGGTTCACGCGGCAGTTGAGAGTTATGAGGCTTCTGAAAAGTTTTTTAACTGCAAGATGGAAGAGGGCAGCTCCGTCAGTGAGCATGTGCTTAAGATGTATGGGCACGCAAACAAACTCCAAAGTTTGGGTATAGTGATTCCTAATTCTTTGGGGATTCACCATGTCCTTCTATCACTACCACCAAGTTACAAGAACTTTGTGATGGACTACAATATGCAAAACATGGACAAGACGTTGACAGAACTCTTCTCCATGTTGAAATCTGCAGAAGTGGAGATCAAGAAAGAGCACCAAGTGTTGTTGGTCAATAAGACCACCAAATCAAGAAGCAAGGCAAGTCTGAGCAAAAGGGAAACTTCAAGAAGGGCTGTAAGAAAGTTGCCGCGCCGGCGAAGAAGACCAAGGATGGGCCTAAGCCTGATACTAAGTGCTTTTACTGCAAGGGAGAGGGTCACTAGAAGATAATTGCCCAAAGTACTTGGCGGATTTGAAGAACGGCAACATCAAGAAGAAAGGTATATCCGATATACATGTTATTGATGTGTATCTCACTAGTACTCGTAGTAGTGCCTAGGTATTTGATACTGGTTTGGTTGCTCATATTTGTAACTCGAAACAGGTGCTGCAGAATAAACGGAAGCTAGCGAAGAACGAGGTGACGATGCGCGTTGGAAATGGATCAAAGGTTGATGTGATCGCGGTCGTCACGGTACCTCTTCATCTACCATCGGGATTAGTTTTATACTTAAATAATTGTTATTTGGTGCCTACGTTGAGCATGAACATTATATCTGGATCATGTTTATTGCGAGACGGTTACTTGTTTAAGTCCGAGAATAATGGTTGTTCGATTTATATGAGTAATATGTTTTATGCACATGCACCTTTGATAGATGGTCTATTCTTATTGAATCTCAATTGTAGTAATACACACATTAATAACATTGAGGCTAAACGATTGAAATTGAGCGTTAACACGACATATATGTGGCATTGTCGTCTTGGTCACATTGGAGTGAAGCGTATGAAGAAACTCCATTCCGATGGACTTCTTGAATCACTTGATTTCGAATCGCTTGAAAGATGCGAAGCATGTCTAATGGGTAAAATGACTAAGACTCCATTTTCTGGTATGATGGAGCGAGCTATGGACTTATTGGAAATCATACATACCGATGTGTGTGTGGTCCAATGAGTGTAGCATCGCGCGGTGGTTATCGTTATGATCTTACCTTCACGGATGACTTGAGTAGATATGGGTATATCTATTTCATGAAACATAAGTCCGAAACTTTCAAGAAGTTTAAGGAATTTCAAACTGAGGTAGAGAATCAACGTAACAAGAAGATTAAATTTCTACGATCTGATCATCGAGGTGAATATCTAAGTTACGAGTTTGGCGAGCATTTGAAGAAATGCGGAATACTTTCACAATTGACACCGCCGGGAACACCACAGCGTAATGGTGTCCGACGTTGTAATCGAACTCTCTTAGATATGGTTCGTTCTATGATGTCACTTACAGATTTACCGCTATCGTTTTGGGGTTATGCATTAGAAACAGCCACATTCACTTTAAATAGGGCACCATCTAAATCCGTTGAAACAACACCGTATGAATTATGGTTTGGGAAGAAACCTCAATTGTCGTTCCTTAAAGTTTGGGGTTGCGAAGCCTATGTAAAGAAGTTACAGCCGGACAAGCTTGAACCCAAAGAGGAAAAATGCGTCTTCATAGGATACCCGAAGGAAACTATTGGGTATACCTTCTATCATAGGTCCGAGGGCAAAGTCTTCGTTGCCAAGAATGGATCCTTTCTAGAGAAGGAGTTTCTCTCGAAAGAAGTGACTGGAAGGAAAGTAGAACTCGACGAGGTTGTTGAACCTTCTATCGAACTTACGAGTAGCGCAGAAGCGGAAGTAGTTCCTGTGGCGCCTACACCAATAAGAATGGAAGCTAATGATGTTGATCATGAAACTTCGGTTGAAGTTACTATGGAACCTCGCAGGTCAACAAGAACTCGTACCACTCCTGATTGGTATGATCCCGTTATGAGTGTCATGTTGGTGTATAACACCGATGACCCTGCGACATATGAGGAAGCGATGATGAGCCTAGATTCCAATAAATGGCAAGAAGCCATGAAATCCGAGATTGGATCCATGTACAAAAACCAAGTATGGACTTTGGTGGACTTACCGGATGGCCGGAAGGCTGTCGAGAACAAATGGATTTTCAAGAAGAAAACAGATGCTGATGGTAATGTTACTGTCTATAAAGCTCGACTTGTCGCAAAAGGGTTTCGACAAATTCAAGCAGTTGACTACGATGAGACTTTCTCACCAGTAGCAAAGATAAAATCCGTGAGTATTATGTTAGCAATCGCTGCATATTATGATTATGAGATATGGCAGATGGATGTCAAAACAGCGTTCCTCAATGGAGACAATGATGAAGAGTTGTATATGATGCAACCCAAAGGTTTTGTTGATCCTAAAGATGCTAACAAGGTATGCATACTTCAACGGTCCATATATGGATTGAAGCAAGCATCCCGAAGTTGGAATCAACGTTTTGATAAGGTAATCAAAAATTTTGGTTTTCTACAAACTTATGGAGAATCTTGTATTTACAAGAAAGTGAGTGGGAGTTCTGTAGCATTCTTAATACTATATGTAGATGACATATTGTTGACTGGGAATGATGTAGACCTTCTTAATAGTTTCAAGGATAAGAGACGGTTTCCTGAACCCGCACGATTTCCGAGGCATGAGGCTCCTCTGAGGTGACCATTGGTCGGCCTCCGGCTTTCGCCGGTGTCTCACCGGCAAAAGCTCTGCATGGATTCCTCAGGAGGTTGTTGGAAGATCACCTACTCAGGTGTGACCACGGGGGGTAAGTTTCTTGAAGGTTCTCTCGCTCTCTCGGCCGATTCTTGGTTGGTTCTTCTGAATGCCAAAGGCTCTCCTCTTGAGGGCAGATGCCTGGAAAATGGGGAGAAGATCTCTATTGGATCTGTTTTGAGGTTCCCCTCTCATCTCTCTCGTGTTAATGATTCTCTGGATTCTTCATTTGGTTTTCTTGGTAGATCTCCTACCATCTCTGGAACAGATGAGGATACTGGTTTTAAATGGCATGCCCTTTGCTCCTCTTTGCCGGCTGATGATCTAGGTTCTTTAATAATTTCACATAAAGGAGAAGTAAGAAAGCTCTTGACCCAACTAAACTTCTCAGGAGTAGCAAGCATGAGAGTAATAAAATTAAACCAACTTACAGGAATATCACACATGAGAGAGCCTTTTGAAGAAGAGTTCTTCTGAATATGAGGAGCAAAATAACTTTCCCAGAGCTCTAGGCCTTGTTGGGAAAAACCTTGTTTTGCAGCATGCACATCAGGTATTAATACAAAAGTTCTCACCATTCCCACCTAGGGCACCTTTCCTTTCACAATGAGTTCTCCATCTCCATCACCTTGACGTCTCTCTTGTCCAATGAAATCTGGATCCTCACCAATATTTATGGGCCATGCTTACCTGAAAAAAAGGTAATTTTTTAGATTGGTTTGGAAATATTGATATGCCTGATGATATGGATTGGCTCATTGTGGGTGACTTCAATTTTTGTAGAAAGCCTTCTGATAGAAATAGACAGGGTGTGGATGTGAATGGTATGCTTCTTTTCAATGAAGCCATTAATAATTTGGGTCTCATAGAATTACCCCTTAAAGGTAGAAAGTTCACTTGGAGTAACATGCAAAAAGAACCCCTTTTGGAAAGGCTGGACTGGTTCTTTACTTCTGCTTCCTAGACTCAGAGCTTTCCTTCAACTTTTGTTGCTCCCCTTACCAAGCCTACCTCTGACCATTTTCCTTGGGTCATCTCCATTGGCACAATGATACCCAAAGCTCAGGTTTTCATATTTGAAAATTATTGGATGCATCATAAGGATTTTAAAGCAATTGTTCAAAATTCCTGGAACATTCCTATTGGCTTCCATGATTCTGCCAAAAAAATTAATGCTAAATTCAAAAATGTAAGAAGGGGGCTGAAGCTCTGGGCAAAAAATCTGCCCTGCCTGAAACCACAAATCTGCAATGTTAATGCCACCATTGATCTACTAGATGCTATGGAGGAAATGAGAACTCTTACTATCCTAGAATGGAATCTCAGAGATCTCCTGAAGAATCTTATAATTTATCTTTTACAAGATCAAAATGCTTATTGGAAGCAAAGGGGAAAAATTAAATGGGTCAAGCTATGTGATGAGAACACAAAATTCTTTCATTCAAAAGCTACCATAAGTTTCAGGCATAACTACATTTCAATGCTCAAAGATGTTTCTAATGAAGAGATTCAAGATCATGACGGTAAAGCAGATCTTCTATGGAAAGCCTTTAAAGATAGATTGGGTACATCTGATAAGCCTGAAATGCACTTCAATCTTAGTGAATTGGCAGGGGAATGCTTAAGGCAAGAGGAAAAGGATGCTTTGGAAGAACCTTTCTCTGATGAGGAGATTGAAGATGTAATTAAAGATCTTCCTAATGATAAATCCCCTGGTCCAGATGGTTTTAATAATGAATTCATGAAACAATGTTGGCCTATTATTAAGGAGGATGTGAAACAACTCCTTGTGGATTTCTATAAGGGGCAGACTTCCTTGGAAAGCATCAATGCCTCTTTTATCACCCTCATTCCAAAAATTGAAGCTCCTTTGACACCTGCTGATTTTAGGCCTATTTCTCTGCTAAACAGTGTCCTCAAGATTATAACCAAAATTCTGGCTAGCAGACTACAAAAGTTTATCCTTAAACTTGTCCACAAGAACCAGTATGGTTTTCTCAAACAAAGGTCCGTTCAAGACTTTTAGGTTGGGCATTTGAATTCCTTGACCAATGCCACAAGTACAAATAAGAAATTTTAATTCTTAAGCTTGACTTTGAAAAAGCTTTTGATAGAATTGAGCATTCAACAATTATCAATATTCTCAAAGCCAAAGGTTTTGGTGACAAATGGATTTCTTGGATTCAGTTAATCTTTGGTTCGGCTTCCTCCTGCATTACATTAAATGGAGTGCACGGAAAGAAAATTTATTGCGAAGAGGTGTAAGACAAGGAGATCCTTTATCTCCTCTCCTGTTAAATCTTGGCTGCTGATCTTCTTCAAAGCATCCTCAATAAAGCAATGAATATCGGTCTTCTCTCCTTCCCATTGAGGGTGTGTTACATCCTGATTTCCACTGTTATGCGATGTCTGAGATGACACTTTATTAATCCTTAAGGCTGACTCGGAGCAATTATTGTGCCTCAAGGCTCTCCTTCATACTTTTGCTCTCTCCACTGGTCTCAAAGTTAATTATTCTAAATCTAGTATGATGCCAATTAACATGGACACTGTGAGGCTTGAGCACTTTGCCAATACACTCTCATGCCTCCCTGGCTCATTGCCATTCACCTACCTTGGACTGCCTTTAAGCATTAATAAGCCTGCAGTGGAACATTTTCTGCCTATTGTTCAGAGAGTTGAGAGAAGATTGTGTGGGATTGCTGATTTTCTAAATTATGGGGGGAAATTGAAATTAGTTAAATCTGTTTTATCTTCCCTTCCCATATATTATATGAGCCGTTTTGATCTTCCTGTCACTATTAAAGATCAGCTGATTAAGTATATGAGACAATGCTTGTGGAGGAAGAAAACATCTGATGTTCAAGCTAGGGGTCAAGCTCTTGTTGCATGGAATAAAGTTTGTAGACCAAAGAACCATGGGGGATTGGGGGTCTTGACCTTAATGTTCAAAACTCAGCACTTCTTTTGAAGAATTTGGCTAAATTTTACAATCATAAGGATATCCCATGGGTTCACCTTGTCTGGAACACTTGGAAGAAGTCTGGAGGGCTCTTTTTGGTGGAAAGCTCATCTGAAATTGGTTGACATATTTAAAGGAATTGCAAAGTGCTCGGTGGGTGATGGAAAATCCACCCTTCTCTGGTCTGATTTGTGGAATGATGGATGTCTACAGCATAAGCTTCCTCATCTTCTTTCTTATGCAAAAAACCCTCACATCTCTGTCCATGAGTTTTTATAGACAGCTAACATGCAAGATCACTTTTTTCTCCCTCTATCACAGCAAGCTTACCATGAATATCAAAGCCTTGAGCAAATATTCAGTGATTGCATGAAGGGAGAAATAGACAACTGGAGTTTTATTTGGGGCAGTAATATTTTCTCAGTCCAAAAGGCTTACTATTCATTATCTGGTTATCAACCTGTACAGCCACATTTTTCCTGGTTGTGGAAATCCTCCTGTCAACAAAAGCATAAGTTCTTCTTCTGGCTCTTGCTCCTTGATAGGCTAAACACACGGAACCTTCTGAAAAGGAAACGATTTACTCTGGCTTCATATGAATGTGTGTTTCATGGCTGCACTAGTGAGGAAACTATTCTACACTTATTTTGGGGCTGTCCTTTTGCAAAAGCTTGCTGGGCTGAAATTTCCCATGTCCAAGTGGCTGATCACAATATTTTTGAAGCTTTGGCCAGTATTAAAAAAGGTCTTAAAGTCCCTTTTGCAATGGAAATTATTATCCTAGGAGCTTGGGGCATATGGATGTGCAGAAACAATGAAATTTTCAACAACAAGCATGCTTCCCTTGAGGAATGGAGGGCTATTGTCGCTCAGGAATTAAGATGGGTCCTGTGTAGAATTAAGAAAAAGAATTATCAGGGCCTCAAAGATTGGATTAGCAATAATTTAGACAGGAGATAGCTGCTCAGAATGTTATCCCTCTTTTAAGGTGGCCTGAAACTTGTAAATACTTATTTGTAACTTTATATGATTTATAAAAATTGCAGTGGGGTTCTTTACCCTACTGTTTTACCCTAAAAAAATAGTTTCAAGGATTATTTGAATAATAGTTTTTCAATGAAAGATCTTGGCGAAGCAGCTTACATATTAGGCATAAAGATTTATAGAGATAGATCGAGACGCTTAATATCATTGTCACAAAGTACATATTTGGACAAAGTTCTAAAGAGGCTTGGAATGGAAGATAGCAAGAAAGGGTTCTTGCCCATGTCGCCGAATACGACCTTGAGTAAAACTCAAAGTCCTGCAATGGAAGAAGATAGAGAAAGGATGAGTAAGACTCCCTATGCCTCAGCCATAGGATCTCTAATGTATGCCATGCTATGTACTAGACCCGACTTTGCATATGCTGTTAGTTTGACTAGCAGATATCAAAGTGCTCCAGGAGTGGATCATTGGACAGCGGTCAAAAACATCCTTAAGTACTTGAGAAGAACTAAGGATATGGTTCTTTCTTATGGAGGTGATGAATAACTCGTTGTTAATGGTTACACCGATGCTAGTTGGAACACCGATCCGGATGATTCTAAATCTCAATCTGGATACGTATTTACTTTTGAATGGTGCAGTAGTTAGCTGGAGGAGTGCAAAGCAAAGCGTTGTGGTGAGATCTTCAACTGAATCGGAATACATAGTTGCTTCAGAGGCTTCACAAGAAGCGATATGGATGAAGGAGTTCATTACAGAGCATGGTGTGGTTCCAAGTGCGTTGGACCCAATGTCTATCTAGTGTGATAACAAGGGCGCCATAGCCAATGCACAAGAACCAAGGTCACACAAGAAGCTGAACAACATCAAGATACGTTTTCACGCTATTCGAGAACATGTCCAAGATGGTGACATAAAGATTTGCAAAGTACACACAGATCTGAATGTGGCGGATCCGTTGACTAAACCTCTCCCGAGGGCAAAACATGACCAACACCAAACTGCCATGGGTGTTCGGTATATTACCATGTAATCTAGATTAGTTGACTCTAGTGCAAGTGGGAGACTGTTGGAGATATGCCCTAGAAAGTGGTTATTATTATATCTTTGTGTTTATGATAAATTTTTACATTCATGCTATAATAGTATTAACCGGAAACATTAATAATTGTGTGATTTGTAAACTGAATTAGAGTCCCTAGTAAAGCCTCTTTATAATACTAGCTTGTTGGTTAATAGATGATCATGGTTTCCTGATCATGAACATTGAGATGTTGTTAACAACAAGATCATATCATTAGGAGAATGGTATGATGGACATACTCCTATAGATAAACGTAGCATAAAGATCAAGTCATTTTAATAGTTCAATTGCTATAAGCTTTCTGATACATAGTAACCTAATTCCTTCGACCATGAGATCATGCAAATCACCATCACTGGAAGGATGCTTTGATGACATCAAACACAACACCGTAACTGGGTGGCTATAAAGATGGCATTGAGTGTTCGGAAAGTATGGGTTGAGACACATGGATCAAGAGTGGGATTTGTCCATCCGTATGACGGATAGATATACTCTGGGCCCCCTTGGTGGAATGTCATCCAATTATCTTGCAAGCATGTGACTGGATCACAAGGGATCACATACCACGGGAACGAGAAAAGAGTACTTATCGGTAACGAGGTTGAACTAGGTATGCAGAGATATCGACGATCAAAACCTTGGATAAGTAAACTATCGTGAGACGAAGGAAAATTGGTATCGTATGTAAGTGGTTCATTCGATCGCAAAGTAATCATAGAAATATGTGGGAGCCATATGAATTTCCAGATTCCTCTATTGGTTATTGATCGGAGAAGTGTCTCGATCATGTTCGCATAATTCACGAACCGTAGGGAGACACACTTAAGGATTCGATGTTGTTGAGTAGTTATGGAATGATAAGTAAGAGACCGAATGTTGTTGGAGTCTCGGATGGGATCTGGGATATCACGAGGAGATCCGGAATGGTCAGGAGAATAAGATTCATATAAGGAAAGTCCTATTTCGGAGTTCGGGAATGATTCCGGTGTTTTCACCAGGAATGTTCTAGAAGGGTCTGAAAGGTCCGACACTCCAGAGGAGAAGGGTACATGGATGTGTCATGACAATATGTAATGGTTGCATCATGTACTAGGTCACTTGGCTGGGCAAAATAAAGAGAGAAATCAAATCGAAGTTTGAAAGTCAAACGCCAATTTGAAAAGTCAAATATCAAGTTTGCTTGGTGGAGGGAGAGTAGGAAACCTACTTGGGGAGGAAGTACCCTCCCTCCACCCGCCGGCCAAGGAGGGGGAGTTGGAGGAGGAATCCCTCCTCCCAACCGGCCACCCTCCACCTATATAAGGAGGGGTAGGGCTGCCCCCTACCCTCACACCTAAAAACCCTAGCCCCAAGTCGCCGGCGCCACCACCTCCAAGTGAGGCCGCCGCCTAGGGCTCCTCCCAAGTCGCCGACTAGGGTTTCCCCAAACCCTAGACACCGGCCAAGCCCACCGCTTGGTGCCTCTAAACCCTAGATCACCAAGGCCTCTCTCATACTCCACCATACTTGCTCCGGCTTAAGGCGAAGCCCTGCGAGATCTCCCCTCTACTTCCGACACCACGCCGTCATGCTGCCGGAATCACGAGGAGAGTGCTACAACCTCCGCTGCCTGCTGGAACAAGGGATAGGAAGGTCTTCATCGAAAATCAGGCGTGTGACCGATTACGGAAGCGCTGCTGAGCACTTGGCCGGAAGGATCGTCTACGCGATCTTGAGATCGGCAAGAGTACGACTACATCACCCACGAGAATCTGCTCTCCTTAACCGCTTTGGAATCTTCGAGGGTGAGTTCCTCTATCGACTCGTTGCTACAATCTAGTAGATAGATCTTGGCTGGTTTGTTTGCATGCGGTAGAAATTTTTTGTTTTCCATGATACGAACCCCTACATGGACAACAATTCAGGGTTGCTGAAATTGGGATGTTACAGACCTTTCCCTCTTAAATTTTTTTGTTTTCCATGCTACGAACCCCTACATGGAGCAAGGTTGGGTGATAACATCCACTTGAAAATTTCAGGTGTGGAAATATTAGATGCTAACGGGATTTACAATCGAACAAGCATGGTCAGTTACGGGTCAGAGCTGAGTGGATTCGGATTGGGGCGATTTAGATTAAGCAAATGGAAAAGACGAAGTCTTTTCCCCTTAGGATGATTCGAGGTCAGTTTAGCGTCGACTGGGTCCTTTCTTCTTTTGGCGATACGTCGAGTTGAGCCTTCTTCGATCCTTTACCATGTTAGTCATCTTATCTGTCTTCATGGCTTGATACACCAGGGTGTTGGCTGGACGGTCGATTCCACGATGGAGAACTTTCCTGGAATACCTTCTGATTCGGGAGAGGTGCCGATTTCTATCGGTTTTAGTGTTCGACTCTAGGGTTCTATCGGGTTTTTGGGCGGGAAAGACACCGTATTTCCTCCATAGAGCCACACTAGGAGTTTTTGGTGGAGTCCCCGACTTCCTTGATTGGAGTCGTATGCTGATGCTGGGGATGGCGCTGCACCTTTCGTCTGGAGTTGTTTATCTTCTGCCGACCTTGCAAAAGCAGCTTCGTGGGAGGCGTCTATACTACTTCTTGGGGTAGTAGGTCTACTGGAGAAGGCGTCTACTAGCTTCCGGGTACTTAATTCTGAGTTAGTTAGGGGTCCGATGGGTTGGAGGATGTCGTTGGAGGTCGGCGGTCTAGGAACACAGTACTTTAGAAAGGGGGTCGTTTTAGGTTCGGTCTGATGCAATGTCTTGGGTAAAATATGGAAAGAACTGTAGGGGTTCATAGCATGTAAAACAAAAAAAATTCTACCGCCTGCAAACAAACAAGACAAGATCTATCTATTAGATTGTAGCAACGAGTCGATTAGAGTACTCACCCTTGAAGATTCCAAAGCGGTTAACAAGAGCAGATACTCGTGGGTGATGTAGTCGTACACTTGCCGATCTCAAGATCGCATAGACGATCCTTCTAGCGATTTGTAGTTCTCCCCTCGCGATTCCGGCAGCATGACGGCGTGGTGTCAGAAGTAGAGGGAAAATCCTGCAGGGCTACGCCTAAGCCGGAGCAGGTTATGGTGGATCTAGGGTTTCCGGTGATCTAGGTTTAGAGGGCCAGAGAGGAGGAGCTGGAGTCAGGGGCGGCTAGGGTGGCGGCGATGATCCGGCGGCGGCGGCGCTGCGGGGGGAGGGGGTGGGGGGCGGCGCCGGCTGTCAACACCGGGATTTTTCAATCCTAGATGCCTGTTATGCCATACATCGCAATCCAGGATTACCATTTTTGCGAGACATAACAGAATTGGATACCATAGTACTTCATCCATTACAAATGATACATAAGTTCTTACACAAATAGGGATCTCATGATCCAGTTCTTAATACAACATCAAGCGCGAATACGTAGTAATAACGGTAGCGTGGGCGAACTCCATCTTGAGGTCACAGGCAATCTTGACGATGGGAGATGATCCTAGTTGTCGTAACCTTCACAGGGTCCATCTTCCGGTACTCCTCTTAATAGTCTGGCCATGGGAATAGCAGGGACAAAGCCATGAGTACTCTTTAAGTACTGCAAACTAATACTAACAGTGTAAGGGTTTTTGGATAATAGGACACTAGGCTCTAGGGTTGTTTTGCAAAAAGCCAGGTTTATCTCTACTAAGTTCCAAAGCTAGTCACAATTTTATAACTCCTAAGTGGGATCTTGTAATTCAAGTCACAACTCTGTTGTGGTCAAGTCAAAGTCTCAATTTATTTCACAAGTCATTTTGAAAAGTCGGCGGGGAATAGTATGGCCACTCAACTGTCCATAATCATGACGCGGCTATTCGAATAGTTTGACACTCTGCAGAGATTGTACACTTTCACCACAACATTCGATACATCCGTCAGGAACAAATCCTGAATTCACCATACTCAGTATGCGGATAATCGATCCTAACCTTTCAATTACACGCCCTAGTATAAGCACCTCTCCTGTGAGTTTGGCCTCCCAACCATGACCACTGTCATCTTGGGTACTGCACAGGTGGACAATCTTCACAAGGTAGCCTCAGCTCAGACCTTGGCCGTGAGGGAACTAATACTAAGGAATATAAGTTACCAGTCAAGCCCTACCCAATATTCGGGTATTGTGGTTGTACGCTAAGATTGGAATGGTATCGCATCCAGACAACCATCAGTTTTATAAAGGTCTAAGGCTCATGCCTCAACATTTTCATCACCAAAATCATCAAGTGTTTGGAAACACATGTCCAAAATATTTCAATAGAATGATCCATCATTCCAAGGTTTTCATAACCATTTTGTTCCACCAAGTATTCCCATCTAAAAGTTGATCAGGTTTTATGCTTAGCACTAGCATCTACATGTGGGGGTAGTACTAATGAGGGGTGGTAACTAGTGGAGTTTCACTAAGTCCAACCTTATATCTTAGGCTGATATCAAGGTTTCTAGCTTAGGCAAAATTTTATGCTCTTTATGCAACCTTCAGCACAACTGTCTAGTATCTACCAAACTCTTAGGTAGACTCTAAGTAAGCTTTGATAAAGAAATAAAGTAAGAAGCTTGCACATAAAACTAGGATTGGTTTATCAAGTGAGTATAATCACATATGCTTAAGGCATATAGTAGTCATATCACAAGTATGGGTTTGTGGCATCAGTAGGGTATCTGGCAAGGTTTAGCTTGCACATTCACTAGTAGTATTAGGCTTGCATCAGTGTCAATATAAGCTTGCATATTTACTAGCTTGCATTGGTATAATATCAGCTTGCATAATTACTAGCTTGCATTGGTATAATATCAGCTTGCCTTGTGCAGAGCAGTGGTTGAAGTTCTCCTCGGCTTCTTCTTCGTAGTATCCTCCTTCCTCCTCGTATCCTTGGTCGGTACTAGCGTCTATGAATAAATACGAGGTACACAATCACCAAACAATAATTAACTACTTGCAATCATCACACACAAGGGTCCTATAGATGATCTAGCATCATCTCTAACATTACAAGGTTAAAGCTTGGTTTAAATCTTTTTATTTTTAGAAAAGTAATTTCTACTCATTGAAAAACTACTTAAGATTTAATATTCTCCAAACCAAATATGGGATCATGTTGACACATTTCATCACCACATATTGTAGTCCATGGGAATGTGATTTGAAGTGGTGTCACAATTTAATAAGGTTTTACCCTTTTATTTTAATTAATTAAAGTGGCTAGAAATGCTTATGGAGCATTCTTTTATTACTTGAACATTATTTCTGCAAGTCAACCTATATATTTTTATATATTCCGAAAGGTATGGTTAAATGTGATTTTTGAGAGGTGGAATCAACTCAAAAGCTTCTATGGTTTAAATTTGAAAAATGTTTGAATGCAGAAAAGCTTCTGCCTTGTTATTTTTACTATGGGTGATCTACAGATCCAAATGACTTGAATCCAATGGGCTTGGATTAAGCATTCACAGACCTTTCCAACAAAATTGGTTTCATTCAAATTGGTGCACTGAATCGATCTGGGTTGATTTTTGAAGTTGGGTACAGAAGTGTGTTTGAATTTGAAAAGAAAAGGTTTAATTTGAATTGCTGGGCTGCGCGGGAAAATCTAACAGGCCGGCCTGCTAAGCGCAGTGCTCCCGCGGGCTGCTTAAGTGGGTCTCCCCACTCGTCAGTGACACGGGGCTGAGCGAAGCGGTATGGGGCAACGTGGATCGTTCGATCTAGTTCTAATCCAACGGCTGTGGGTCATCGTCGACGCGAGACAGCTCTGGCGAGAACGAAACCTAGCGCGGCCAGTGGGGGGGGGTGCTGGGGGCTCACCGGGTACTGGCGAGGGTCGGCGAGGCGGGCGAACGACGAAGTCGATGACGGCGAACCTCCTGGTACCGGTGGCTTCTCCTGGGGCGGCTCCAATCGCTGGCTCCCTTCTTCTCCAGAGGCGGCGGGCTCCAGTAAAATTCCGGCGAGGTGGTGCTCGCCTTTCTCTAAGAACGGTGTGGCACGGTCAGTGAGGAGAGGGGAGTGAGATGGTGTGAAGAATTCATGCGGGGCTGGCCTCTATTTATAGTCGAGCGAGGGGACCGTCGGGGCGCACGGTGAGCTCGTCGGGGGCGTCGTTACAGGCGGCTAATGGCATGGGAAAGGGTAGGGGGCGGTGCGGTGTCTCCTGGCGATGCTCAACGACATGGTCGCGAGGCATGGGGCGGTGTGGTTTGGTCTGGAACGTCCGGTGCTCTGCGCGGCAGAAGCGGCGTCTTCGACGGCGGGCGGTGGCTGTATGGCACGGGACGGCAAACGGGGATGTCTGGCGGTCTCCTGGGTCGGTGGTGATCGTGTGTGCACGCGGTGAGGGCGGCGCGCGGTCTGTGGACGCTGGTCGAGGGTGGCGCTCTGGCGCACGCTCGGCATGGTCTGGGCGCGGCTTTTGCGCGTGGTCCATGGCTTGGCAACGCTCGCGGCTGGGACAGGGAGTGGCGTTGGACAGTGGGCTGCCTCCTAGACAAGGTTGGCACGGCTAGTTCTTCCTCTAGCCTGCTGTCGACTATGGGGTGGCATTGAGGTGCTCGGCTGTTCACCATTAATGACAATGGCAAGCTCACAGGGGTGCTAGTGTTGGGCTAATCTTTCTAGATGATCTACTGAGTTGTGTGTGAGCTAACTAGGGAACAAGTTAGGCAAGAATCACTGCACACTATAGTGTTTGTTGTTTTGTTTGATTTGTGTCTGCAACCTGTTTGATGAAATGGCCGCATGAAATCAAGTTTTGAATTTTGAAATGAATTTTGGTGGGTTTGCTAGATTGGTGCTGGTGAGTTTGCAGATGCTTGGGTTTTGAAAGTTGAGCTTGTTTGAGTGGGTTTTGAAAAAGTGGGATCTTCCCATATGAAGAAGATTCAATTTTGAATTGTCATTTAAACTATGCATTTGAAAGTTTCTAGATGATCACAAAATGGGCCTTGATACCTTGTTATGAGTACATTCAAGGGGTGCAAAGATCTAGAGAAGTTTCTGTTAGGTTTTGAAAGTTTGAGACAGCCAAAGTAGGCATGGGAGTTAAATTGGTAAAAATGACCATTCACTTAATATATTTGTTTTGATTTACTTGTCTTTAGGAAAAGTGTGGGAAATGTTTTAGATGATGTTCATTTCACCTAAGAAACATTTTACAAGCAATGGATCACACAAACAAGGTGGTTTTTAAAGAAATTCAAAATCCATGCATACACATATGCATGCATTCATGAGTTTATTTAGAAAAGTTTTTGGTAACCCTAATCTTGATGATTAGTGTTTGATGATCTAAGTTTGGTATTTTTGGGATGTTACAAACCTTCCCCCCCTTAAACAAAATCTCGTCCCGAGATTTGAAAAAGGACGAAAAGCTTACCTAGGATTTGAAGAGATAGGGAAACTCCGTCCTGATGTGATCTTCGCGCTCCCAGGTAGCTTCCTCTTCTGTGTGGTTGCTCCACTGAATCTTGAGAAACTTGATGCTTCGGGTTCTGGTAGTTCGAAAGGCTTCTTCCAATATACGGATGGGTACTTCGGGATAGGTTAGGTCATCGTTGATCTCTATGGTCCGGTGATCGATATTCTTGAACACTTCGGTCTTCTCGGGGACTTCGAGACACTTGCGAAGTAACGAGGTATGGAACACATTGTGCACAGCTAACATCTCCTCTGGTAGCTCCAGTTGATACGATACTTCTCCTTGACGGTTTAGAATTTTGAAAGGTCCGATATATCTGGGGCTAACTTTCCCTTGAGTTGGAAACGCTGCATTCCCTTCAATGGCGACACTTTCAGATAAACAAAATTTCCTATGCTGAAGGCGAGGTCTCGACGTCTCTTATCGGTGTAACTCTTCTGTCGGGATTGGGCTGTCTTGAGGTGCTCACGAATCTTGTGAACCTTCTCTTCTGCTTCTCGTAGGATGTCGGGTCCGAAAATTTGACTCTCTCCTACTTCCGACCAGTTCAAAGGGGTGCGACACTTCCTTCCGTACATGAATTCAAATGGGGCCATTTGCAAACTGGCTTGGTAACTATTGTTGTATGAAAATTCTACAAACGGCAGATAGTCTTCCCATTTGGATCCATATTCTAACACACATGCTCTCAGCATATCTTCGAGTATTTGGTTCACTCGCTCCGTTTGTCCATCGGTCTGAGGGTGATACACGGTACTGAAATCTAGGCGGGTTCCTAAACCTTCTTGGACTTTCTTCCAGAATCTCGAGGTAAACTGAGTTCCTTGATCCGATACTATGTTCTTGGGGACTCCATGCAAACTAACGATTCTAGCGATGTACAACTCCGCTAGCTTCGAACTCTGATAGGTGGTTTTGACGGGCAAGAAATGGGCGACTTTGGACAATCTGTCCACTTTAACCCAAATAGAGTCATTTCCCCTACTAGAAGTAGGTAGTCCAGTGATAAAGTCCATTCCTACAGAATCCCATTTCCATTCCGGAATTTGCAAAGGTTGCAACAATCTAGCGGGTCTTTGATGTCCGGCCTTGACTCACTGACATATATCACACTTGGCGATATAGCTTCCGATTTCTCTCTTCATCTTATGCCACCAAAATTGCTCTTTCAAATCTTGATACATCTTAGTTCCTCCGGGATGGATAGAATAAAGAGTATCATGAGCCTCCTTCAAGATAACTTCTTTTAACTCAGACTCTGATGGTACATAAAGGCGTCCTTTGTACCACAGCACTCCTTCTTCGTCCTCGGTGAATCCGGGTACTTTGCCTGTACCGATACGATGCTTGATTCCGTTGATACTGGCATTTCCTTTCTGCGCCTCTTTAATCTGACTGATCAAAGTTGGCTGAAGTTCTATGCTAGCCAAAAATCCTTCACTTACTAATTCTATTCGAAAATCTTCCATCTCTTTGTGCAAACTTGGTTGCTCCTTCAAAATCATGGAGTTCAAGCGGCACAGTAATCTACTAAGGGCATCGACTACCATGTTGGCTTTACCAGGGTGATAGTGAATGTCCAGGTCGCAATCCTTGATTAGCTCAATCCATCTTCTCTGCCTCATATTTAGCTCCTTCTGAGTGAATATGTACTTTAGGCTCTTGTGATCCGAATAAATCTCACAACGGTTTCCCATCAGGTAATGTCTCCATGTCTTTAGGGCTAGAACTACGGCTGCGAGTTCGAGGTCATGGGTTGGATAGTTTTGCTCGTGTTGCTTCAATTGTCGAGATAGATAAGATATAACTTTGCCTTCTTGCATTAGCACACATCCGAGACCAATCTTGGATGCGTCACAATACACATCGAAGGGTTTCGTGATATCCGGCATGATCAAGATTGGGGCTGAAATCAATCTCCTTTTGAGTTCTTGAAAACTCGCTTCACATTTGTCGGTCCATTCAAACTTCTTGTCCTTCTTCAGCAATTGGGTCATGGGTCGGGCGATACTCGAGAATCCTTCTACGAATTTGCGGTAATATCCCGCTAATCCGAGAAAAGCACGAACTTGGGTTTGAGTGGTTGGGGCTTGCCAATCTTCTACATCTTTCACTTTGGCAGGGTCAACGGCAATTCCTCCGGCTGATACAATGTGACCGAGGAATCCTACTTCCTGTAACCAGAATTCACATTTGCTAAACTTTGCATACAGCTGATGCTCTCTGAGGGTTCCAAGAATGGTCCTTGTAGCTCATGTTCTTCTTCTGATTTGGAATAAATCAGAATGTCATCAATGAAAACAACGACAAAATTATCCAGGAAGTCCATAAAAATCTTATTCATGAGGTTCATGAAATAAGCGGGGGCATTGGTTAATCCAAAAGACATGACTGTATACTCATACAATCCATATCTGGTGGTAAAGGCAGTCTTTGGGACATCCTCTGCACGAATTTTGAGTTGATGATAGCCAGTCCTAAGATCAATCTTAGAAAATACTTGGGCACCGGTCAACTGATCAAACAAATCTTCTATCTTAGGCAAGGGGTACTTGTTCTTGATGGTGACATCATTCAACTTCCGATAATCCGTACACAGACGGTTACCTCCATCCTTCTTGTCCATAAACAGGACAGGTGATCTCCATGGTGACGCACTTGGTTGAATCAATCCGATTTCCAACATGGAATCCAGTTGCTTCTTCAATTCTTCTAGTTCTGACGGGTTCATACTATAGGGTCTCTGGGCTATGGGTCCTGTTCCGGGGATTAGTTCGATGATAAACTCGATATCCCGATCTCGGGGCATACCGGGCAAAACATCTGGAAATACATCGGGGTATTCGTAGACTATCCGAACTTGGTCAATGGTAAGTTGGGCTATACTCTTGTTACACTTGAATTGGCGAGGTAAGGTTTCAGATATATGCTCGACTGATATTCCGGTGGTACTGGTCATGGTGATGGATTTCTTGGCACAGTCAATCAATCCTTTATGTTTGGACATCCAATCCATTCCTAGTACTACTTCCAAACCTTTAGTTCCGAGTACTATTAGATTAGCATAAAAATCTATGCCATGGATTCGGATAGGGACGGCTTTGCAAATTTGCCTAGCCTTGGTGGTTGATCCGGGAATTTGTACAATCATCACATGCTTCAATTTGGTTGGTTGAGTTTTACTAGTGCAGGCAAATTCTTCGGTGACAAATGAATGCGATGCACCAGAATCAAACAACACTCTTGCAAGTACTGAATTAACAGAAAACATACCCAGCACGACGTCTGGCGCTTCCTGAGCTTCTTCAGCATGCATGAGAAAAAGACGGCCATTGCGGTTGAGTGAATTTCCTGGGGCAAATCTTCTCCCTGGCTGGACACGACGCTGCTGCTGAGCTGGGACGTTGGTATTGGGTGCTGTAGCATTCTTCTTGTTGGGGCACTCGTTGGAATAGTGGCCTTTATTTCCACAGTCATAACAGGTCACTTGTGACTTGTCCTTGGCTGCGACAGGCACAACATTGCTTCCAGTCCTCGGGGCAGTGTTAGGGTTGGCGGTAGCATTGTTGGTGTTGAACTTGGGTGGGGCACGGTTGAAATTGCTAGAGTTGCCGGGGTTGTTGTGATTTCCTCCGGGTCTAGGGTTTCCACGGTTGGGATAGGTCGGACGGGTCATAGGGGGTCTGTTGGTTCTTGGGGCAAATCCTGGAGATGGGTTGGGGCGATACTTTGGGGTCTGATGGGTTCCTGGTTGATGCATCATGCGACGCTTGCGGTTCTCATTGGCCTGGTTGATCTTTCCTTCCATCTGGATGGCTGAATCGACAAGGGCTTCAATATCAACAAAGGGGATATTGACTAACACTGTCTGCATCTCGTCATGCAGACCATTCAGGAATCTTTCTTTCTTCTTGGCTTCGGTGTCTATCTCGTCCGGGGCATACCTAGCTAATGACAAAAATTTGTCACGGTATTCCACTACAGTCATCCTTCCTTGCTTCAACTCTCTGAACTCGTCTCTCATTCTCTTGATCAAACCTGGTGGCACATGGGTTCTGCTAAACTTGACATTGAATTCCTCCCAGGTCATCATCTGGCCTCCGGTCATGGCACGAACATTGTTCCACCATGCCCTGGCATCTCCGGCTAGATAATGGGTGGCGAACAGGACTTTCTCGTTGGCTTCGACTCCTGCTACTTCTAAGTTGTTTTCCATGGTTTGCAGCCAATCATCGGCATCTAGGGGTTCTTCTGACTTGGTGAAAACGGGTGGGTTGGTATTCTGGAAATTCTTGAGCTTAGATCCGTGGTTGTCCTGATTTCCATGGCCTTGGTTGTTGTGGGCTAGCTGGACTATCTGTTGCAGAGTGGCTAGGTTGGCTTGACGCTCTGCTCTTTCAGCTTCGCGGTCAGAAGTCAACATTTGCAGAATCTGCAACATCGGGTCCGGGGCTGAACCACTTCCTCCACGTGGCATCTGAAGATTGATATAGATCATGAGAAAAGAGGGAAATTTCTAAGGTTTTGGGTTTTTGAAAAGTTTTTAAAGGTTTGACTCAGATTTTTCTAGCAACTTGCTTTTTCATTCATTCATAGCACACAGTACAACACACACCATAACAAGGAAAAACAGATGGTTTTAAGAACCATTCTGGAAACTACGATACAGTGGGACCGACTACTACTCACTACGCTAGTGCTCAGTGCTACTACTCCTCGGAGTCTGTGGCTTCATCATCTTCAACATCATCGATGAAGGAGAAATCATCCTCATCGGTGAAGAAGTCCATGGCCTGATCCTCCAGAAAATCATCGTCATCGCTGAGGTAAGAGTAAGGGTCTCCACAAAGATCCTCTCCGGCATTCTCCCTTTCCTCTAACTGCATGTCTCTCTCGTGGATGGTCTCTTCCAGAGATGAGATGCGGTGGCGAAGACGGGCAATAATGCGCTCCTTCTTGTCGAGTTAACGGCGACGAGACTTGCGATCTTTTGCTAGCATGGCGATGGTCTGGTCCTTCGTCTTGATGATGGCAGACTTTTGGTTGCAATAGTCACGGCAGTTTTCCAATTCTTGCTGACGATCATACATCATGAAGCTAAGGTGGTCCAATTGAGTCTTCAGCTCGGGGTGGTATGGGGCTTCCAGTGGTTGTCCATTTGCATCACGTCTTGGGAAAAACTCAAAGCGAGTACCCTTGATCTGATTGATGCTCTGCCCACACAGACGGGAAAGAGCTTCCTGCATTGCTCTGGCAAGTCCATCGAGCCAGTTGTTTTCCCTCAAGGTAAACTGAATTCCCTCCGCAGTGGGAGGTTCAATCTTTTCTTGGAGACTTGCAACAATTAGCCACTGCAGATCTTCTCCTCCTTGATCATTGAGCTGAGCTTCGAAGAACTCGGGGTGCGGACGCTCCAGAAGTTCCGAAAGCTGATCCAGATCCCTCTCAAAGATAAGGTCTCCCCCATTCCCAAGTTGGTAAAACTTGTTGTACTTCACGTCCATCTATAAAAATAGAGGATGAGTAGATTAGCAGAGTGATCAAGTGTGTCAAAATTTTATCTATTTTGCAAGAGTTTTTGAGGAACATGAAGTTTTATGAAAGAATTAAAGAGATAAGAATGAGAATAGGTTTTTGTAAATATTTGTTTTCTTTGGTTTTTGAAACTAAGTTTTTGACTCAACGTCCAACCTAACTAGGGTATCCTATGGTCAGGATGGCTCTGATACCAACTTGTCAACACCCGGATTTTTCAATCCTAGATGCCTGTTATGCCATACATCGCAATCCCAGGATTACCATTTTTGCGAGACATAACAGAATTGGATACCATAGTACTTCATCCATTACAAATGATACATAAGTTCTTACACAAATAGGGATCTCATGATCCAGTTCTTAATACAACATCAAGCAGCGGAATACGTAGTAATAACGGTAGCGTAGGCGGAGCTCCATCTTCGGGGTCACAGGCAATGCTGATGATGGGAGATGATCCTAGTTGTCATAACCTTCCTGGGGTCCCACTTCCAGGTACTCCTCTTCATAGTCTGGCCATGGGAATAGCCAGGGACAAAGCCATGAGTACTCTTTAAGTACTCGCAAACTAATACTAACAGGTAAGGGGTTTTTGGATAATAGGATACTAGGCTCTAGGGTTGTTTTGCAAAAAGCCAGGTTTATCTCTACTAAGTTCCAAAACTAGTCACAATTTTATAACTCCTAAGTGGGATCTTGTAATTCAAGTCACAACTATGTTGTGGTCAAGCCAAAGTCTCAATTTATTTCACAAGTCATTTTGAAAAGTCTGACGGGGGAACAGTATGGCCACTCCAACTGTCCATAACCACGGACGTGGCTATTCGAATAGTTTGACACTCTGCAGAGATTGTACACTTTCACCACAACATTCGATACATCCGTCAGGAACAAATGCTGAATTCACCATACTCAGTATGTGGATAATCAATCCTAACCTTTCAATTACACGCCCTAGTATAAGCACCTCTCCTGTGAGTTTGGCCTCCCAACCATGACCACTGTCATCTTGGGTACTGCACATGTGGACAATCTTCACAAGGTAGCCTCAGCTCAGACCTTGGCCGTGAGGGAACTAATACTAAGGAATATAAGTTTCTAGTCAAACCCTACCCAATATTCGGGTATTGTGGTTGTACGCTAAGATTGGAATGGTATCGCATCCAGACAACCATCAGTTTTATAAAGGGCTAAGGCTTATGCCTCAACATTTTCATCACCAAAATCATCAAGTGTTTGGAAACACATGTACAAAACATTTCAATAGAATGATCCATCATTCCAAGGTTTTCATAACCATTTTGTTCCACCAAGTATTCCCATCTAAAAGTTGATCAGGTTTTATGCTTAGCACTAGCATCTACATGTGGGGGTAGTACTAATGAGGGGTGGTAACTAGTGGAGTTTCACTAAGTCCAACCTTATATCTTAGGCTGATATCAAGGTTTCTAGCTTAGGCCAAATTTTATGCTCTTTATGCAACCTTCAGCACAACTGTCTAGTATCTACCAAACTCTTAGGTAGACTCTAAGTAAGATTTGATAAAGAAATAAAGTAAGAAGCTTGCACATAAAACTAGGATTGGTTTATCAAGTGAGTATAACCACATATGCTTAAGGCATATAGTAGTCATATCATAAGTATGGGTTTGTGGCATCAGTAGGGTATCTGGCAAGGGTTAGCTTGCACATTCACTAGTAGTATTAGGCTTGCATCAGTGTCAATATAAGCTTGCATAGTTACTAGCTTGCATTGGTATAATATCATCTTGCATAATTACTAGCTTGCATTGGTATAATATCAGCTTGCCTTGTGCAGAGTAGTGGTTGAAGTTCTCCTCGGCTTCTTCTTTGTAGTATCCTCCTTCCTCCTCGTATCCTTGGTCGGTACTAGCGTCTATGAATAAATACGAGGTACACAATCACCAAACAATACTTAACTACTTGCAATCATCACACACAAGGGTCCTATAGATGATCTAGCATCATCTCTAACATTACAAGGTTAAAGCTTGGTTTAAATCTTTTTATTTTTAGAAAAGTAATTTCTACTCATTGAAAAACTACTTAAGATTTAATGTTGACACATGTCATCACCACATATTGTAGTCCATGGGAATGTGATTTGAAGTGGTGTCACAATTTAATAAGGTTTTACCCTTTTATTTTAATTAATTAAAGTGGCTAGAAATGCTTATGGAGCATTCTTTTATTACTTGAACATCATTTCTGCAAGTAAACCTATAAATTTTTATATATTCTGAAAGGTATGGTTAAATGTGATTTTTGAGAGTTGGAATCAACTCAAAAGCTTCTATGGTTTAAATTTGAAAAATGTTTGAATGCAGAAAAGCTTATGCATTGTTATTTTTACTATGGGTGATCTACAGATCCAAATGACTTGAATCCAACGGGCTTGGATTAAGCATTCACAGACCTTTCCAACAAAATTGGTTTCATTCAAATTGGTGCACTGAATCGACCTGGGTTGATTTTTGAAGTTGGGTACAGAAGTGTGTTTGAATTTAAAAAGAAAAGGTTTAATTTGAATTGCTAGGCTGCGCAGGAAAATCTAACGGGCCGGCATGCTAAGCGCAGTGCTCCCGCGGGCTGCATAAGTGGGTGTCCCCACTCGTTAGTGACACGGGGCTGAGCGAAGCGGTATGGGGCAACATGGATCGTTCGATCTAGTTCTAATCCAACAGTTGTGGGTCATCATCGACGCGAGACAGCTCCGGCGAGAATGAAACCTAGCGCGGCCAGTGGGGGGTGTTGGGGGCTCACCGGGGTACTGGCGAGGGTCGGCGAGGCGGGCGAACGACAAAGTCGACGACGGCGAACCTCCTGGTACCGGTGGCTTCTCCTGGGGCGGCTCCAATCGCTGGCTCCCTTCTTCTCCAGAGGCGGCGGGCTCCGGTGAAATTCCAGCGAGGTGGTGCTCGCCTTGCTCTGAGAACAGTGTGGCACGGTCAGTGAGGAGAGGGGAGTGAGATGGTGTGAAGAATTCGTGCGGGGGTGGCCTCTATTTATAGTCGAGCGAGGGGAGCGTCGAGGCGCACGGTGAGCTCGTCGGGGGCGTCGTTACAAGCGGCTAATGGCATGGGAAAGGGTAGGGGGCGGTGCGGTGTCTCCTGGCGATGCTCAACGACATGGTCGCGAGGCATGGGGCGGTGTGGTTTGGTCTGGAACGGCCGGTGCTCTGCGCGGCAGAGGCGGCGTCTTCGACGGCGGGCGGTGGTTGTATGGCACGGGACGACAAACAGGGATGTCTGGCGGTCTCCTGGGTCGGTGGTGATCGTGTGTGCACGCGGTGAGGGCGGCGCGCGGTCTGTGGACGCTGGTCGAGGGTGGCGCTCTGGCGCACGCTCGGCATGGTCTGGGCGCGGCTTTTGCGCGTGGTCTTGGCAACGCTCGCGGCTGGGACAGGGAGTGGCGTTGGACAGTGGGCTGCCTCCTAGACAAGGTTGGCACGGCTAGTTCTTCCTCTAGCCTGCTGTTGACTATGGGGTGGCATTGAGGTGCTCGACTGTTCACCATTAATGACAATGGCAAGCTCACAGGGGTGCTAGTGTTGGGCTAATCTTTCTAGATGATCTACTGAGTTGTGTGTGAGCTAACTAGGGAACAAGTTAGGCAAGAATCACTGCACACTATAGTGTTTGTTGTTTTGTTTGATTTGTGTTTGCAACCTGTTTGATGAAATGGCCGCATGAAATCAAGTTTTGAATTTTGAAATGAATTTTGGTGGGTTTGCTAGATTGGTGCTGGTGAGTTTGCAGATGCTTGGGTTTTGAAAGTTGAGCTTGTTTGAGTGGGTTTTGAAAAAGTGGGATCTTCCCATATGAATAAGATTCAATTTTGAATTGTCATTTAAACTATGCATTTGAAAGTTTCTGGATGATCACAAAATGGGCCTTGATACCTTGTTATGAGTACATTCAAGGGGTGCAAAGATCCAGAGAAGTTTCTGTTAGGTTTTGAAAGTTTGAGACAGCGAAAGTAGGCATGGGAGTTAAATTGGTCAAAATGACCATTCACTTAATATATTTGTTTTGATTTACTTGTCTTTATGAAAAGTGTGGGAAATGTTTTAGATGATGTTCATTTCACCTAAGAAACATTTTACAAGCAATGGATCACACAAACAAGGTGGTTTTTAAAGAAATTCAAAATCCATGCATACACATATGCATGCATTCATGAGTTTATTTAGAAAAGTTTTTGGTAACCCTAATCTTGATGATTAGTGTTTGATGATCTAAGTTTGGTATTTTTGGGATGTTACACCGGCGTGGCGGTTTGGTGGGGAGGACTGGTTGTGGGTAGCCTTGGGGCACCCCCTCCCCTCTATTTATGAGAGGGAGGGAAACTTGGGAGAGGGGAGTTTGAATCCTTCCCCAACTCCCTCTCCTTGTTGGCTTGTGGTGGAGGGAAAGAAGGATTCTTTCCTTCCTCCACCAGGACATATTGTCCCATTTTGACTTTTCAAACTTGCCTTTCGACTTTCAATTTGGAGCTTGATTTCTTTCTTGCTAATGCCCAACCAAGTGACCTAGGACATGATCCAATCATTCCACTTATCCGTGACACATTCATGTTCCCTTCCCCTTCCGGTCTGGTGAACCTTTTAGACCCTTCTAGAACCTCTCCGATGAAATCATCGAAATCATTCCCGAACTCTAGAATTGGACTTTCCTTATATGAATCTTATTCTCCGGACCATTCCGGATCTCCTCGTGATATCCCGGATCCCATCCAAGACTCTGAACAACATTCAGTCTCCCTACTTACATTCCATATCTACTAAACAACATCCAATCCTTAAGTGTGTCTCCCTATGGTTCGTGAATTACGTGGACATGACCGAGACACTTCTCTGATCAATAACCAATAGAGGAATCTGGAAATTCATATGGCTCCCACATATTTCTATGATTACTTTGCGATCGAATGAAACACTTACATACGATACCAATTTCCCTTTATCTCGCGATAGTTTACTTATCCAAGGTTTGATCGTCGGTATCTCTGTATACCTAGTTCAACCTCGTTACCGATAAGTACTCTTTTCTCGTTCCTGTGATATGTGATCCCTTGTGAGCCAGTCACATGCTTGCAAGATAATTGGATGACATTCCACTATGAGAGCCCAGAGTATATCTATCCGTCATATGGATGGACAAATCCAACTCTTGATCCATGTGCCTCAACACATACTTTCCGAACACTCAAAGCCACCTTTATAGCCACCCAGTTACGATGTGGTGTTTGATGTCACCAAAGCATCCATCCCGTGATGGTGATTAGCATGATCTCATGGTCGAAGGATTTAGGTTACTATGTATCTGAAAGCTTATAGCAACTGAACTATATTAAATGACTTGATCTTTATGTTATTCTTAACTATAGGAGTATGTCCATCACACCATTCACCTAAAAGATATGATCTTGTTGTTAATAACATCTCAATGTTCATGATCAGGAAACCTTGATCATATACTAACAAACAAGCTAGTTTAACAAGAGGCTTTACTAGGGACTCTTTTATGTTTACAGATCACACAAGTATTAATGTTTTCGATTAATACAATTATAGCATGGTATGTAAATATTTATCATAAGCCTAAAGATATGATAATAACCTCTTTATTTGTACCTCTTGGGCATATCTCCAATAGTCTCCCACTTGCACTAGAGACCATAATCTAGTTTCAAATCTTTGTGTATTCAACACCTATGGCTTTCTGGTGTTGTATTTACACGATTGCTAGTGGTCAACTGATCTCCGGATCTAACTCTTTCAGGTCCATGTGTAATTGCATGTCTTTGCGTCTCTATGCATCACTCATTATCTAATGAGATGGCTTTGTATAAATTTGGTCCTTTGGTGAGACCTTTGGTTCCTTGGGGTTAAAACATGTTGATAATATTGTCGTACAATATATCTTCATGGTACTATCCCGTTGTGAACCACACCTAGTTTGATAACAAACTACTTAACACAAATGCCCTATTTTGATGCTATAATAGCAGTCATATACTTAGCCTTTTGTTGTAGTATCTGTCACAATATCTTAACTTTGGAACTCATCCAAATCCATTATGGAACTTACTTTCCATTATATTGTGCCACCCTTAGTTTAGATTGATATAAACTTAATTTGTACTTTGTGAACAAACTAGTATCAATGTAGTACTTTTACAATGAACTAATCATCTATTTGTCACATCTACAAAAATAATATATTCTTAGTTCTTCCAAAATATCATAAGAATATCCTTACTATCGTCCAATGATCATGTTATGAATCATTCCGGTATATGCTCATAACATTTAGAGCATAGGACATATCTGGATTTGTACATATCACAATATGATTGATATAAAAACTCTTTGTGATTTCATACATCAAGTATCAATCTATACTTGAATCTTTGTTTCACTTACCAAGTGTCGATACACTTGAATTTTGATTTAATCATTTCTGTGTGGCAAGAACCTTTCTTGTCAATTCTATACTGAACTCATTCAATATCTCATCTATGTACATTTGGCACAACTATATCAGCGTCTCAATCTATCTATGTAGGTATTGATACCAAATATTCGGGTTTTGCCTAAGTCTTTCATCCAGATGTAATTCTTAACATGTGTTAATAAAAGATACATCATTTCCAATCAACAATATGTCTTCCACATAATGTATTCGAAATATGTCTTAGCTTTCCCACTTAATTTCTTGCAAATGCAAGCATCTTCATCGTCTCTGATGAATTTAAACTCTTTTAACAGTTTCATCATGGTGAAGATTCCAAATCTGCGATGCTCACTTCAACCATTGAATTTTGCATATGCTTTTAGCATCCTTTGAATTAACAAAACCCTTTGGACCATGTTATGCACACATCCTAGGTAACAATTCTATTAGAAGAAATTGTTTTGTTTATTCAACTACCACATAACAAAATTATATGTAGTGGTTGCTACATTAATCCGTATAGACTAAATATCGCTTTGAAAGATCAAATCTTGTCATAGTCATCCTTTGAACATTGTTGTGAACTCTTTCCGAACATCTCGACTATTTCATAGATGTGAAACATCCATGTCTATTTCTTTATAGATCCAAACACGACTGTAAGGTCTTACACCTTTCCAGAGGGTCTTTCAAATTCAAAGCTTGATTTCTCAATTATGGAATTATCATGGATTTTATGGCTTCAAGCCATTTGACGGAGTCAGGGCCCATCATCGCTTCTTTGCATGTAGTCCGTTCATTATTGTCAAATAATGATTCAGCAATAAAATTTTGGTATTTGATTGTTTACCCGAACTACTTGGTTCAATAGGAACTTTGAACTTCGTAACCACAACCTTTGAGGCACGTGAGCCATGAACATTGTTGCTGCCTCCACAACACATTTCGGCGCTGTGCAACTTTGCACATAGAGCTAAGGTTCTTTTAACCTTATCAAAGTTCTATTGTCCTCCCACTTAACTTTTCACGGAAAATTTCTTCACAAAGAAACTTGACGTTCCAAGCGACAAACATTTTTGTCTTTGGTGTTATGGAGGAATACTCAACGGTTATTCGAAATAACATACAAAGACATGTTCATCCGACTTTGGTTGTAAACATCTCTCTTATGCATAGCACACTAATGTTTTAAGAAAGGACAACTTGGGTTTTATCCCAAACCATAACTTTATATGGTGTCATTTCAGCAGATCATGATGGAGCTCTTTTTAGTGGAAAAGTGGTAGTCTCTAAAGCTTTTAATCTTTAAAATATAATGGCAGTTTTATGAATTACACCTTTGATCTTACCATGTCAAACAAGGTTTCATTTCATATCTCGATTATTCCATACTCATATGGTGTTTTGGGAAACGCAAATCCACAGAACAATTTCTCAAATCTTAGGTGTTATGCTAAAATTGTAACTCAATCTTCCTTTATGATCCAATCATAAATTCTTTATTTTCTTGTTACATTGATTTTGCACTTCATCTTGAAAGTCTTTGAACTTTTCAAATATTTCACACTTCATCTTTATTAAGTAAATATTCATATATTCACTCAAATTTTTGGAGAAAGCATATGAAGTTGAAATCTATCGCTCTTGACTACACATAATGGACTTCATACAATAATATGTACAAGTTCCAATAAGCTAGTCATCCGTTCCCTTTGGCCTATGAATGGAGTTTTAATTATCACCAGGAAAATTTCACAAGCATCATTTGATTAAAAATCAAAAGACTCCAAAATTCCATCCACATGGAGTTTCTTCATGTTTTCTTTCCAATATAATTTAAATGACGATGTCACTTCCTCAGTGATCTTTCTTATCAATTTTCTTTCGACATTTTTAGCAATATTTTTATGGATGTGATTTATCCAACGAGATTTGTAAATCATCCATATTATATGGATTACGGCAATTATTTGAACAACCATTTTGTTCTCATAATACCTGATAAAACAAATCTTGAAGGCAAGCTTTGATGTTAACGAGCAACACAACAACCCTTTATTTGTTCTAGATGAACAACATCACATATTCTTTTGATAGTTACTTAGGCCATTGTAGTTCATGAATTGTGTTGTTTCGTATGATGATTCAGACCAACAAATTCAGTATCCAATACTTAAGACCCACATTGTTTAATAAGCAAAGAATATAGCCATAACATGTATATCCTCTATAGACCTAAGCTGAACAATTCTAGTCTTTTCTTTTCTGCCATATATTTTTGAGATTCTCTTTCAGTATTTCCTTTTCTATTCGAAAAGAATCTATCAACATTAATAGTGGAGCCATACACATGACACATAGTCCAAAGCATGTATAGTTAAATACCAATGTCTTTAGACTTGCACTTTGAAGTAGATCATCATCATCTAATGTTTGGTGTTCTTTCAAATTCCATTCTTTAGTAATATTTTAGTATAGTAAATATTTTACCTACATCAAATATTCATCCTTATCATGGAATTATTCATGATCAAGCTGCTTTAGCTTATAACGGTGAATCGCGAGTATAATGTTGTTCTCCAAAACTTTTTGGAGGATTAGGACGACTAGCGTCTCCAACCTTTTAAAAATTCCCATGAAATATGAGAACATAAACTTTGCCATATTATACTCTATCATGTTGTAATCAAAACATTGTTTCAGATATCGCAATATCTTACACATATGATGTTCCTAGATAACCTTGATATTAAAACAAGCTTTTGAATATCAAGAATCATGGAGATAAACATGATACTTATATACTAACACTAGAATTGTTACTCTTGATTTAATACCAATTATTAAACTTCATGGAGTAACCAGAACTTACTGAAAGTTTGCAATAGGACTTCTAAACTTTAGATTAACACTTCAAAACAATACGATACCAGTTCGTAAAGTAATTAACCAGAATTCTACAGTTCTATTATATCAATTATAACGAAGCGCTAGGTGGTAAATGGATGCCAATGACTACAACAACTATGAAAAATCACTTTGATTTAATTTATGATAAATAGTGTTCAACTTTTAATCATATTGTTGTTGAACTACCACTCAAAACAATATACCTCAAATTTTTTTAGTGATCACACGAACCAAATTCACTACACCATGTCCAATCATCACGTGACATGATATAGTTTCAAAGGTGAACAATCATCATGTTCATCATATCATCTATATGACTCATGCTTTACCTTTTGGTATTCCGTGTTCGAAGACCATGTCTGTACATGCTAGGCTCGTCAAGATCAAACCTTAGCTTTCGCATGAGCAAATCTGGCTTGCTTCCGTTGTATACACTCGCAGAATCTAACACACCCGATCATCACGTGGTGCTTCGAAACAACGAGTCTTGGCAACAGTGCCTACTAAGGATGAACACTTTATAACTTGATATTTTGTGAGAGGGATCATCATATAATGCTACCGTCGTGATCTAAGAAATTCAAGATGCATAAAAGGATTAACATCACATGCAATTCATAATATGTGATATGATATGGCCTTTCTTCTTTTGCTTCCGATCTCCATCTTCAAGCACGAACATGATCTCCATCATCACCGGCGTGGCGTCAAGGTCAATGGCACCACTCCATGGTTGTCGTCCACCAGCATCAACTATTACAACTACTTTGAATAATAGACACGCATGTCTTAACGAAATTAAAAGACAACCATATGTCTCCTGCCGGTTGCTGACTTACAATAAGGAACATTCCATACATCATATATAATCACAATCATGGCCATATCACATCACAGCACACCCCTACAAAACAAAGTTAGACGCCTCTAATTTTCTTTGCATGTTTTATGTGGTTTTGGGCTTTCATCAAGTGTCGTTCTAACTTACGAACAAGAACCACAACATTGATACTAGTATTGTCAATCACCCATTGTAAATTGAATCTTCACTATGTTCAGAGAAATAGGCACCCGCAAAGCCACTTATGCAATACAAGTTGCATGTCAAGCGTGGAGCAAGTCTCATGAACGATGTCATGTAAGGTTACCCCAGGCCACTTCATCCCACCATCCCGTAAGATGCAAGGTACACAAGAAGCAATAGACAACAAAAGCATCAATGCCCACAATGACCATTGTGTTCTACTCGTGCAACAGATCTACATATAGAGATGACTCTAATACCACTGTAGGGGTTCGTAGCATGGAAAACAAAAAAATTCTACTGCATGCACACAAACAAGCCAAGATCTGTCTACTAGATTGTAGCAACGAGTCGATTAGAGTACTCACCATTGAAGATTCCAAAGTGGTTAACGAGAGTAGATTCTCGTTGGTGCTGTAGTCATACACTTGTCGATCTCAAGATCGCGTAGATGATCCTTCTAGCGCTACGTTCCGGCAGCGCTTCCACATTCGGTCACACATTCGGTACTTGATGAAGACCTTCCTCTCCCTTGTTCCACCAGGAAGCGGAGGTTTGTAGTTCTCCCCTCGCGATTCCGGCAACACGATGGCGTGGTGTCGGAAGTAGAGGGAAAATCCTACAGGGTTTCGCCTAAGCCGGAGCAGGTTATGGTGGATCTAGGGTTTTCGGCGATCTAGGTTTAGAGGGCCGGAGAGGAGGAGGTGGAGTCGACGGCGGCTGGCGGCGCTGCATGGGGTGGCGCGGCTTGGTGGGGCCGGCTGGTTGTGTGTAGCCTTGGGGCACCCCTCCCCTCTATTTATGAGAGGTAGGGCAGCTTGGGAGAGGGGAGTTTGAATCCTTCCCCAACTCCCTCTCTTTGTTGGCTTGTAGTGGAGGGAAAGAAGAATTCTTTCCTTCCTCCACCAGGACACATTGTCCTAGTTTGACTTTTCAAACTTGTCTTTTGACTTTCAATTTGGAGCTTGATTTCTTTCTTGCTAATGCCCAACGAAGTGACCTAGGACATGATCCAATCATTCCACTTATCCATGACACATTCATGTTCCCTTCCCCTTCCGGTCTAGTGAACCTTCTAGACCCTTCTAGAACCTCTCCGATGAAATCATCGGAATCATTCCCGAACTTCGGAATTGGACTTTCCTTATATGAATCTTATTCTCCGGACCATTCTGGATCTCCTCGTGATATCCCGGATCCCATATGAGACTCCGAAAAACATTCGGTCTCCCTACTTACTTTCCATATCTACTAAACAACATCGAATCCTTAAGTGTGTCTCCCTACGGTTCGTGATTTACCTAGACATGACCGAGACACTTCTCCGATCAATAACCAATAGAGGAATCTGGAAATTCATATGGCTCCCACATATTTCTACGATTACTTTGTGATCGAATGAACCACTTACATATCATACCAATTTCCCTTTGTCTCGTGATAGTTTACTTATCCAAGGTTTGATCGTCGGTATCTCTACATACCTAGTTCAACCTCGTTACCGATAAGTACTCTTTTCTCGGTCCTATGATATGTGATCCCTTGTGAGCAGTCACATGCTTGCAAGCTAATTTGATGACATTCCACCGAGAGGGCCCAGAGTATATCTATCCGTCATATGGATGGAAAAATCCCACTCTTGATCCATGTGCCTCAACACATACTTTCTAAACACTCAAAGCCACCTTTATAGCCACCTAGTTACGGTGTGGTGTTTGATGTCATCAAAGCATCCATCCGGTGATGGTGATTAGCGTGATCTCATGGTCGAAGGATTTAGGTTACTATGTATCTGAAAGCTTATAGCAACTGAACTATATTAAATGACTTGATCTTTATGCTATGCTTAAGTATAGGAGTATGTCCATCACACCATTCTCCTAATGATATGATCTTGTTGTTAATAACATCTCAATGTTCATGATCAGGAAACCATGATCATATATTAACCAACAAGCTAGTTTAACAAGAGTCTTTACTAGGGACTCTTTTATGTTTACAAATCACACAAGTATTAATGTTTCCGATTAATACAATTATAGCATGGTATGTAAACATTTATCATAAGCGTGAAGATATTATAATAACCTCTTTATTATTGCCTCTTGGGCATATCTCCAACAAGAACAACATCATTCTTGCATATCATCCAGCAGGGTCCATCCAGAATTTGGTGGATTTGCGCCGACCCAATGGTGAAGGTACTTGACGCCTTACTGAACAGGTTTCGAGACGATCCATCACTTTCTAGAGGTTGGAAAAGTGAGTTGGTAGGTTATGATGGACTATATCGAGAGTGTTCCTTGATTCTTGTAGCCGTCCTTGGGTTGGGTACCAACTTTGATTACTGTATTTCCTCGGGGGTATGAGGGACATTTAGCTCTTTAGCAGTGAGGGTCGTGCCTTCTCTGATGTTTGCTTTGATGAGAGGATCTTCCGGGGGGTGGTGGCTTGAAGAGGGGTTGATACTTGTGAAGGGGACAGTTCTTCATTCTCCGTCTCGGGGTTTGCAGATTCGGAGGTCTTTTTTGTTGGGTCGTTTGTAGCAAAAGTAGAGAAGGGGGGTTTCGCGATGTCTTCAGAGAAACTTGATGCTTTTGGGTTTGTTTATTATCCTTGGATAGTAGTATGGGCGGCGTCGGGTAGTCTTGTTGTCTTAATTCTGAACGCCTCGGTTGTTGGGAGGATCGAGCAGACTTATGGAGATTGTTGATGATGTCTGTGTTCTGTTCCTCTGACGACTCTTGATGTGGTGTTAGGAGCGGTTCTTGGATTGGAGATCTTCTAGTATTATCTTCTCATGGTCGGTCCGCTGGAATTGAGTGGAAAGACGTAGTGTTTCCACCTTAGAGCTTTACTTGGGGTCGTCGAGGTTGGAGGTAGATCCTTAGGCTTGGAGCAAGGCGTGACGCTTGAGTTGAGATCCTCGAGTGACGCCTTATTGCTACTACCTTCCTATGGTGGGTACCTAACGGAGCCGTAAGGGATAACTCGGGGTAAATTTAGCGGTTAGAGACGCTTCTTTTTAGTCCTTATTCGAGGTGGAGGAATTTTGGCTTTAGATGGGTTGTATTCACTTGAACTCTTTGTGTTCCTTTGGTTCAATGACGGAGTAGACTCGTTGTCTTCGGGCCTTCTTATCTTCTGGCTTCTTGGGGCGTTTGTGTTATGGCAAGGACTTCCTTTTTATTCGGCAAAAGGGTTGAATATGATCGTTGCTCCATTGGGGGCGATTAGAACTTGGGCACAGAGGAGGGATTGTCGGGGAGATCTTTATGTGGCCATCCTGCTGAGGAGAGGTTTTCAGCTATGGGGTTGCGAGGGTTAGCGTCGGGATACGCCAACAAGGTGGGCAAAACTTTAGGATCGAATGATCCTAAGTGATAGAGGGGTTAACCTCTTGGGTGGCCCGATCTTCACGGATCTCGTGGTCAAATTGATGGGAAAGCGAGGGGAAAGGGAGAAGGTAGCGGAAGCGAACACACACCTCGCGAAGAACACGATGAACACACGCAAAACTCACACGATACAAGGCCGATTGCTCCTGAACGGCAGCCACCGGTCCGATAGAATCCTCGCAAGGAAAGATCGGTCAACTTTCTCCCTCAAATCCACATCGGAGAGGGATGAACACCTTTGGAGGGTCTTAACAACTTGGAGATGAGACACCGAACTCCAAGGCCTTGTTCAATGATGGATGCGTGATGCAAAGTCCAATCGAGGTTGGTGACGATAGTCGGTCCCCTTGGTAAAGGGGATGAGGCAAAACTAGAGATTCCACAATCGGGGTTGTCTTTAGTCTATCATCTATGCCTAAGGGATACATGAGGGGTGGGGACTCTATTTATAGGCCATCCACTAAACAAGGGTAGTTTGGGGATAAACTAGGCGAATAGGTAAGTAAAGGGGAATACATGGGCTATGGCCCAACTAGTGCGCGTAGGCATAGACATGACCGGTAGTACCGGACTCAGAACCGGTAGTACCGGTCATCACGGGTAGTACCGCTCTCGGTATCCGGTAGTACCGCTTGCTGGTGGTAGTACCGCAAGCCGGTATCGAGGCATCCAGTGGCGATGGCGCGGGCTTCAAGATGTCGGTAGTACTGCCACGTTGACGGTAGTACCGGGTGCCCATGTACGCATGCCTTCTTCCGTCTTCTCTTCCAAGGCACCGTCTTGTCGGGCTTGATGCTCTGGGCTTCCTCCCTTGCCTCCGTACTTGTCAATGTGAACCTATCATGGCCATAGGTCGAAGTATGAAGTAGTATACCATTCAATAGGGTAGGAAGTGAGCTTGCATAGAGGAACAAATTCACCTTTGGAGTCCATGACGACTTGGCGTAAGTTGGAGACCTTGATGTAGTAACGACCATAGGTCGGGCTGCATCATCTCCCCCCTTCAAAAGCGTCGTCCTCGACTCTCCATGTTCATCACGAAGTAGAAGAGGTCGAAGGACATCCTTGATCCTGGGGTTCACCATATAGTCGTCCTCGGGAAGATTGACTTGACAACACTTCAATGTTCCTTCAGCTTCCATGAAGCCTACAAAGCTCACGACAAAAGTGAAGCAACACACAAAGCGTAGCCAATTCATGAACATTATAGCATGAGTCCTCAAGTAGAAGGAAGTCACCTTAGCGTGTAGATATGTCTCGATGAAGGGTAGCCATAGGTAACTCTCTTCGGTTCTTCTTGTCAACACGTGGTTGGTAGAGGTTGACGTGTATGCACTTGTACCTTCACACAACAAAGACCAAGCAAAATATTTTCGTGCGTGATAGAGGAGCATGTCAAATGTGGCATGTCCATTCTTGTTCACAACACTATTAGCACAATGCATGTATAGCAAAATAGAATGCATATGCAAGGTCAAAGTAAACGGAAAACATTTGAACATCCTCCAAATGTGGGAACTCAAAAACTCCATATAACATAGTAGGGTGGCATGCAAAGCAATTGACTAACATATATATCAGCATCTTTGATGCAAGAAGAGGAGAATTTGGCAAAAACACACAAGGAAGAATGTCCAAAGCAACATCATTATGTGTGCAACCCAACCATTGGAAATAGAAATTGTTCAACATGTTGGATGCCACACACAAATCATCAAAAGCAAATTTCATGGGAATATGAATATCCCAAACGGAAGCAAAAACCACATGTTTGCAAACAAACCAAATAAAAGAGCTAGTGGTCCTTATGTTTGTTGCAACAACAAGACAAGATTCTTGGAAGCTCTCATTACAATACATGCTCTTAATGGCATTATGGTTGCACACAAAACATCGGAAAAGGGAATTTGTTCAACAATTTTGGTGCAACACACAAAGCATCAAAATCCAATGGAAAAGAGACATGATTGTCATAAGGGGAGATAATACCATTAACATGCTTGCAAGCAAACCATAGGAAAGAGAAATTTGTCAACATGAAAGATGCAAAGCATGCAAAAGGTATCAGAGCTTGGTTCGATCTTGATCTCACTTGTGGGATGCTCTCAAGAGCTCTTTTTGTCAAATCGTGCTCAACCGAGGTTGACATTATAGTGCGGGTACCTACACACATCATACACAAAAGGAAGAACATGTATGCATGGTAGAGATACACATCATCCATCATGACGTATCTCTTCTTGTGCACATAACCATTAATGTCAATCAAGTATAAAATAGATGCATGGTGAGTATGCAAGTGGGGAACATGCTTAACATGGCAATCATCAAAATCTCCAAAAATTGAGAAAGCTATGGGGGCCATCTCATTATAACGCATGTGATCAATATTGTTCCAAGCAAAACAAGTGAAATAGCAAGCATTCATCTTATTGCAAGCAATGAGAGAAATTGAATGACTAGCATGACAACGCATGTCCGAAGCAATTGGACGATACACACAAGATTCATAGCATGGCATGTTTATGGCAATGATTTCGCAATCAACCAATTCCACATGATCAATAGTATGCAAAGGGAAAGCATCACATGGGAATATGATTGAAGCATATGTAATGTCACAAGTATCATCCATAGCATGCATATCCTCACAATTCATCATGTCCACTAGTGGGATCATGGCATCATCAACACCCTTATTGTTACCTTGTTCATACCTATCATATGAAGTGGGTGTTGTGGAAGTAGTGGCCTCCTTGTGGACGACTTCATCTTCTTGATGTATCCATGGTGTAGCATCATGTTCATCCACCATGTACTTCTCCATTCAAGGCATCATTGCTTCATGGCTTGGCACGTCTTCATCCATGGAACCTAGAACAACACAAGAGAACACACTAGAGCTAGAGGGTAAGTTGTTAGAAATCGAGATGGTCTCACTTGACCTATCAACTACCACTCTCAACTCACTAGGAGTTTCACTCATGCCCTCAACGTGGAAGCACTCAATCTCACATAAGGTGGAGTCACTCATCTCACTCTTGTTCTCACTCAAGTGGGCTAAGTGGCTCTCATACTCACATGGGATTAGCACCACATCATAACTCAAGCATATAGGGATAGGCTCGGTTTCCTCAACTCCATGCACCTCCTTTGGTGAAGGGAAAATACCATGCTCACCATTCTTGACCTTGTCGCCTCCAAGGTTGGATGCCATAAGATGGGAATCATCGCTGGCCTCCATGGTCGAAGGTAAAATCCCATGCTCGACCATCTATTTGCCATCTAGTAGTGGTGGAAGTAGGCTCATGGTGTTATCGAGAGTGGTGCTCGGATCGACTTCATCACATATGTGGCCTTGGCTTCCTCCATCTTGGAGTGTAGACATCCTCTTGCCGAACTTAGCCAACTTGGCAAAGTATAGGTCTTCATTTTCCTCGTTCGCAAGGTCGCGGAAGTCAAGCATAGGCGTTGAAGCTTGATGGCGTGGAGGAAGGCTTGCCCTTGGTTCCATTGTGGTGGTGGCACTAGTAGTTAAAGGTGCCCTATGATGGTGTTGACAAAGGTCATTTGCGTGCCTTGCGGATGGTTGATGTAGGTGGCACACTTGGACATCCACATGATGCTCGCGACGATGATCATTTGCCTTGGCACTCTTCTTGTTCTTGTGGTGCCTTCTTGAGCTTGATTGAGCATTATGGTTGGTGCTCATCACGAATTCTTCGTCTTAGTGGCGAAGATGCCTTTGATGATGTCTTGTATCCTCTTTATGGTGTCGATGCTCATGAGAGGATGTTTTTCGATGAAGATTCTTGTTTCTTGACGCTTCTTGATGTATATGATGTTTGGACACCACTCTTCTTTGGATAGGAGGTGCTTGGCGCCTTGGAGGTGATGGTGCTTGGTGCCTTGGAGGTGGTGGAGCTTGATGCCTTGGAGATAGTGGCGCTTGACGCCTTGGACGTGGTGGATCATCGAAGTAGGTGGTGCCCTTTGGTGTGGCATGCTTGGCCTTGAAGGCCATGGATTCTTGATAATGCGCCTCCTCTTGCTTGGAGTAGTAGGCTTCCATCTCCACGCGATGGACGAATTCTTCATGGCTCATGGAGGATCCATCAAAGTCGATGAAGTCTCCATGTCCTCCATGCTCGGCGAGGCATCGTCAATGTCGCACTTGAAGTCGTCCATGCTTGGGGAGTAATTGTTGGTGTAGTACTCCATATCACCCAAGCAAGTGGAACCATTGTCGGTGTAGTGCTCCCTAGTCTCCATGCATGAGGAGCCATTATCGATGTAGAGATCCAAGTCTTCCATGCTTGAGGAGCCATAGTTGATGTCATGCTCCATGTCTTCCATGCATGTGGAGCCGTTGTAGGTGTAGTGCTCCGTCATGTCGTCTATAATTGTGGATTCGTAGTCATGGTGGATCATCATGGATTCTTCATAGATATCATCTTCGGTTTCGGAGTCCCTAGACATGATTCACAAGACTAAGTGTTGTATATGGAAGTGGTAGAGGGTGTTGGGATGCAACGTCAAACCTTACTTTACCTTGGAAGATAGTATCGTGCAAGTGACACACTTGAGAGCAATAAACCAAGCAAAGTGAAGTTCACGCGGAACACCAAAACCAACTACTAACCAAAAAACACACACACACACAAGGCCTATGGTGGATAGGTATGGAAAGTGGCATGTCAAGAACCAACCCGAAATCAAGATGTTGTATTGGCAAGTAAAGAACCACAATGATCACAAAGCAAACATGTCAACCCACAAGATAGGAAATATGTACAAGGAAACACACACGGTGGGATAAATGGGACTTGTGCGATGGAGAAAGTGAGCTAAGAACCAAATGATTACCTAGCGAAGACTATAAGCTCGTGTCACACAAGTACAAGGAGAGACGCTAGTTCAATTGCACAAAATTGGTGGGCTACAAGATATGCACAAAAGTACCACCTATATGATGTTCATAGAGCTTGCGCTTCCTATTTTATGAGGCACATGTATATTTCTTTCTATTTCTTTTTCTTTTTCTATATATATATTTTTCACTCTTTTTCCTTTCTTTTTCTTTTCACTTGCCTCTTCCTTGTGCCAACAACTATACAAGATAACTATATGAGATAGCACTCACAATGTTTGCTCAGAATTTTACAAGGTAAAAAATGTGCATAGCCCAAGCAATCATAAGAGGAACTAGTCTCAATAGGTTTTTGTTTCTCACAAAGATAGTGGGGTTCACAGAGAAATGCAAGTGGGGAGAAGTCGCGGAATGTTTATACCTTTCGTCGATGATATTCACCCTTTATTGTTGGATTCCGCCTTGCCCACGGACTTTGGATGGAGTAGATAGCATAAACAATGTGGTTGATGATGTAGATATCCTTCTCCTCTTCGAAACGAGCTAAAGAACACCAAAATCCGAGTTCTAATGCAAAAGTTATGCTCAAAATGGTGAGCGGTTGAAATCTGGGAATCTGCTGTTTTTGTTTAGTACTGGGAGGTAGTACCGGTTTTCTGAGAGGTAGTACCGGATTTTTAGACCGATAGCACCGGTTGGTCCTGGGACGCCCAGATTTGACGCGTTTTCGCCATTTTGGGGCGATTTGGGCGGAAAATCTTCAAGAAAAACACCAAATCGAAGGGGAAATTGAGGAATTAGGCTATGGGAACACAGAGGAAGGTAGATCAACAAGTTTTGCAAGTAATACACGGATCAAAACCTACCAAAACGCACTCAAATGACAGATCAATCCAAAACACAAATTGGGGCTATTTTTGGTGGAATTTTCGAATTTATGGGAAAAAGACCAAATCGAAGAGAAATTCGTGGCAACCAAAAGCTACTGATACCAGATGATCAAGGGGTTAACCTCTTGGGTGGCCCGATCTTCATGGATCACATGGTCAAATCGATGGGAAAGCGAGGGTAAAGGGAGAAGGTAGCAGAAGCGAACACACACCTCGCGAAGAACATGATGAAGACACGCAAAACTCACATGATACAAGGCCGATTGCTCCCAAACGGCGGCCACCGGTCCGATAGAATCCTAGCAAGGAAAGATCGGTCAACGTGCTCCCTCAAATCCACATCGGAGAAGGATGAACACCTTGGGGAGGGTCTTGACAATTTGGAGACGAGACACCAAACTCCAATGCCTTGTTCAACGATGGATGCGTGATGCAAAGTCCAATCGAGGTTGGTGACGATAGTCGGTCCCCTTGGTAAAGGGGATGAGGCAAAACTAGAGATTCCACAATGGGGGTTGTCTTTAGTCTATCATCTATGCCTAAGGGATACATGAGGGGTGGAGGCTCTATTTATAGGCCAACCACTAAACAAGGGTAGTTTGGGGATAAACTAGGCGAATAGGTAAGTAAAGGGGAATGCATGGGCTGTGGCCCAACTGGTGCGCGTAGGCACAAACATGACTGGTAGTACCGGTCATCATCGGTAGTACCGCTCTCGGTATCTGGTAGTACCGCTTGCGAGCGGTAGTACCTCAAGCCGGTACCGGGGCATCGAGTGGCGATGGCACAGGCTTGGTATCTGCGATAATAGCCGTTACGTTTAGGCGGTAGTACTGCTTGGTAGTACCTTGGACCTTACTGCCTTCTTCCGTCTTCTCTTCCAAGGCACCGTCTTGTCGGGCTTGATGCTCCGGGCTTCCTCCCCTGCCTCCGTACTTGTCAATGTGAACGTATCATGGCCATATGATGGAGTATGAAGTAGTATACCATTCAATAGGGTAGGAAGTGAGCTTGCATAGAGGAACGGATTCACCTTTGGAGTCCATGATGACTTGGCGTAAGTTGGAGACCTTGATGTAGTAACGACCGTAGGTCAGGGTGCATCACCAGGCAGACAAGTAACACATTCCAAGCATCATATAAGCACATGACAAGTAGACAAGGCGTACCATAGGTACTAAGGGGTGACTATAGGCCATAAGGAGGAATCCTATATTAGGGATGCTAATCCTAAGTACTAATGTTACGGGGGTCTTGACTTCTATCTTGCCATTTGTTGTTGTCAGTGTCGTACTTGATCAATTTGGGGGCGATGAAGGACTCCGTTGGTAGGGCGATCTTGTAGTGTCTTTCGTTGTTGGTATCTTCATTGGTTTGCTTGTCTCGGTGTCTCTTTATTTCGGGATCTCCATCTCATATTCTCTAAGTCGGACTTTGTTTTTGGAAAACGGAACAGTTCAAGTAGACGAGATATAGAGTAATCCATTTTCAAGTAGTTTAAGCCAGAGAAGGTGAGATAAGTAATTCTTTTTGAAAATATCTTGAGAAATAGTTTTTGAAAAACCGGCGTTTTTCAGAAATAGGGGTTGTCCTGTCTAACGTCCATGCTAACTAAGGTCTCCTACAGTCAGGATGGCTCTGATACCAAGTCTGTGGCACCCCAGATTTACGGTCCGAGAGTACCCATTATGCATGCCATTCACGTTCCCATGATCAGTGAGCCGTGAGCATAACCGACCAGTATCATTACATCATCCATAATAGTAATGATTACAAAACATACAAAGTGGCCATTATGGCGATTACAACACAAGTAGCGGAAGTCTTCAGTCGTAGAGCCACAATCACTTCTTAACCTACATGCGACTGACTAGGAAGACGGCCTAGCTCGCATAGACGTTAGCATCTCCATCATTTCTCTCGATCCTCTAAAAAGTCTGGCCAAGTAGATAGCCAGGGACAATATCGGTGAGTACTTTGAATGTACTCGCAAACCACCTTAAGAGAACAATAATAACTGATATGCAATAAGGATGTAGTAGGATGGCTTCAAGAGAGATTCTTTCATAAACTAATTTCTCTTGTAGATATAGCATATCTCTATATCTTTGTTGAAAAACTTTTGTAAATACAGTTTGGAAACCTTTTTGAAAAGTTTTAAGAAAACACCAGGATTGGGTCACCCATTTGTTTTTCCTTCCGGTCATCTCATGACCAAACTCCTTCCTCCTTTTTCCCGACCATCTCATGGTCAAAAAATTTCCTAGACATTGCTTTTCCGAAGTCCTTTTTGAAATCAAAACCATCACCGCCGTACAACAGCCATCACAATCATCCATGACCGAGGACTCGGCTATTCAAATAGATTTACACACTATAGAGGTTGTACACTGTACCCACACCATCTGATTACCCATCCCTGATCTACACCGATCATGGGTCGAATAACCGGTCAAGACCTTCCGGATGCCCTCTCCGATACAAGTGCCTACCATATGAAGTTAATCCCCTCAAAACCGGGATGCCCTATATAGTTAACCAAGCCAACCAGAGCACGTTTTGCACCTTGTCTGGTGTGCGCTTTCAATGAGGGGCTCATAGTATCGAGTGGAGGCCCGCAGACCCTTCGTTCCCTCTCCTGGTCGATGCCACGCATGGACCATTGGAAAGAGTGAAGGGAATATGCCCGAGAGGCAAAAATAAAGTGGTTATTATCGTATTCCTTATTTATGATAAAAGTTTATTTTGCATGCTATAATTGTATTAATAAGGAAACAATAATACATGTGTGTTTAATAAACAAAAAGAAAGTTCCTAGTTATGCCTCTCTTATAAACTAGCTCATTGATTAACAAGATGATAAAAGGTTTCCTGATCATGGACATTGGATATTGTTAATAACGAGGTCACAACATTATTGGAATGGTGTGATGAACATTCATCAAAAGTATATCATTACGATCAAGGTCATTGTGTTTATATTGCTATAACATCATACGAAGTTATCTTAGTCCTTAGACCATGAGATCATGTCAATCACTAACACCGGAAGAGTATCTTGATAACATCAAACGTCACACCGTAACATGGTGACTATAAAGATGGGTTCAGTGCTACAAAGGTGTTATGTTGAGGCTCATGGATCAAGAGTGGAATTTGTCCATCCTGATGACGGAGAGATATACTCCGGGCCCTCTCGGTGATATCACATTAATTATCTTGCAAGCAAGTGATTTGATCACTAGAATGTTATATCACGAGAACGAGAAAAGAGTACATGTCGGTAACGAGATCAAACTAGGTATGGAGATACCGATGATCGAATCTCGAATATGTAATATATCGCGAGACAAAGGGATTGAGTTACATGCGTATAAGGTTCACACGATCATAGAAGTCATCGTTGAATATGTGGGAGTCAGTACGGATCTCCAGGTCCCGCTGCTGATTATTGATTGAAGAGGGGTCTCGATCATGTCTACATTATTCGTGAACCATAGGGTGACACACTTAAGGGATACCGACACCATTCGGAGCAAATGATATGCCAGAGAAAGAAAAGAAAGAGCAGGAATTTAATTCCCAAGGCACCAAAACTGTTTCGGGTGAAATTGCAAAAAGTGTTTCTGCATGTGAAATGAAATACTAGCAAGGGGTTATATGTGAATGTTTGTCATTAAATTAATTGAAAAAATTCTTAATAAATAAAATGAGTTTTATTTATGAGAGAGTTTGCATTAAATTTGGTGGAAATTTAATGGGAATTTGAGTGGGTTTTTTAGTGGAGAAAATTGAAGGGCCATTTTGTGAGTGGAGTGTCCACCCACATGAATGAGGGAGAGGTGGGGGCACCCTCCATGGCTGGCGGCCATGCCCCCTTGGGCTGCCCCCCTCCCTTATATAAGGATCCCCTCCTCTCACTTCTCACACACACCTCCTCGCGAAGGTTCTCTCTCCCCCTGTAGAATTTCCCCATGGTCTCGGATCAGCGAGATACATGTTCCCCGTGGCTTTGCTGGAAGGATTTGTTGCTTCCGCTGCTTCGATAGAGCGAGGGCGTGGAGGTTGTCGGGCTACCCGGACGTGTGTGCGATCACGGATGCACCACTGCTTTGCGGTGCTGGACGTGATGGTGCTGGACCGGCTGGACCAGATGGACTTCACACGGTCTTCTGATCGGCAAGCGTTCGACTACATCATCCACGAGTACAATCTCATTAACGCTATACGGTCTTCAAGGGTATGTATTCTATGGATGTATATCCACCTGTTGCTTGTATCTAGTAGATAGATATTGGTGCTTTGTTCCCATCGTAGGAAATTTTTTGTTTTCTATGCTGCGAACCCTTCATAGAGAAGGCCCACCCTCCGGGGATTGTTTGCCCCTGTAGTAGTGTGAGGCACCTATACCAGATTAGACAATACTCTAGCCCAGCCCAGTCCCATTCCAGAGTAATGTGGTTGCACGGGTTAATTTCCCAAGCATTAGGAACTGTACAGCCCGACGTGTTTTCGTAAACATTTTTCCTCCATCTTTCATCCGACCATTTTGAAAACCAAATCCTTTCTCATTTTAAACTTCACTTCGTAGGCCAAGCCTCGCCAAGGTTTTCTCATAAAACATTTTTGTAAACATTTTTCCGGGGTCTTCCCATCCCATAGTTTTGCTTTGGCTAAAACATGGTTTCCAAAGGGGCATGATGTGTTACACCATCTATCATACTAGGGGCAGTTAGGTATCATAAAAGTGGGTTGTACCTAGTGGTACTAAGGGATAATGGTTTGGAGGAGCCAAACATTTCCCCACATAACATAATATAGTAAAACCATGCATTTTGCATAAATGGGTAGATAAAACATGCATAGACAAAATAGGACAAGGCGTATGAGCAAGAAGGTGGCTTGCATGTGACCAGCAAGATGTCCCGTGACTTCTTTAGAATACCAGAATACCAATAATAACAAGAATAACCCAATGCCTCCTTCTTCTCAGTGTCTCACAAACGCAACTATCGCCGTTATCAAGCATACATGCAATCAAGCATACATGCAAACAAACAACACCACCTTCAGTACAATGCACACAAGTAACATACCATACAACAAGTAAAGGTTAATTACATAATATACATCAGTAGGGTGTGGGTTGATGGGTTTGATTAGATTGGTAAAAGATTTGGATTCATTGGGAGATGATCCGGTGGGATTTATAACCTAGAGATAATCTAAGTGAGGGGTTTTTGACCAAGGGTGTATGACACCGCTGTATAAAGATGACACCAACAGATAGGTACTGATAAAATGGATCCAACAAAAGTGGTTTCACTATTTTATCAATTTCCATTGATTAATAATGATTTTTATAGTGGATAAAACCCTAGTTTTAGGAAATAATTCACCAGACAAATTCTAGAGCTCTAGAAATTATTTCCTTGGGTGATTAGGTAGTATTTGGTGCACTTATTCAAGAAGTGTTAGAATCACCTCAAAACAATTACCAGAATGCCCTTGAGAAATCCCTAAAGACAGTACTGGCTAGGATTTTTCTTTTTCATCATATTTAATGCACAGAAGATTTTTATGTGATTCAAAGTACACTTGTTAGGTATGTGGAATACCTTTCTGTAGAAATTGGAATCAACCTATTTGGATTTTCAGAAATCATGTGGTGAATTTATTGGTGAACAAACCATACAAAAAACAGTTTAATTCACCATAATTCAACATGGGCTCATAAAATTATGAACTACTGGGGATTGAAAGATGTTGACATTATTTTGTTCAGGGAGTTGGAATTGGGTCAAAACCATCTTTGGTTTTTCCTAGGTAATTTTCTAAAGGCAATTATGCCCTGTTTTTGTTATTTTTTCTACAAGTAATCTAGGAAGAGAATGGATGTGGGGCCAGGGTGACAGGAAAGGTACTCATCATTTCCATTCTAAAAAGGATTTGACTCCAGGGGAGGTATAAGTTTCACAGAAAGATTTTATAAAGGAATTGCATACATCTAGGAACATGATTTATTGGAATAATTCTGAATATTATTTGAGTCAACTAAGGACACCGCATGTGAGCTAAAACACTAAGGTACAAGTTAGTATTTTTATCTGGACACAAACATGTAGTTTCCATTTTTAATTTGAATTAAAGCAACAGGCTAATTAACAGATCTAGGGATAAATTTAGAAAGAAGGGAGGGGCAGGGCGATGGTTGGGCCAGATCTGCACCGGAGATGGGCTGGTGGCGGAAAATTGGGGCACCTAAGAGTGGATCTACGCGGGAGCTGGATTTTTAAATGGGCGACAGCGGGGTCCGCTCGTTAGAGAGAGTGAGGGGTGAAGGGGTATGGGGAATTCTAGGCCACCGGATTAAGCCACGATCGATGGAGGAGAGTCGTCTCCCACCTCCGATGGCAGTAGCAGGGCAGGGAAACCCTAGAAGGGAGGTGGGGAGTAGGGAGGCTCACTAGATGCTCTTGGGCGACCAGGGAGGCGACGGGTAGACGTGGCGCAGCGAGACGTCTCTAGAGAGGGGCGTGACGAGTAGTTTTACCAACGGAGGGGCTCGCGAGCATCTGTGCCGACAGAGATGGTTTTGGTGCTCGCCGGAGTCACGCCTAGGAGCACAGGAACTGGCAGTGTAGGCCATACTTCGATGCAGATCTTGACGGAGGTCTCCGAGAAGGGTGGAAGCGAAGGTTTTGGCTGAGGAAGTGAGCTCGCTCGAGGGCAGCTGCGTTGCTCTTTGAAGCTCGCCGGAGGAGGCCTGAGGGAAATCTGCATGTCCACGAAAATGAGGATATTAGAAGCGGGCGGGTACGGGGATTGCAGCAAGGTGACATGCAGGAGCAGAGTGGCAGAAATGAGAGCACCTCGAGCAGGTCTTTGAAAAGGGACGAGGAGCGTTCTTCATCGTTTCATGGCTATGATAAGGTAGAGGGGAGGATGGGGTGCTCTAGGGTGGTGAGTAGGAGGGGAAGAGAATGAGGGACGAGTTGGGACCAGGGGTGGTCTCTGGCCTTATGAACCAAGGAGGAAGGGTGTATGGAGGACTATGTCCATGGGATTCTTAGAGAGGGGAAGGGGCTAGTGGTTGGGCAGTGAGGGCGGTGGAGATAGGTGTGGTGGGACAGGGTACACGACTAGTGAGTGGGGTGAGGCATGCAACAGCTGCTGTGGGGAGTAAATATCAAGATATGATAGGATTGGATTTGTCTCTCTCCTTTCCCTCATATTCCAAGCACTAGGGACAAGGTAGGGGTGATCTACAGTACTGCTACAGTGGAGCATGACCAGAGGGGTGTGAGATGTGCTAGGGAATATTGCTTGGCTAGGTTTGCATTGTTTTGGTTCGAGAGATTGCTTAGGTTGCAAAAATGACCAAATGGATGGTTAAGTAGAAATTTTTGAATTTTTACTTATGCAAGATGTAGCAAGGGTACTGGTGGGTGAATAGGGTCATAGCTTAGCCCTAAGAATTGTTTGAGATTTTTCAGAAGATTTTTAGTCCACTTTATATCATTTATTCAAAAAGGGCAGGTATAGATTCTGGAAGCAAATGTCATATTTTTACATTAGGCAAGATTGGTTTTTGATGTGATATGGTCCTAAATACCGTATCATACATGGGGGAATTTTATTGGAATTTATTGAGATGGAAAAGTAATTTTAATCAATTATTTCTTGTTTCTGCCATTTAAGAAAAGGGAAAAAAAGAAATAATAAGGAAACTCAAAAATATTTATTTTTGAAGTGGGAAGGTAGGGTATGATGTGGAGAACTCAAATAGGAATTGCGTTGGCAAAGTGGTTTGGAGAAAAATAAACTTGCCTTTATAGAGAGGGTTTTGAGGATTTTGTAGGATAATGAATTTAAATAGTTTTAGGATCCAAATAATTATGGAAATTATTTTTCAAATGATTATATTCAAGGTAGATGATGTAAACTTGATGTATGCATCATGGTAAACCTTGGGGTTTGAAGAAATGTGGTGAAAAAGGATGGAAACTATATTTGGGAGAATCTAGGGTTTTTATAATTTTGTGCCACCTAAACATGGTTGGATTAGGGAGCTCATAGGTCACCTTTATACACGTGATAGATGGGTGATTAGACCAAGTTATATAGATGATCATGTAAGAAATAGTTGGTCTTGGTTGCATTTGAGGTGGTCTAGAAGAGATGGCAAACTTTGTTGAAAATAAGGATGCCATAACAGAGGGGTCATGATGCCTTAGAAACCAAGTGGGTTTAAGATGCACAAGGTTCAAATGGAAACAAGTGAAGCAGAGTTTTCCAAGCCATGATTATTATATCATAACCATGCATAGAGTTGGTCAACGGGAGGTAGCATATATATATGTGAGCTTCTGCCAAAGTAGGCAAGATGATAAGATTTGCAAAAAAGATTATTATCTTGACTACAAAACCATCATGGAAGAGTGGGAACCAGAATGGTTAAACCAAGGGAAAGAGTGGGCTTTGGTGTTACTAATGATGTACTAAAATGTGGTTCAAGTACATTCTCAATAATGCATATAGGTTGGAAAAGGTAGAACTTCAAAGATTGAATCTAGATAAGAAATCCAGACTTAGCCATTTTGGCAGATTTAGGGTTTTAGACTAGAGTGCAAGAGTGGGTGATTTTAAGAGGATGCTATATTCCAAACTCATGATCAAGGGGATGATGTTGAAGTGTTAACTAAGTAGATATAATCCATGATTAGATTTGGTCTTCATTGAGTTGGGAATGGTCAAAAGGGATTATCCCTGGATTGATCTGATTAGGAGATGAGATGGCCCCTTTGGTGGTTTAGGGTAGATCCAGAGTTGGATGCTTGGTTTGAGAATGATGATCACAATCATAGATTGGGTCCTAAGGGATGTGCTACTAGATTACCTCACTCTAGTTCCTAAGCAAACAATGCAATCAACAGATCAAGAAAATTCATCAGACTATAGATCAAGGCAATTCATCTTATCAAACTTATCCAACTACTACTAGGGTTACCATCAAGCCTAGCTTGAGGTAGGGATGGGTATTTTGAATTGGTTATGTTTTGAAGTAAGATAAGTACCTCTTTGTATTTCTACCAAGACTAGAATGAAGAGGTTTTGAATAAAGGTTTTGGAAAACCTAGGGGTAAGAGTAGTTGAGAGTTCTGTCTTGAAAACATAAGGGGATTATATTTTAGTTCTACATAGTTTTGTTAATAGAACTAGTAAAATAGTTTTGTTTTGTCAAACTCATCTTGGCTCAGGTTTTTGAAATGCCAGAACATTTGAGAATATAAAAGATGAGCCAAGACATTTCTATTGTGAAATAGCTTTTGTCAACTAGGGTTGAGATGAGAAGTATACTACCTATTACACAATCAGTTGCATGAACACAAGAAAACAAGTAAGCAAGCGTTTGCACATGTAACTAGAAAAAGGTTTTGTTCCCCCTGATTTTTGCCTTTTGAACAACAATTCAGGGTTGCTGAAATTGGGATGTTACAGCAGAGTCACGAATACTGTTGCAATTCACAAGGAATACTCTTGTCATGATCTATTTGGTTCCGTTGAGAAACTTCTGCCATAACATGTGGTAGGGGAAGTCCTTAGTTGTTGCAACTCAATCACGACAATAACCACAAACTTGAAGGCTAGAGTAAAGGTACTAGCCATCCTAAGGTAATGTTTAGACATTGACAATGAGGGTCTACAAAATGGATCTTGGGTTAAAGGTCATCTTCATGTACAAGATTTTCTACACCAGAATCCAGCACAATCATGGATCTTAGGTTCAAGTGCGAGGGTTAAAACCTAGAGAAAAGAATAACTAATACTTGAGTGACAAAGCATACATTGCAAGCTAGCAATCACAAGGTATCTTCCAAGAGAAGAAATAACTTCTGAAGTACCCAAACAGACAAAAAGGAGACACACGAGGCGAAAGAAAACCTCGAGGCCTAGAACAGAACATTATGGCAACATTATATTCTAGGTACCATAAAACTGAGAGATCATGATGGAAAGGAATCTCTTAGAGGAATAGGAGCAAAGGGGAACAAGGAACACACACGCACCAAACTCTAGAGAACTTAACACTAGGTCAACTGGCTGGCCAACGACATGCCTAGAAAGGCACCTAAGCTTTGAAGGAAGAGACGAGATAGCAAAACTTTTCCAAATCAACAGAAGATAAGATGACCCAGAGTTAGTGCGATACTAGATAAGAAGAAAAGAAGCATATTATATTTTTTTGCACATACTTTTTATTCTTCGAAAATAGTTTTCTCAAGCACTAGACTCAACATCGACCAATAGCAAGGTTTTCCAAAAGTTCGTACTGTGCTGATACCAAAACCTGTGACACCCCCGGGATTAAGGCTAGAAAAATCCTAGACCTTTGTCCGGTCATAAGCCTAACCTAATTTCGTAAGCGTACATAGAAAGAAATGGTAACACACCAGTGACCCTACGTCACAAAAGTTATTACAGCAAGATCATAGCTGAGCAGAGAACCAAAATATTACAAGCAGGGGTCACTGAGCACAAACATCAAACAACAGAAGGAAAATTATGCTATGAAGTATAGAAAAATTAACAAATGGCCTAAAAGGCCTGAAGCATAATGACGACGTCCCAATCCGTAGATTCCAGGCTGCCGACGGGGAACCCCAAGCTACTCGTCGATGCCGATGCCATAAAGAACTCTTATTATATGGTAACACTAACTCTGCTGCAAAAGTATCAGCGAAAGGGTGAGTACAAGGTGTACTCCACAAGACTTATGGCTGGTGAAGTTATTTTGCATAAATCCATCTTTCTTTACAAAAGAGGTAGGAGAAGAAGATCGACTAATCAGGACCTTTTTAAAAGGGGATAAGAAAGCGGTATCTCTAGTTTTGATCATCTTTTGATATCTACCGAATATTTATCATTTGAACCATAACTAGGATCACCCCCTCCTACCCATGAGCAAGCATCCTTAAGCACACATTGATCTACAAAGTTTTACGATTAGGTTTAAGTTCTCTATGATCTTAGAATTCATTCCCAAGTCGTCCATAACCGAGGACACGAATTTTCGAAAATATTAATACCCTATAGGGGTGCACAAGTTTACCCACATGTACCAACGATTCTTAAGGCCAAGCTATAAGCCCTCTTCCTTTGAAGGCCGGTAGAGAGTGGTTGACCACGACCTTTACCTTGCTTTCACCGAGACCATGAGTTAAGCACTAAGGAGATGTCATTATAACGAGTCGAGTCCTGAAGCCAGTCCCTAATGATGTGTGGGGGGTTCAAGATTACGGAGGCCATGCCTCTATTGTTCACGGCCACGCTTACCTACTTGTTATGAATGCACCTCCTTTAGCTACTTCGAGAACAACCAAGATGCATAAGTCAAATGGAAAGCCCGAACTATGTGACTCATGGAATATACTAGGCAAGTTAGTTGGTCGAGGGGGTTTCTACTCCTCCGTATGGCTATACGCTTGTCTTGGTTCAAGAGGCAAGAACTCAAGTTCAAGTGGCAAGTATGGGACTGCAAAAACCACATCCCACCATGGCCTCCCATACAAGCCTTAGCATGTTTAAATTTCATCTCTAATCATACCATGTCATCCTGTCAAACTAATTTCATTTGCATCTCTGATTCATCAATCAGATGGCTCAGCGGTAACAACTAAGCATGGCTAAGCACAACAGATAAACACCTCTAGCAATGCTCACAAGCCAAACCCTAGTTATGCTAGTGAAATGGATCGTATGGGCACCTAGAGGAGGGGTGAATAGGTGCTACTCAATTTTTAGTTCTTTTTCAGTTTTAGGCTTGACACAAAGTCAAATCTCTAGATATGCAATTATGAGAATTTCCCTATATGCAAACCTATCTACTAAACACATAAAGAGAGGAGCGAGGAAACCGTAGTGGAGAATGCAGAGACACATGGATTTGTTTTACCGCAGTTTCTTCGTTGTTAAGGGAAGTACATCTGCGTTGGAGGGGTGGGAGGTTCTAAGACCACCACGCCACATAGGCCTCACCCTATTCTCCGGTGGATCTCGCAAAGAAATGCCTGATCCACCTTCTCCACTATTGGTACCCTTTGAGGCGGGAACCGGTGCCTTTACAACTCTAGCAGGGCACACATCCACAATCAAATTGGAGGCTCCCGTAATGACAACAAGTTGTCACAAGAACAAGGATTATCAAAATAATCAAATCAAGGATCTAGATATTTGCAAGAAATACTAGATCAAAGGTTCCAAATGAATGTTGAGGAGGTGAAGCGCTTGATTGCTGTTGATGAAGATCGAGCCCTCCTCCTTCGATTCCCCAAGGGACTGGGCCCTTGGGTGGATGAAGGTGGAGATCTCTTGGATGGAACTTTAGGAGCGGATATTGTCTTTTTCGAATGAGCCAAGAGTTCTGGCAGGAGTGGGAAGATGAGTTTAAATACCCCCTGCCCAAAACTGGCCGTTGGAGCAATTTGGGGGCGGATAATCCGCCCCCACTAGGGGCAGACTATCCCCCTTGGGGGAAAGATCCGCCTCGGGGACGGAAAGTCTAGGGAAAAATCCGCCCCCACATAGTGTGACGCCGAGCTTGACTTTTTGAAAATCCTTGAGGGGGGCGGACTATCCGCCCTAGGGAAAATTCCGCCCCAGAGACGAAAAGTCCAGGGGAAACTCTGCCCCCTCTCTGGATGACGTGCCATGGCGACCTTTGCAGAACTCTTGGGGGCGGACTATCTGGCCCCCTTGAGGGGCGGATTATCCGGCCTGGGCAAAAACTCTGGCCCTGGCCGGACAATCCGGGAGATATCCCCCCCCACACACGGTGAGTTGCCCTTGCACCATTTGGGACTGGGGGAGGGGCTGATTATCCGGCCCCTAGTAGGGGCGGATTATCCGCCCCCAAAACCACTTTAAGGATCTGTAGCACTTCAACACACATTAAATAATCCTTGATATTGTTATCTAACACATAAAACACTAGAGATCATGAAATTTTCTTTCAATCTCCATCTTTTTGGTGTTAGATGACAATACTAGGATTTGCAATAAAACATAGTAACATCATCTTCACGAAATGAAAAAGGCTCCCCCTAAATGTGTGCATATTAATAACTTGCATTTGAATACAAATGCACACACTAAGGAGCAAGCCAATTTCATAACATTGACGACTATAACAAATATGAGTTAGGAAAAACATGTCATACCACCGGGATGTGAAATAGCCAATATGATAAATGATAATATTAGGCCTCGAAAACATCCCACCATATTGATGCATCAATAGATATAAATCGAGAAATCCATATGACCATAGATATATCCAAGCTCCATAGGTATGACCATAGATAATTCCAGAATTCAACACATAAACAATAGTGCCACACACGACATAGTCTCATACAAAACCAAGCACAAACAGAAGTTCAACATTAAAAGGGAACAAGCAACCGATAAAGAAAACGAATGAGAAAAGAGGCAAACGCTTGTGCCCGACCCATGCAAATCCGAGACCTAAATAGAACTACTTCTCCCCCTTTGGCATCAAAACTCCAAAAAGGAAGAAGATCGATGCTAACGCCCCAGAAGATCACTCGTCATTCTCCTCGTCGTTGTTGTCATCCCTGTCCCCTTCCTCTTCATCATACTCATCATCATCATCATCAGCTGGAGGAGTAGGCGCCCTAGGTGGTCCAGGAAACAGGTGACTCTCGAGCTCGCCGTAGTTAATCCCTGATGTGTTCCACTGAGCATATGGTTCCGGAGCAGTAGGAGGTGGAGAAAGGCCAGACTCCCCAGACACATGGTGGAGAATCAGCTGCTGGGTGTTGGCCATCTCATGGATCCTATGGTAGGCCTCATACTGGGCCTTGTGAGTGTCAACGCCCATGCAAAGAATGTGCTATTGAAACCAGTTGAGCTGCTTGACTTCCCGTGCCATTGGGGACACCGCGGGCCTGCGACCACTATCACGTGCATCGCACATGAAGGACTCGAGGGCAATGGAAGGGTGAGAGGTCTTCTGTGACTTATTGTAGATCTTCTTGGGCTTGTCCACTCCATCCAAATAACTACCCAAACTCCTCATGTGGCATCATGTGCTTGATGAGCATCATAATGTAGGGAGCAAATGGGATGGAGAGACTATTGAACATTGCATCAGTCATCTCATGATAGATAAAATCCATGACATCCAACTTGTAGTCCGTAGCTGACCTAGAATTGGTGGCACACTCATGTGAAAAAGCAAGCAAGGGAACCAAGTGACCATGAATCTTATCATTATTGAGAAGTAACCTTGTTGGGCTCGATAGGAGAAATGATGCGGTGGCCAGAAGCTGTGTCACGCCCATGAAAGGCATATCTAAGGACCTAAACAAAAGTGCGGAAATATGAATGAATCATAGTGGTATCGGTCGTCCACTTCATGGTGTGAATCTCATCTCCGCAAATCACAAGGGTAGAGAAAAACTGCTTCACAACTGAGGAGTCATAGTGGCACTGTAAAGTCATAAGGTGGTGCAGCCCCATTTTACTAGTCACGCCCAAAGCCTCACGAAGTCTTGACTTGGATTGGGCCTTAGTCAAATTCAGAGGATGCATAGGGCGGATCTTGAGAGTAGCATAAACATCATCATGGATGTACACCATTTTACCATCCTCCATAGGACCATCACTGTCAGCCTCAGCATTATGATCAATGTGACGAATGGAGGAATACTCAACGCTGTCCATGGCCTTGTAGTTGACACGTGACTGCTTGCGATAGATGGTCATCTTGGCTTTTTTAGCTGCCTCGGCCATCCGTTCAGCCTCTCTTTTCAACCTTCTGATTCCAGTCTCGTCAACAAGCTTACCGTCTTTATTGGGCCTGAAATAACGGGAACGGGGTAGACGCTTGTAGGTCTTGGGAGCACTGGAACACCTGTGAGAAGCAATAGATAGGTAGCATGGGGATAAGCATACACACAAGTCCAAAAGGAATGTTAAATACTGTAGGAAAACAACCCATGGTCCAAAGATGCACACTAAGAGAATCTTAGACAAAATCAAAATAGGCAGTGAACCTCCTGGCTAGATTATCCGGCCATGCCAGGGGCGGATAATCTGCCCCCACAAATTTTTTTGGTTTCAGCCTAGATTCACCATGGCAACGCAGATCGGGCACTAGGGATGCAATACAACGGAATCTAACATGCAAGGCAAACACATAGTACCTTCCACAACGAGTTTTCCACCATGAACAACGATTTCCATACACAAGAGATGGATGAGGGAGTTACCCTCAGTCACATCCCAAAATTTTCCAAATTTTGTAATGTGAAAAATAAATAAATAAAATAAATAATTGTTGAAATTAGGGTGAAAATAAACTTTTGAATTCCAAATGGAAACATCAAAACCCAACCTGAACAAATTTGAATAAAATTGGATCCAACTAAATTCAAATCAAGTGAAATGCATTCTTCATAAATGCATCTTGAAATTTAAACACTTGGAAAATAAACCAAAACTCTAAAACCCTAATGGAATAAATCATTTCCAAGATTACTCTAAGCCTATGGATTTGATCCACATAAAAATTGGTCAACAAACATTTTTAAAATGATCAAGAATGATAAATGAAAATATTATGAAAACCATAGAAATTGATTTCATTCAACCTGGAGCCATGGATAAAATCTTATGAATTTAATAAGGTAAAGGAATAATTTCCAAAGCTAATAAAGATCCTATCTAAAATCCATACCAAAGTGTGAACAAAATAATCGATATAAAAGGATAAACAAATATTAAATAAGATTTTATGGATCTTTAAATAAAAAGATATGGATTTTATGAGTTAAAGAAAGAAATAATAAATAAGGAGTATTTAAAAGCCAAATTAAAATTTGGTCTAATCCATAAGCAAATGGAATAAATATAATCCAAATCCAAATAAAATAAAAGGATAAAGAATATTCAAATAAAATAAAATGGCCTTAACCAAATTCTATTCCATTTGATTAAAGACAAAATCCCTAATAAGAATGATTAATTAAATCATGGGAAAATAATAATTGGAATTTACCCAAGTGGAATAAAAGTTATTTAATTAACCTAAATGGAATCAAAGAAATCATCTAAATAAAATTTATGCAAATAAAACCATATTTGATTTCATTGGAATAAAGACATTTACCCAATTTAAATGATTAATAGATCATAAAAAAATATTTAAAATAAATCAAAATGAATTATTCAAGACCCTTTTGAATAAATAAAATCTATTGGAAAAGCCTTTGATAAAAATTTGAATTTAAATAAGAATGGAAATTATATTTAAAATCTTATTTGAATAAGGGCAAGAGCCTATTTTAAATAAAATATAAACCACAAAAGAATAAAGGAATTATTCGAAAATAGACTTAAAAAAATATTTAAAACAGTATAGAAATATACTGAACATTTGAAAAGGGTTTGAATTCAAGCAAGGTTTGAAATCATTTGGACAAAAAGAAAACAGAAAAATAAAAATAAAAATGAATCAGAACAAAAAAATGGAAAGGACCCAGCCCAGCAAACGAGGCCCAGTTAGCCCATCTCCTCTTTCCGTAGGAAAAACGTTTCACACCGCAGTTCTCACCCACACTGTCCTTGACGACCGGACCCCACCTCGTTTCTCTCTCTCACGCTGACGACCCGACCCCACCAGCCAGACCATCTTCCCCACCCGTGGACCCTTTCCTCCCCAAACCTCGTCGCCGTTTCTGGTTTGAATCCACCGATTAAATTCTCTTAAATGCCGTGACCATTACTCGCTGTGATCAGGCCCCTTAATCGCACCATCCTCTTCTCTCTTTTCCCCCTCACGCCCTGCCTAGTGAGCCACCAGACTACACGAATTCTCGCTTTCGACCTCTCTGCTCCGACGACCTCCCTAAGCCGATTCCGGCCAGACATTGCCAACCCCACTGCCCCAGAGCACATGAGCGTGTTCCCTCGCATCTCTTGCATCTCCCAGTACCCCGAGCTCAGCCACGTGAGCCCCCTAGCATCGGCAACTTCTTCACCAAAGCAGCGCCACCGTCTGCTCCAACTTCGGCGACCTCTACTGGTAACATCCGACTGCGCCTCCCATTCTCATTGATGCTCCTGTACTCACCACTCTCTCGTGCATCTAACGACACCTCCCTTTTCCTCTGGCATGCACCATAGCCTCGCCATCGTCTTCAACAGAGAGCACCCGACGCCTTTGCAAACTCCGGCGAGAGATTCACATCAACCCCGAGCGCCCCTTTAACAACCAAGCATACGTCGAGCATCCCCATGCCACGGCGACCTCGGTGAGCCCTCTCTCTCTCTAGCTTCCTGAATCGCCGGCAATCTTAATGCCCAAGCGTCGCCGCCGCCAGCCACCGTCGAGCGCCGCCCAAATCTGGTCAATACAATTCAAGCCGTTAGATCTAGATCCTATGCTCACGATAGATTACTTAACCGAAGGGGTAAGTTGGCATCTGCACCGTGCGATTTGAGTTAGATCCAACATCCCATGTTGCACGAATCACACGAACCGGTATGAGCCAATGAAAACATGACGCGTAGCCAGAGTTTTGTTTTAAAACCAGAAACTTTTCTATTAGATGTGTGAATTTGTAAATTGCATAACTTTAAATCTACACGTCCAAATTTTGCAAATTTTATATCAATGGAATCAGCAAAACAAGTAATTTCCAACCATGCACTTTGTTTAATGAATTGCTTCTGGAAAATTGGTTGTATTTGCAGAAACTTGTGTAGGCATAATTTGAATATAAAAATTATTCTAGAAGTAATTTTATGGTAAAATCTTTGGCAAATGGATTGTTTTGAAGCTACTGACCATAGAAACCAACTTATGGATTTAAAAGTGTATTTTGTGAAGCTAAAGAATAAATCTTTGAATAAAAGCATTTCTAGCTAAATAAAAATTGTTGAATATGTTTTAAAATGCTTTTTGGGTAAAACCTTTGGAAAATGATTTGATTTAAACTCTTTGACCCTAAAGGTCAATTTTTAGGATTTATAAATATATTTGATGAACCCTATAAATTATTACTTTACTAAAAAGCATTTTCAACAACATAAAATATTACTTTGGTATAAAAATGGTTTATAGGTAAAACCTTTTGCAAATGGTTTATAGGTAAAACCTTTTGCAAATGGTTTCAATATTAAACACTTGATCTTCAAACACTAACATTTGTGTTAAAAATATATTTGGTAAACACTAGAAATATTCCTTGGATTTAAATCATTTCTAGCAAAACAAAAATGATTTAAATGGCCTTTTTCACTAACTTGATATACAATGGTTTTGCCACTTTTATAAATGACCAATATTTGTTTTAAAATGTTTATAACCTATTAGAAACCACTTTTCCAAATAAAACAATCTTTGGCATGCTTGCATGCATTGCTTTGTTTTTATTATTCTATGTGATGATTGCTTGAATGGTAGATTGAATATTTGCTTGCTTGATTGAATTGTAGTGGAATTTGAAGAATGTGACTATTGCAAGATCAAGGAGTGAACTTATAATTCTCTACCAAAAAGTCAAGTGATGCTTCATACTTTTGTCCCATTATTTTCACTATGCATTAGTGTTATTTCTAAGTAGGACTTGCATGGAATTTTTGCTAAGTATAAACTATGCCATGGGAAATCCTAGTAGACGAAGCCTTAGTAGAATTTTCCTAAGTTAAGATTCCTACTACTATCATGCTTAGCTTAGCTAGTAGAAAACAAGGGTGGATTATATTCATGCTATGGAATATTTCTAAGTCAAGGACTTGTGTTTTGTTTAATAAAACAACTAAGTGAATGAATCACCTGGGTGGAATGGTATTGCTTGGAAGGATTTTTGTTGAGTGGGTACACAAGGCCCATTTCTATGGTTTACCTTGTGTATCTCACTTGTGGAATGCCACCCAGGAACAAAGAGATTTGAGATGTCAAATGTTGAGAAGCTTCAAGTGCAGCCACTTGGCATTATGGGCTCTGCCTGGATCATATAGGTTGCAGTAACTTAACCAAATGGGCAGTTGGTGGTAGGGGATGATAGGTTGGAACACGTCCATTCTGGTCTAAAGGAAGGCTTCTGAAAGATCTTGTCTCGATGCATGTCGAGTCTTGTGAGGAAAGTGCACCACCTCTGCAGAGTGAAAAATCTAAGTACTTAGCCATGTCCCCAGCAATGGATAATTTGAGCATCAAGACAGGGAAACTATCAAGAATCTCCTCATCCCAATTTCTAAGTTAAAAACTTGTGGTTGAACATGGGTTTAAGGATCACCAATTTCTATTGGGAGATGCCTTGGGTGATTTTTGGCAAACAAAACTTAGTGTTTTCAAATGATAAGGAAAATCTATTTTGATCAATGCAAGCCTAAGCTCCACATAGCCAAATGCATATAGATGATAGACTCCACTATACTACCATAGTATCACTTGCCAATACAATTCAAATGTATTGACCCTTGTGGTTGTAACTTATTATGTTGCAGGTTTGTTTGATGTTAGTGAAGTGTGTTGATTAGGATTTCAATTATAAAACCAACATGATTGCCTGTGGCACTTTGAAGATGAAGGACTCCATGCTATAGTTATTTCTGCTGCATTGTATTGAGATAGCCAAATGAGCTATGTAAGATGTAATGAATTATTTTATTCCTGGTCAGAAAGTTGTATTATGACCTTTGTTTCTTGATATTACATCTTAACTGTGGATGCTAGATATTGATCCAGGGACTAGCATTGTAAACACAGGGATCTCTACCTTATTAAAGGTTGGGACCTCTACAGATGGTATCAGAGCACTGTGTTTCCTGTAGGATTGTAACCCTAGGATTGGACAAAACCCCTTAGAAAAATATGAGTTATATTTGTTCCAAAACTTATTTACAAACAATCTTGTAAACTCTTTCCTCATCCTTGTTGGTTTTGATTCTACATCTCTTCCTTTTCAACTTGATGGACAAGACCTCACCATGAGCAAAGGACTTCACCAACTCAAATGACTTCAACTTCAACATCATCCAAGACTTCAACTTTATTTTCCCCAAGGACTTCAACTTGGACATCACTAAGGACTACAAGTGAGACAAGAAATACTATTCAAGACTTGAAGACCAAGGAAACACAACTTAGAAGGAACCATCATCACCTTTGAAATTTTGTGACCAAGATGCAAGAATTTCTCCAAGGATACAATGATCTTGTTCATGAAGAAACAACAAAGAAGAATGGAATGATCTCAATGAAACCATATAGTTGAACCACCATATTTAGTTTAGATCAAACCCACCAACTTATGTGGTGTAATATTTTGTTGCCTAAAAATGTGCTTGAAACTTGTTGTTTGAGTGGAATGTTTGTTTGTGATTTCTTGCACATTGCTTGTGTGAATTGTGATGTGTGTGATTAGAATTATTTCCTTACAAATCTTTGCCTATTCTAATCCCAATACAACCCAAACAGATGACTACCCCAAGAAACTCCAACATCAAGAATGGTGACAACAACAACAACAACAAAAACAACCAAGAGATGCACATGAGAGAACTCATAGTAACCCAAACCCAGTTGAACCAAGTGACAACTAAATTTTGGGCCAACAACAATGAGTTAGACCCAACCATGCAAAGGCTTTTGGAAACCCAAACCCAATTGTTGCAAAGGATGACCACTCAAATGATCAACATGAAAGACAACCTTTCCCAAGGAGATTGTGACAACAATGATGTCAAGGATGATATTATAGAAGGAACTCAAGCTTGCAATATTTGTGGATACATGGATCACACTTCCAAACAGCATGAAGATCAATGCCCTAATTGTGAAGAGAAACATCCAACTAAACAATGCCCCACATCTCAAGCGACATGTTTCCTATGTGAAGGAAATAATCATGTCCCTATCCAATGCCCCATCTATTCTATAGTTCAACAAAGGAAACAAGGTGGAATGCATCAAGAGTTTGGATACCCCCATGAGGAAACAACTTCTACCAAGAAGGATGAAGACAAAGGAAAATCTCAGCTTGCACCTCCATGCACTATGACTCACATTGATGGACAAAAAAGGAAACATATGTATTATCCAAGGAAACGATTAAGGAAACAAGGATACTTTCCCACCTTTGAGGTGAGATTGAAGAGCATGAACTATAAGAACTCCTAGCTTTGGAGAAACCCAAGAAGAAGAAGGACAAAAGCCAAGTGCAATGTTGCAATTGCAAAGAGATGGGACACTATGCCAATGAATGTCGAGAGAAGAAGAATAAGTATAAGGAAATTAGCCAAGTGTGGTGCAACAACTGCAAAAAGCTAGGCCATTATATATCAACTTGTCCACAGAAGATACGTGAAGAACTCAACCTTGTCACATGTTACAATTGTGGTAACCAAGGACATTATGCAAGCAATTGTCCAGAAAAGATGAAGTACAAGACAAGCAAGCCTATGAAGGATCTCAGCCTTGTCACATGTTTCAAGTGTGGAAACAAAGGACACTATGCAGATGTCTTCTTAGAGAAGTTTCATCAAGATCCCAAGCAAGCCAAGATGTAATCTGGTGGAAAACTTTTTAGGGTTGGTAGTACCCTAGTTGTTTTGAAGCCAACTTGTAACCTATAGCCTCCCCAAATCTCGGGACGAGATTTCTTTTAAGGGTGGTAGCCTGTCACATCCCAAAATTTTCCAAATTTTGTAATGTGAAAAATAAATAAATAAAATAAATAATTGTTGAAATTAGGGTAAAAAGAAACTTTTGGATTCCAAATGGAAACATCAAAACCCAACTTGAACAACTTTGAATAAAATTGAATCCAACTAAATTCAAATCAAGTGAAATGCATTCTTCATAAATGCATCTTGAAATTTAAACACTTGGAAAATAAACCAAAACTCTAAAACTCTAATGGAAGAAATCATTTCCAAGATTACTCTAAGCCTATGGTTTTGATCCACATAAAAATAGGTCAACAAACATTTTTAAAATGATCAAGAATGATAAATGAAAATATTATAAAAACCATAAAAATTTATTTCATTCAATTTGGAGCCATGGATAAAATCTTATGAATTTAATAAGGTAAAGGAATAATTTCCAAAGCTAACAAAGCTCCTATCTAAAATCCATACCAAAGTGTGAACAAAATAATCCTAAATAGATATAAAAGGATAAACAAATATTAAATAAGATTTTACAAATTGGAAACACCAAGTTTGGATCTTTAAATAAAAAATATGGATTTTATGAGTCAAAGAAAGAAATAATAAATAAGGAGTATTTAAAAGCCAAATTAAAATTTGGCCTAATCCATAAGCAAATGGGATAAATATAATCCAAATCCAAATAAAATAAAAGGATAAAGAATATTCAAATAAAATAAAATGGCCTTAACCAAATTCTATTCCATTTAATTAAAGACAAAATCCCTAATAAGAATGATTAATTAAATCATGGGAAAATAATAATTGGAATTTACCCAAGTGGAATAAACATTATTTAATTAACTTGAATGGAATCAAAGAAATCATCTAAATAAAATTTATGGAATTAAAACCATATTTGATATCATTGGAATAAAGACATTTACCCAATTTAAATGATTAATAGATCATATAAAAATATTTCAAATAAATCAAAATGAATTATGCAAGACCCTTTTGAATAAATAAAATCTATTGGAAAAGGCTTTGATAAAAAATTGAATTTAAATAAGAATGGAAATTATATTTAAAATCTTATTTGAATAAGGGCAAGAGCCTATTTTAAATAAAATATAAACCACAAAAGAATAAAGGAATTATTCTAAAATAGACTTAAAGTAACTATTAAAAACAGTATAGAAATATATTGAACATTTGAAAAGGGTTTGAATTCAATCAAGGTTTGAAATCATTTGGACAAAATCAAAATAGAAAAAGAAAACAGAAAATGAAAAATGAATCAGAACAAAAAAATTGGAAAGGACCCAGCCCAGCAAACCAGGCCCAGTTAGCCCATCTCCTCTTTCCGCAGGAAAAACGTTTCACACCGTAGTTCTCACCACTTGTCACGGCTAATGGGACCCCACCTCGTTTCTCTCTCTCACGCTGACGACCCGACCCCACCAGTCAGACCATCTTCCCCACCCGCGGACCCTTTCTTCCCCAAACCTCGTAGCCATTTCTGGTTTGAATCCACCGATTAAATTCTCTTAAACGCCACGAACATTACTCGTTGTGATCACACCCCTTAATCGCACCATCCTCATCTCTCTTTTCCCCCTCACGCCCTTCCTAGTGAGCCACCAGACTACGCGAATTCTCGCTCTCGACCTCTCTGCTCCAACGACCTCCCTCAGCCGATTCCGGCCAGACATCGCCAACCCCACTGCCCCAGAGCACACGAGCGTGTTCCCCCGCATCTCCTGCATATCCCAATACCCCGAGCTCAGCCGTGCGATCCCCCTAGCGTCGGCAACTTCTTCACCAGAGCAGCACCACCGTCTGCTCCAACTTCGGCGACCTCTACTGGTAACATCCGACCTCGCCTCCCCTTCTCATTGATGCTCCTCTACTCACTACTCTCTCGCGCATCTAACGGCACCTCCCTTTTCCTCTGGCATTCACCGTAGCCTCTCCATCGTCTTCAACAGAGAGCACCTGACACCTTTGCGAACTCCGGCGAGCGATTCACATCAACCCCGAGCGCCCCTTTGACAACCAAGCATACGTCGAGCATCCCCATGCCACGGCGACCTCGGTGAGCCCCTCCTCTCTCTCTAGCTTCCTGAATCGCCGGCAACCTCAATGCCCGAGCGTTGCTGCCGCCAGCCACCGTCGAGCGCCGCCCAAATCTGGTCAATACAATTCAAGCCGTTAGATCTAGATCCTATGATCACGATAGATTACTTAACCGAAGGGTAAGTTGGCATCTGCACCGTGCGATTTGAGTTAGATCCAATAGCCCATGTTGCACGATCCACACGAACCGGTATGAGCCAATGAAATCATGACGCGTGGCCAGAGTTTTGTTTTAAAACCAGAAACTTTTCTATTAGATGTGTGAATTTGTAAATTGCATAACTTTAAATCTACACGTCCAAATTTTGCAAATTTTATATCAATGGAATCAGCAAAACAAGTAATTTCCAACCATGCGCTTTGTTTAATGAATTGCTTCTGGAAAATTGGTTGTATTTGCAGAAACTTGTGTAGGCATAATTTGAATATAAAAATTATTCTAGAAATAATTTTATGGTAAAATCTTTGGCAAATGGATTGTTTTAACCTACTAACCATAGAAACCAACTTATGAATTTAAAAGTGTATTTTGTGAAGCTAAAGAATAAATCTTTGAATAAAAGCATTTCTAGCTAAATAAAAATTGTTGAATATGTTTTAAAATGCTTTTTGGGTAAAACTTTGGAAAATGATTTGATTTAAACTCTTTGACCCTAAACACCAAGTTTTAGGATTTAAAAATATATTTTATGAACCCTATAAATTATTACTTTACTAAAAAGCATTTTCAACAACATAAAATATTACTTTGGTATAAAAATGGTTTATAGGTAAAACCTTTTGCAAATGGTTTCAATATTAAACACTTTATCTTAAAACACTAAAATTTGTGTTAAAAATATATTTGGTAAACACTAGAAATATTCCTTGGATTTAAATCATTTCTAGCAAAACAAAAATGATTAAAATGGCCCTTTTCACTAACTTGATATCCAATGGTTTTGCCACTTTTATAAATGACCAATATTTGTTTTAAAATGTTTATAACCTATTATAAACCACTTTTCCAAATAAAACAATCTTTGGCAAGCTTGCATGCATTGATTTGTTTTTATTATTCTATGTGATGACTGCTTGAATGGTAGATTGGATATTTGCTTGCTTGATTGAATTGTAGTGGAACTTGAAGAGTGTGACTATTGCAAGATCAAGGAGTGAACTTATAATTCTCTACCAAAAAGGCAAGTGATGCTTCATACTTTTGTCCCATTATTTTCACTATGCATTAGTGTTATTTCTAAGTAGGACTTGCTTGGAATTTTTTGCTAAGTATAAACTATGCCATGGGAAATCCTAGTAGATGAAACCTTAGTAGAATTTGCCTAAGTTAAGATTCCTACTACTATCATGCTTAGCTTAGCTAGTAGACAACAAGGGTGGATTATATTCATGCTATGGAATATTTCTAAGTCAAGGACTTGTGTTTTGTTTAATAAAACAACTAAGTGAATGAATCACCTGGGTGGAATGGTATTGCTTGGAAGGAATTTTTTTTGAGTGGTTACACAAGGCCCATTTCTATGGTTTACCTTGTGTATCTCACTTGTGGAATGCCACCCAGGAACAAGAGATTTGAGATGTCAAATGTTGAGAAGCTTCAAGTGCAGCCACTTGGCATGATGGGCTCTGCCTGGATCATATAGGTTGCAATAACTTAACCAAATGGGCAGTTGGTGGTAGGGGATGATAGGTTGGAACGCATCCATTCTGGTCTAAGGGAAAGCTTCTGAAAGATCTTGTCTCGATGCATGTCGAGTCTTGTGGGGAAGGTGCACCACCTCTGCAAAGTGAAAAATCTAAGTAGTTAGTTGTGTCCCCGGCAATGGACAATTTGAGCATCAAGACATGGAAGCTATCAAGAATCTCCTCATCCCAATTTCTAAGTTAAAAACTTGTTGTTGAACAAGGGTTTAAGGATCACAAATTTCTATTGGGAGATGCCTTGGGTGATTTTTGCCAAACTAAACTTAGTGTTTTCAAATGATAAGGAAAATCTATTTTGAGCAATGCAAGCCTAAGCTCCACTTAGCCAAATGCATATAGATGATAGAATCCACTATACTACCATAGTATCACTTGCCAATACAATTCAAATGTATTGACCCTTGTGGTTGTCACTTATTATGTTGCAGGTTTGTTTGATGTTAGTGAAGTGTGTTGATTAGGATTACAAGTCTACAACCAACATGATTGCCTGTGGCACTTTGAAGATGAAGGACTCCATGCTATAGTTATTTCTAATGCATTGTATTGAGATAGCCAAATGAGTTATGTAAGATGTAATGAATTATTTTATTCCTGGTTATAAAGTTGTATTATGACCTTTGTTTCTTGATATTACATCTTAACTGTGGATGCTAGCTATTGATCCAGGTACTAGCATTGTAAACACAGGGATCTCTACCTTATTAAAGGTTGGGAGCTCTACACCCTCACTCATTGGAGGAAAAGCTCGGAGGAGAAGGTACCTGGAGGCGCTGGGAAGAAGATCCGGGTGGAGCCCGGTGAATCCGGTGGTCGAAATGACTCCAGGGAGGGGCGGAGGCTCCGACGGCGGTTGGGGGCAGGACACGGGTTGGGGGAGAAAGGACTGCTCTGTTTGAGCCCTTCCCCCGGCCCTGGCCCTTAAGTGACAAAACCGCCCAGGGCGGATTATCCCGCTTGGGGCGGATAGTTTGTCCCCTCTCTGAATTTTCATTAAACACAGATTCAGGCCAGGGCACTCCAAACAAAAGCCCTCGCAAGTATACATGGGACTTGTGTGCAAGAATAGATGGCTCAAGATGAGAGAAAGGCTTGGGTTTAGAGCACCAAACTGAGATGGTACTACACACCCAAAATTGCAAGAACAAATCAACTAAAAGCCAAGATTGGATGTGTTTTCCATAAGAACACAAGATATGCAAGAAAATCTGAAAAGATCCAATAGGAACCAACTCTTCTCAAGGAAGAGGGCAGTGGCCGAAGCCACCATGTTGGAGCGCATGGCATGACACCGCAAAGATGTATCTTGAGTTCAAAACCAATGCTCATCGATGACCCACATATCACAAAATGACATTAAGGGAAATGATTTTTCTTGCTTTTGACATTATGGGGGGAGGGTTAGCCCAATCAATTAGGATCACACTCCCCCTATGTCTATGCCCGCATCTAAACCAAATACATGAGGAAGTGCAAGTGAGTATGCAAGGGTAGTCAAGCCAAGCTCTTGAATCTATGATATTTAGCTAATTCCTCAAATAAAAAAACCTTGCTTCATCAAGTGGCTTTGTGAAAATATCAGCAAGTTGGTTCTTCATGCTCACAAAAGATAGCGCAATATCGCCACGAGCAACATGGTCCCGAATAAAATGATTGCGAATCTCAATATGTTTTGTCCTTGTATGCCTCACCGGATTGTAAGCAATTTTAATAGAACTTTCATTATCGCATAAAAGAGGAACTTCGTCGCAATTGATGCCATATTCCTTTAAAGTTTGCCTCATCCATAATAATTGTGTACAAGCACTTGCAGCAGCAACATATTTAGCTTCGGCGGTTGAGAGAGATATGCAATTTTGTTTCTTTGAAGACCAACACACTAGAGACATGCCCAATAATTGACATGCACCAGAAGTTGATTTTCGATCGTCCTTGTCACCAGCCCAATCTGAATCAGTATATCCACATAGATAGAAACTAGAGCCTTTGGGATACCGTAGACCAAAATTTGGGGAATGAACCAAATATCTGAAGATTCTCTTGACCGCCACTAAGTGGATTTGTTTAGGAGTGGCTTGGTACCTTGCACACACTCCTACACTCAACACGATATCGGGGCTAGATGTGCAAAGGTAAAGGAGAGAGCCGATCATGGATCGGTATACTTTTTGGTCCACATCTTTACCCTTTGGATTAAGTTCGAGATGACATTTAGTTTTCATTGGAGTAGCAATGCCATTGAGATCCGTCATCTTGAACCTCTTGAGCATGTATTGGATGTATTTAGCTTGATTAATGAAGGTTCCCTCTCTAAGTTGCTTGATCTGGAATCCAAGAAAGAACCTTAATCCTCCCATCATAGACATGTCAAACCTGCTAGTCATAAGCTTTGAAAATTCATCATTAAAATCTTGTTTAGTATAGCCAAATATAATATCGTCTACATATAGCTGGCATACAAAAAGCTCCCCGTTAACCTTCTTAGTAAAAAGAGTGGGATCGATTTTCCCAACTTCGAATCCACGGTCTAACAAAAGCTCTTTAAGGTGCTCATACCACGCATGTGGGGCTTGTTTAAGGCCATAGAACTCCTTATCAAGTTTGTACATATGGTTCAGAAACTTGGGATCCTCAAAACCTGGGGGTTTCTTAACATATACCAACTCATGTAGAGGACCATTAAGAAATGCACTCTTAACATCCATTTGCTGTAATTTAAAATTATGATGAGCAGCATAAGCAAGAAGGATATGGATGGACTCAAGGCGAGCCACAAGAGCATAGGTTTCGCCAAAATCGATGCCTTCCACTTGAGATAATCCTTGATCCACTAGCCTTGCCTTATTCCTTACAACAATGCCATTTTCATCTTGCTTGTTCTTGAAAATCCACTTTGTGCCGATAACATTGCGACACTCTTTGGGTTTTTCTACGAGCTTCCAAACTTTGTTACGCTCAAAGTTATTCAGTTCTTCATGCATTGCAACCACCCAATCTAGATCTTCAAGAGCATCAAAGACCTTCTTTGGTTCTACCATTGATATATGAGCTTGATGATCATAGAAGCTAGCAAGTTATCTTCTAGTGGACACTCTTCTTCTTAGATCACCTACAACCTTGTCAAGAGTATGGCCCCTTAACTCAATATTCCGATCAACACGATCTTTGCGACGAGATTCAATTTCCTTATTGTTTCTTGGAGGAGTTGCTTCAACATTTGGATCCTCGTCTTGACCACTACCTTGTCCTTCATCAACCACTTGATTACTGCGAATTGGAGATGAAGAACCTTGCCCTTGATCTTGATCTGCACTCATAACAGGAGGCCGCTGCTGTTCTGGAGCTTCAGGGCCGAATAATCCGCCCCTAGGTGGGGCCGAATAATCCGGCCTGGGAGTTGCATCTTCAGTCTTGTATTCCTGGTTGTCCCTGTCAGGAGATGGAGTTCCAGGCCCGGACAATCCGCCCCTTGGGGCGGGATAATCCGGCCTAGGATTTTTAGTGCTTTCCTGTTCATCCTGATTGCCCCTGGTGCGAGTTGGAGTTCCACGGACGGATAGTCCGCCTCTTGGAGTGGGCAGATAGTCCAACCTGGGACTACCAGTTTGCCCAGAAGACTGATGATCTTCAGGAGGTTGTGCTGTTGGTGCAGTAGTTTCTCCAGCAGTAGGGGCTTGTTGATCTTGTGTAGATGAGGGCTCCACTTGAGTGGAGCATTGTCCTTCCCGATCCTCCACAAGGGGTTCCTCAAAGGGGGAAAAAAATCCCACGCCCATTCTTGTTATGGCATCTTGGGGTATTTCAACATCTGCATCACAAACATCAACTTGCCCCACATGGGAGCCATCATTTTCATCGAATTCCACACTACAAGATTCTACAACAGTTCTGGAGAGCTTACTGTAGACTCTATAAGTGTGGGATTCGGCACCGTAACCAACAAAAATACCTTCTAAATCCTTAGACTCAAATTTAGACAAACGAACTCCTTTGATAAGAGAGAAACACTCACAACCCAAAACCTGGAAATATGATATGTTGGGCTTGTTACCCATAAGTATCTCATATGGCGTTTTATCCAAAATATTGTGGAGGTAGAGCCGGTTTGATGAGTGACATCCGGTAGATATGGTTTTAGCCCAGAAGTTGTATGGTGACTTGAATTCAGTGAACATTGATCTATCCATATCCATCAAAGTGCGGTTCTTCCTTTTGGCTACACCATTTTGTTGAGGGGTGTACGTAGCGGAATATTGATGTCTTATCCCATGTTCACTTAGAAATTCATTTAAAGTGTAGTTCTTGAACTCGGAGCCGTTGTCACTTCTTATTGCCAATATGGGGACATTGTGTTGACGCTGTACCTCATTGGCGAAATCAATGACAGTTTGTTGAGTCTCACTCTTTAGCTTGAAAAAATAGACCCATGTGTATCTTGAGTAATCATCGACTATCACCTAGCAATATTTCTTCCCACCGATGCTAACATGAGATGGAGGACCAAATAAGTTCACATGAAGTAATTCCAAGATACTCTTTGAGGAAACAATAGTTTTCCTCTTATGGGGAGAGTCGTGCATCTTGCCTTCAACACATGCCCTACAAACACGATCTGTGGCAAATGAAACATTGTCTTTTAGTCCAACGATGTGGCCACCCTTGTGAAGACTTTGCAAAGTTCTCATGTTGACATGCGATAGAGGGTGATGCCATCACCAGCCAACGTCGACCTTTCCGAATAAGCACATCGAACCCGTAGTGGTTTTCCCTGAGAAGTCCACCACATACAGGTCATTTTCGACGTACCTAATGAAAGCGACCTTTAGAGACTTGATACACAAGAGTACCACTAAATCACCATCAATGAAAACAACAAAGCCCATCTTACAAAGGGCACGAACAGAAAATAAGTTGTAACCGAGGGTCTCAACAAGCATGACGTCCACGAGAGAGATATCGTGGGCAGCCACTACCTTGCCAAGACCGAATACCTCAGATTTAGACTTATCACCATAGGAGACTAGAATATGATGATGATTGGGTCTCATATCCGTGATGATCTCTTTGCTTCTGGTCATATGACTAGTGCACCCACTGTCCAGCACCCATTTAGAACCACCGAAATCATAGCCCTGCAAGAGAATTACTTCTTGGTTTAGGTACCCATTTTTCAATGGGTCCTCTCATGTTAGTAACAAGGGTCTTTGGAACCCAAATAGACCAAGCAACATATTCATCAAAAGGACCAACATAATTAGCATGGACATCATCATAGTAATCACAATATAGTTCATGATTAGGATTGTTAGACCCTGCAAAACCAATATGGTCAGTTTTGTCCTTTGTGATGTTCTTCTCAATGGTGCTTGTCTTTGATTGTTCACTCTTGGTTTTATTTTTCTTGTTCTTCTTCTTCTTAGACTTGGAAACATAGCCAAGTCCCTCTTTTCCAAAGTTTAATCTTTGCTTTCCAGGAATATCATCAAGAACTCCCTTACCTTTGGAAGTGGAGGCTTTGGCAGGCTCATCTTCCACCCTAGCATTTTCTTCATGAATATATGTTGACTTAGATGTGCTAGGAATATCATACTTAGTCAATAGAATTTGGAGCTGATCATGAGACTCATTGAGCATAGAGAATTCACTTTTCAAAGCCTTGTGAGCAATGTCAAGTTTCTCCAATTCCTCGGAGAGTCTAGCATGAGAATCCCCAAAGTCAAACTTTTCTTTCTTTAGTTTCTTTTCTTTGGCTACAACATTGTCACGTTCCTTAACAAGCGTGATCACCACTTCTTCATGTGAATCCTCGATAGACTCAAGTCTCTCTTCAAGATAAACACGAGCCTCTTCCTCTTCTACTAGAGAATTTTTAGGGATGCAATATCCATTGCATCCTCCCTTTCAATCCTGCCCTTTTCTTCAATAAGAACTTCATTTTGGGACAACTGGTCCATGAGAGCCTCAAAATGTATTTTGTGCTCACCTTGCAAGTTAGTGATAAAATAGTCCAAAGCAATAATTTCTTCTTTAACCGTAAGACTAGTAGGATCATCCATGTCAATCATAGCCTTAGGAAAGAAGTGTTGGAAGATGATACCTCAGAACCTCTGGACATGAGGCAAGTGGCGTTCTTGGTGATGATGTTTTCATTCGGAGAGTCTAAGAGAGTTGTTGGTGTAGACGTGGTGACTATAGCAGCCGCCTATCGAGAGCTATCATCATCATCTTCATCTTCACTTCCCGATGTATACTCCTCTTGAGCCACCAAGATAATCTTTGGTTGCTTATTGAATGGAGCACTCTTCTTCACAAATTGCTTCTTTCGTGCCTTTGACTTATCTTTGAGAATGAGTCTTCATCCATTATCTTCTCTACTTTGATAAGGACACTCAGCTACAAAGTGCAGCCGGTCTCCAAAATTGAAACATGTTCTTAGCTTGGGACCATTTTCCCTTCTCCCATTTGCTCCACTCTTGCGTTCTAGTTCAGATTTGGCTTTGGCTAGATCCTTCCAAAAATTTCTACCATAGAAGGCCATGTATTTTCCATGAGCTCTCTTTACATCATCGAGACAGTCCATATGTTCTATGTCATCTTCATCTTGATCAGCCACACTTCTCTTCAAGGCCATGTTGACCCCCTTTTGCATCCCAATGGCTCGTGCACGTGCATCTTCGGCATTCTTGGCAGCCACTTTGAAAGCAGCCATTTCTTGCATTACCTCATTGGATGTCATTAGGTGGTAGTTATTCCTTCCTTGGATACTCTTCAAATATGTAGACTCAAAAGGCATAAGAGCACTAACATACTTTTGCTTGATCCATGCATCATCAACATGAGAAGCACCATGATTTCTGAAAGTGGTGGCTATTGACTTGAGCCGCCTATACATGTCCCCGTGATCTTCTCCATCCAACATATAGAACCCTTTGGCTTGGTTACTCGAAGAATCATACCTATTTATTCTCATGCTTTCATTTCTAATGAAGAGCTCGGTGAGGGCATCCCAAGCCTCCTTCGTTGTGTTGAGATGCTCTATGTGTGGCATGTCTTTGGTACCCACACCAAGACGAATCATGTGTAGAGCCATTGCATTGAGTTGACTGTATACAACCTCTCTTCTTGTTAGGTTGTTTGGATCTCCAACATGAAGACCATTCTCTATGATTTTCCATAACTCAATGGAGGAGCTGCGCACATGAGACTTCATCAAAAATTGTCATTGATTAAAAGTATATGTTGAAAGTTTGGGTGGATCACCCCTATTATGTATATGAGGCTGTGGGATAGGTGGATCAGGTGAATATACATGGTAAACCTCATTGTATCCTTCCTTACCACTATCCTTTTTTGAGGAGGAGATCTTACTAGTGCCATCACTAACCACCTAGTTCTCATTGGAATCGGTGTTACCCTTTTCCTTAGATTGCAGGGTGGTAGCCTCAGAGGTAGATGGAGGTGGTGCTGCGGGTGTGGAGAGACGCATTATCATTTGTCGCATATCTTCCATCTTAGACTATAGAAATAATCAAGGTTGTTTCCAACGTCTTGAGATTGTTCATGGTGACTATTTCCGCAGCATCACTAACATCTCCCTTGGAACTCATACTTCTCTTAGGCGGTTAAACCCGAATAAAGATCCGGGGCTCTGATACCAATTGAAATGGACCATATGGGCACCTAGAGAGGGGAGGTGAATAGGTGCTACTCCATTTTTAGTTCTTTTCAATTTTAGGCTTGACACAAATTAAATTCTCTAGATATGCAATTACGAGAATTTCCCTATATGCAAACCTATCTACTAAACACGTAAAGAGAGGAGAGAGGAAGCCGTAGTGGATCACGCGGAGACACAAGGATTTGTTTTACCGCAGTTCCTTCGTTTTTAAGGGAAGTACATTTGTGTTGGAGGGGTGGGCGGTTCTAAGACCACCACGCCACAATAGGCCTCACCCTATTCTCTAATGGATCTCGCCAGGAAAGGCCTGATCCACCTTCTCCACTATTGGTACCCTTTAAGGCGAGAACCGGTGCCTTTACAAGTCTAGAGGGGTACACATCCACAACCAAATTGGAGGATCCTGTAATGACAACGAGCTATCACAAGAACAAGGATTATCAAAATAATCAAAACAAGGATCTAGATATTTGCAAGAAATACTAGATCAAAGGATCTCCAAATGAATGGAGAGGAGGTGAAGCGCTTGATTGCTGTTGATGAAGATGGAGCCCTCCTCCTTTGATTCCCCAAGGGACGGGGCCTTTGGGTGGATGAAGGTGGAGATCTATTGGATGGAACTTGAGGAGCAGATCTTATCTTTTTCGAATGAGCCAAGAGTTCAGGCATGAGGGGCAAGATGGTTTTAAATACCACCTGCCCAGAACTGGCCATTGGAATAATTTGGGGGCGGATTATCCGTCCCCCACTAGGGGCGGACTATCCGCCCTAGGGACGGAAAGTCTAGGGCAAAATCCGCCCCCCACATAGTGTGACGTGCCGATCTTGACTTGGTGAAAATCCTCGAGGGGGCGGATTATCCGCCCTAGGGAATAATTCACCCCAGATACAGATAGTCCGGGGGAAATTCCGCCCTCCTCTCTGTATGACGCGTCGTGGAGAACTTTGCAAAACTCATGGGGGCGGACTATCCGGCCCCATTGAGGGGCGGATTATCCAGCCTGGGCAAAAACTCTGGCTCTGGCCGGATAATCCGGGAGATATTCTGCCCCCACACAATGAGTCACGCCCTTGCTCCCTTTGTGATTGAGGGAACCAGGGGCGGATAATCTGCCCCCCAAAACCACTTTGAGGATCTGCAGCACTTCAACACACATTAAATAATCCATGATATTGTTATCTAACAAACAAAACACTAGAGATCATGAAATGTTCTTTCAGCTAGGAGCAGTGGTTCATGGAATATAGCCTACAAAGGTAACATGCATCAGATAGGATTACTCTAACTTTCAATAAAATACTTTAGAATTGCATGCACATGGCAAGAATTGAAATACTTTGAAAGCATAGGATTATATCATTGTGGGGCTATGCTTGCCTTTGCCTATTGATATCAAACTATGGATCTTCAGGTACATTAGATGGACTTGTCCATCAAGGATCCATTACTTCTCTATGATGGTGTTGATCTCTAACTTTGATCTTGATCCCGAATCATTGCTCACATTCATCTCTGAGTAGTAGCGGGAAGAAGCAAAAATACTGGAAAGAGAGGGAAACAATCAACACATGACATCGATGCAATGCTCGAACAAGTATGATGATATGATAAGTTAGAGGTTGCTGAAATGTAACCATAAGGCATGCTTCACAATTTAAGTAGTGTCCGAGGGGTGAAAACCCTAAAACAGGGGATCCTCGGAATCACCTACGGGGGTTCATTTTGTTCTTCTATTTAACTTGTTAGTTTAAGTTGTTCAACAATGCATGATTTTGATGCTATTGTATAGATCTTATTTTTCTAAACATTTTGATATATTATTTGTATTTTTCCGATATAAAATGAATTAGTTATGAATTTCTCCATTTTTATTTTTTTAAATCATTTTTGGAATATTATTAAATAATTTACACATTTGATATACTTTAATAATTTTATTAAACAGAAAACATTTATGAATATGTTTAGATATTTACAACTGGGACCCACTCGTCAGCATTTATATATTTACAGAAATGACTTACAAAAAAATTTAAACTAAAAAGAAAAAGGATTTACTGCCTCATGCTGGTGTCAGCGTGACATCAGCAATGGGAAGCTCATAGCCGACCTTGAATCCGTCGATCTGCTGCACATGGGGGCTTGTGGGTGTGCTGGTTGGAAAGAGGAGATCGAGGCAGACCTAGTAGTGGTAGGGCCACCCACTTGTGGTCATCAGAACAGGGCGTGCGATGGCGGCGAGTGGTGGTGGCGGCAGATGCACGGCGAGGTGGAGATACAACACGAGAGGGAACGAACGGAGGGGTGCCTGAGTGATGCAGGCCGACCTATGGTCGTTACTAAATCAATGTCTCCAACTTACGCCAAGTCGTCATGGACTCCAAAGGTGATTCCGTTCCTCTATGCGAGCCCACTTCCTACCCTATTGAGTGGTATGCTACTTCATACTCCGTCACATATGCATGATAGGTTCACACCGACCAGTACGGAGGCAAGGGAGGAAGCCCGGAGCATCAAGCCCGACAAGATGGAAGCTTGGAAGAGGAGGAGGAAGAAGACAGATCAGCAGCTGCAAGGTCCCGACGGTACTACCGGTCGGCGGAACCGGTACTACCGGTCAGTGGTACTACCGCCCCTGATACCACTCGCTACTGACGGCTCCAACTGACGCTCCAGGACCACAAAAGGTACTACCGGTCCTAGAGCGGTACTACCGGTTATGACCGGTACTACCGGTCCTGAGTCCGGTACTACCAGTCATGTATGTGCCTGGGCGCACCTATTGGGCCACAGCCCATGTATTCCCCTTTACTTACCTATTCGCCTAGTTTATCCCCAAACTACCCTTATTTAGTGGCTGGCCTATAAATAGATCCCCTACCCCTCATGTATCCCTTAGGCATAGATCATAGACTAAAGAAAACCCCCATTATGGAATCTCTAGTTTTGCCTCATCCCCTTTACCAAGGGGACCGACTATCGTCACCAACCTCGATTGGACTTTGCATCACGCATCCATCGTTGAACAAGGCCTTGGAGTTCGGTGTCTTGTCTCCAAGTTGTCAAGACCCTCCCCAAGGTGTTCTTCCCTCTCCGATGTGGATTTGAGGGAGCATGTTGACCGATCTTTCCTTACGAGGATTCTATCGGACTGGTGGCCGCTGTTTGGGAGCAATCGGCCTTGTATCGTGTGAGTTTTGCGTGTGTTCATCGTGTTCTTCGCAAGGTGTGTGTTCGCTTCCGCTACCTTCCCCCTTTCCCCTCGCTTTCCCATCAATTTGACCACGAGATCCGTGAAGAGCGGGCTACCCAAGAGGTTAACCCCCTTTATCATCTGGTATCAGTAGCTTTTGGTTGCCACGGATTTCTCATCGATTTGGTCTTTTCCCCATAAATTCGAAAATTCCACCAAAAATAGCCCCAATTCGTGTTTTGGATCGATCTGTCATTTGAGTGCGTTTTGGTAGGTTTTGATCCATGGATTACTTGCAGAACTTGTTGATCTACCTTCCTCTGCGTTCCCATAGCCTAATTCCTTGATTTACCCCTTCGATTTGGTGTTTTTCTTGAAGATTTTCCGCCCAAATCGCCCCAAAATCGCAAAAATGCATCAAATCTGGGCGTCCCAGGACCAACCGGTACTACCGGGCTCAAAACCCGGTACTAACGCACCTCCCCCGGTACCTAAACGGTACTACCGGTCCTCCGAAAACCCGGTACTACCGCTCCAAAAACCGGTACTACCGCCCGGTACTGAACAGAAAAAAACAGATTCCCAGATTTCAGCCTCTCACCGTTTTGAGCATAACTTTTGCATTCGAACTCGGATTTTGGTGTTCTTTAGCTCGTTTCGAAGAGGAGAAGGAGCTCTACATCATCATCCATGTTGTTCATGCTATCTACTCTATCCAAATTTCGTGAGCAAAGCGGAATCCAACAATAAAGGGTGAAGATCATCGACGAAAGGTATAAACATTCCGCGACTTCTCCCCACTTGCATTCCTTTGTGAACCCCACTATATTTGCGAGCAACAAACACCTATTGAGACTAGTTCCTCTTATTATTGGTTGGGCTATGCACATTTGATACCTTGTAGATTTCGAGCAAACGTTGTGAGCACTATCTCATATAGTTATCTTGTATAGTTGTTGGCACAAGGAAGAGGCAAGTGAAAAAGAAAAAGAAAGAAAGAAAAATAGAAAAAAATATAAAAATAAAAAGAAAAGAAAGAAATATACATCTGCCTCATAGAATAGGAAACGAAAGCTCGATGAACATCATATAGGTGGTACTTATTGTGCATATCTTGTAGCCCACCAATTTTGTGCAATCGAACTAGCGTCTCTCCTTGTACTTGTGTGACACGAGCTTATAGTATTCGCTAGGTAATCATTTGGTTATTAGCTCACTTTCTCCGTCGCACAAGTCCCATTTATCCCACCGTGTGTGTTTCCTTGTACATATTTCCTATCTTGTGGATTGACTTGTTTTCTTTCTGATCATTGTGGTTCTTTACTTGCCAATACAACATCTTGATTTCGGATTGGTTCTTGACATGCCACTTTCCATACCTATCCACCATAGGCCTTGTGTGTGTGTGTGTTTTTGGTTAGTAGTTGGTTTTGGTGTTCCGTGTGAACTTCACTTTTCTTGGTTTATTGCTCTCAAGTGTGGTCACTTGCACGATACGATCTTCCAAGGTAAAGTAAGTTTTGACGTTGTATCCCTAACACCCTCTACCACTTCCATATACACCGCTTGGTCTTGTGAATCATGTCTAGGGACTCTGGAACCGAGGATGATTTCTATGAAGAATCCACGATGAGCCACCATGCCTATGTCTCCACAAGCATGGATAATATGATGGTGCACTACACCAACAATGGCTCCAGATGCTTGGGTGATATGTAGTACTACAACAATAATGACTCCCCAAGCATGGAGGCCTTCAAGAACGACAACGCGAAGCTCCTCACGTCGCACCGACCAAGACGGAGCCTCCAACTCGAGTGCGCCAAGGTCCCATCAAATGGACAAGTTCAAGAGCGACCTCCACAACTTCAAGAAGGACATGGACAATGACTTCGACAAAAACATGAGCATGGTCGCCAAGAGTAATTATGCTTTGTGCTCATTAGAAGAACTTATAAGGAAGCGTGCCAAGGTCAAGGGCCATCGTCATGAGCGTCATATGGATACCAAGTGCGCCACCTACATCAACCATCGGCAAGGCACGCCAATGACCTCCGTTGACACCATCACAAGGCACCTTCAACTTCTTGTGCCACCACCAAAATGGTACCAAGAGCAAACCTTCATCCACGCAATCAAGCTTCAATGACTACACTTGCATTTGAAGACCTCATCAATGAGGAAAATGAAGACCTCTACTTCGCCAAGTTGGATAGCATGAGCCTACCTCCACCACTACTACAAGATGTCTACAAGACGGTCGAGCATGGGATTTTCCCTTCGGCCATGGAGGCGAGCGATGATGCCCATCTTATGGCATCCAACCTTGAAGGCGACAAGGTCAAGCATGGTGAGCATGGAATTTTCCCTTCACCAAAGGAGGCGCATGGAGTTGAGGAAACCGAGCCTATCCCCATATGCTTGAGTGATGATGTGGTACCAATCCCATGTGAGTATGAGAGCCACTTAGCCCACTTGAGTGAGAACAAGAGTGAGATGAGTGACTCCACCTTATGTGAGATTGAGTGCTTCCACTTGGAGGGCATGAGTGATACTCCTAGTGAGTTGAGAGTGGTAGTTGATAGGTCAAGTGAGACCATTTCGATTTCTAACAACTTACCCTCTACCTCTAGTGTGTTCTCTTGTGTTGTGCTAGGTTCCATGGAGGAAGATGCCCGAAGCCATGAAGCAATGATGCCTCAATTGGAAAAGATGTACATGGTGCACGAAGATGATGCTACGCCATGGCTACATCAAGAAAACAAAGTCGTCCACAAGGAGGCCACTACTTCCACAACACCCATTTCATATGAGAGGTATGACCAAGGTAACAATAAGGGTGTTGATGATGCCATGATCCCACTAGTGGACATGATGAATTGTGAGGATATGCATGTTATGGATGATACTTGTGACATTACTTATGCTTCATCCATATTCCCATGTGATGCTTTGCCTTTGCATAATATTGATCATGTGGAATTGTTTGATTGCAATATCATTGCCATAAACATGCCATGCTATGCATCTCGTGTGTATCCTCCAATTGCTTCGGACTTGCCTTATCATGCTAGTCATTCAATTTCTCCTGTTGCTTGCGATAATATGAATGCTTGCTATTTCACTTGTTTTGCTTGCAACAATATTGATTATATGTGTTATAATGAGATGGCCCCCATAGCTTTCTCAATTTTTGGAGATTTTGATGATTGCCATGATAAGCATGTTCCCCACTTGCATACTCACCATGCATCTATTTCATACTTGATTGACATTAATGGTGATGTGCACAAGAAGAGATACGTCATGATTGATGATGTGTATCTCTACCATGCACACACGTTCTTCCTTTTGTGTATGATGTGTGTAGGTAGCCGCACTAGCATGTCAACCTCGGTTGAGCACGAGTTGAAAAAAAGAGCTCTTGAGAGCATCCCACAAGTGAGTTCAAGATTGAACCCAGCTCTGATACCTTTTGCATGCTTTGCATCTTTCATGTTGGCAAATTGCTCTTTCCTATGGTTTGATTGCAAGCATGTTGATGGCATTATCTCACCTTGTGACATTCATGTTTCTTTGCTATTGGATATTGATGCTTTGTGTGTTGCAACAAAAATGTTGAACAAATTCTCTTTTTGATGTTTTGTGTGCAACCATAATGCCATTAAGAGCATGTATTGTCATGAGAGCTTTCAAGTATCTCGTCTTGTTGTTGCAACAAACATAAGGACCACTTGCTCTTCCATTTGTTTTGTTTGCAAACATGTTGTTTTTGCTTCCGCTTGGGATACTCATATTCCCAAGATATTTGCTTTCGATGATTTGTGTGTGACATCCAACATGTCGAACAATTTATCTTTCCAATGGTTGGTTTGCACACATAATGATGTTGCTTTGGACATTCTTCCTTGTGTGTTTTTGTCAAATTCTCCTATTCTTGCACCAAAGATGTTGATATATTTAGTTAATTGCTTTGCGTGCCACCCTACTATGTTATATGGAGTTTTTGAGTTCCCACATTTGGATGTTGCTCAAACGATTTCCATGCAAATTGACCTTGCATATGCATTCCATTTTATATACATGCATTGTGCTAATAGTGTTGTGAACAAGAATGGACATGCCACATTTGACATGCTCCTCTATCACGCACGAAAATATTTTGCTTGGTCTTTGTTGTGTGAAGGTACAAGTGCATACACGTCAACCTCTACCAAACCATGTGTTGACAAGAAGAACCGAAGAGAGTTACCTATGGCTAGCCTTCATCGAGCTATCTCTACAAGCTAAGGTGACTTCCTTCTACTTGAGGACTCATGCTATAATGTTCATGAATTGGATATGCTTTGAGTGTTGCTTCGCTTTTGTTGTGAGCTTTGTAGGCTTCATGGAGGGTGAAGGAACATTGAAGTGTTGTCAAGTCAATCTTCCCGAGGACGACTATATGGTGAACCCTAGGATCAAGGATGTCCTTCGACCTCTTATACTTCATGATGAACATGGAGAGTCGAGGACGACTCTTTTTGAAGGGGGGAGATGATGCAGGCCGACCTACGATCTTTACTACATCAAGGTCTCCAACTTACGCCAAGTCGTCATGGACTCCAAAGGTGAATCCGTTCCTCTATGCGAGCCCACTTCCTACCCTATTGAATGGTATGCTACTTCATACTCCGTTACATATGCATGATAGGTTCACACCGACCAGTACGGAGGAAAGGGAGGAAGCCCGGAGCATCAAGACCGACAAGACGGAAGCTTTGAAGAGGAGGAGGAAGAAGACAAATCAGCATCCGAGTCCCGTGGTACTACAGTCAATGGAACCAATACTACCGGTCGCCACTACCTCCCGATACCACTGGCTCTTGAGGGCTCCAATCGACACTCGATGCAAGAAGCGGTACTACCGGTCCCAGAGCGGTACTACTGATACTACCGATCCTGAGTCTGGTACTACTGGTCATGTATGTGCCTGCGCGCACCTGTTGGGCCACAACCCATGTATTCCCCTTTCCTTACCTATTCGCCTAGTTTATCCCCAAACTACCCTTGTTTAGTGGCTGGCCTATAAATAGAGCCCCCTCCCCTCATGTATCCCTTAGGCATAGATGATAGACTAAAGACAACCCCCATTGTGGAATCTCTAGTTTTGCCTCATCCCCTTTACCAAGGGGACCGACTATCGTCACCAACCTCGATTGGACTTTGCATCACGCATCCATCGTTGAACAAGGCCTTGGAGTTCGGTGTCTCGTCTCCAAGTTGTCAAGACCCTCCCCAAGGTATTCTTCCCTCTCCGATGTGGATTTGAGGGAGCACGTTGACCGATCTTTCCTTGCGAGGATTCTATCAGACAGGTGGCCGCCGTTCTGGAGCAATCGGCCTTGTATCGTGTGAGTTTTGCGTGTGTTCATCGTGTTCTTCACAAGGTGTGTGTTCCCTTCCGCTACCTTCGCCCTTTCCCCTTGCTTTCCCATTGATTTGACCATGAGATCCGTGAAGATCAGGCCACCCAAGAGGTTAACCCCCTTTATCACTGAGCACCTAGAGCTCACTACATTGCCATTGGAGGGGTCAGCGAGGACGGGGGCGGTCGGTCGGCGACGGATTGACGGTGACCGGCGCTCGGGGTGGTGATAACGCCGGGCTCGATTCTGGCTGCACGAGTTTGATTCCTGTGGTGAGGGAGGTCATGGCGACGAGGCAGAGCTTCTGGGTGTCATGGAATGGCTCGGGGAGGCCGGAGGCGATGGGGACACCGGAGCATCTGAAGCTAGGGTTTGGCCTAGGCATGGAAATGAGGGAGAGAGTGAGAAACTGGCATGCTAGGGTTCTCCAGGGGGCGAGGAGAGTTCCTTATAGGTGCCCAGAGCGGCGGCACGGATCTTGGCACGGCCATCGAGCTGGTTCGGAAATTGGGAGGTCGACAACGACCCGAGAAAGGCGATGAAAAGGCAAAGTGGTATGGGCTGCATGGGCCGAGGTTTGCCTCTACGGGAGTGCATGAGCGGTAGGGAGAGGAGGAAAGAAGATGGGCTCGGCCTAGTTAGGTTAGGGACTCTATTTTTTTAGCAGAAACCCATTTCTTTTTCTATTTAATGCTTCTCTTTGAATTTTTGAATATATTTTGAATATATTTCTCATGGAGAGGGATGATTAGGGTTTAGGGTTTTGTTATCCTTATTTGGATTTTTATGTTAACAAGATTGCATGATGCTCATGAATGCACAAGCAAATCCTAATTACCATTTAATAAAACTAGGGATGTTACAACATGTTAGAGGGTTTATCAGGGAACATGTAAAAAATAAATCTAGTTTCCATTTTTGTTTCGAATTAAACCTAGTAGCATAGAATAGAAGATTTGGAAAACAATTAAAAGTTAAATGGAAAACAGGCCAGATCTAGAAGGGGAGATGGGCCACAGTGAGGAATTTGGCCCACCCGGGCTGCGGCTTGCATGGGAGACCTGTTTGAACTCCTGGGGCAGAGCCCACCTGCTAGGGATAGAGGACGGCGAAATGATAGCGGTGGATCTATGCTGCTCGTGTAAGTGAGATACAACGGTGGGGCGTCGTTGTTTTCACGGGGAAGCGGCAGGTGACGGGAAACCCTAGCGATGACCAGGAGGTTTCAGGGGAGCTCACCAGCAGCGCGGGGCGGCTTCGCGGATGGAGGGAGGCGACGCGGCGCTTGACGGTGAACCCATGGATGGGCGGCAGAGCCGGTGTTAGCTCCGAGAGGAGGCTCGCGCGATGACGCCTGTCGATTTATGCTCGGGACCTTGCTAGCTAAGCTTCCAGGGCGCCTGCCTACAAAAGGGAAGGGAACCATTAGAATCAGGGGAAGGTGGGGGTGTTATAGGGTGAAATGCAGAGGGGTAAGTGCGAGGGAGAGGGAGCTAAGCTCGGTTTTTGATCTATGGACGAATCTCCTTCTTCTTATTGTCTCGGGCGGGATAGGGCAGGGGAGAAGCTCTAGTGATTAGGGGTGGTAGATCAGGGGTATGGGATCACGGTGAGGCCACATGCAGGGGAGGGGAGCAAGGGATAGGGCACCTCGGGCTCGAGCTCAATAATGGCCAAAAGTCCTATTTCTCTCCCTCTCTCTCTCAGGCAGGGCAGATAAGGAGAGAGGGAGTGGGGGTACATGGGGGGTAAGGAAGAAGGAAGGGGGAAATGATCCGAAGGGGGAGATCTAGGGTGGCTCCTTGCCTTATAAACAAATAGGGAGTGGTGTATGGTGGACATGGCCTATGGAGAGAAATTGGGAGGGGTGAAACCAGGGCTGGTCATTGTTGTGGGCGTGAGAGAGGTTTCTGGTCTAGTTTAGGCCCGGGAGGGGGAGTGGTGGCAGCTAAGATATTAAGAGGGGACAAAAATTGATATTCATATGGTGTCTCCTCCTTCTTCCAATCATAAAAGACAAGGGGAGGGGTGCTATAGTGATTCTACAGTGCTCACTCGACCAGAGGGGTGAGTGTTGTGCTGTGCAAGCTTTGTTGATCAGGTTGGTGAAGATTTTGTGGTTTTTTATTAGTGGACTTGATAGCTTTGCTAGATTGCTCATGTAACATCTTCAAAATATTGATCAAGGATTATCAAGTTCCAATCACCAAAATTAGGGTTAACAAAAACTTTTGTTAATTAACATCATATGAATGCATGTGTGTATGTGATGAGTGTATGAATGCATTGTAGTGGTCCCAACCTTTAATAGGTAGAGATCCCCGTGTTTACAATGCTAGTCCCTGGATCAATAGCTAGCATCCACAGTTAAGATGTAATATCAAGAAACAAAGGTCATAATACAACTTTATAACCAGGAATAAAATAATTTATTACATCTTACATAGCTCATTTGGCAAATTCATTACAATGCAGCAGAATATAACAATAGCATGGGGTCCTTCATCTTCAAAGTGCCACATGCAGTCATGTTGGTTGTAGACTTGTAATTCTAATCAATAAACTTCACTAACATCGAACAAACCTGCAACATAATAAGTTACAGCCACAAGGGTCAATACATTTGAATTGTATTGGCAAGTGATACTATGGTAGTATAGTGGAGTCTATCATCTATATGCATTTGGCTAAGTGGAGCTTAGGCTTGCTTTGCTCAAAATATATTTTCCTTATCATTTGAAAACACTAAGTTTTTGCTTGACAAAATCACCCAAGGCATCTCCCAGTAGAAATTGGTGATCCTTCAACCCTTGCTCAACCACAAGTTTTTAACTTAGAAATTGGGATGAGGAGATTCTTGATAGCTTCCATGTCTTGATGCTCAAATTGTCCTTTACCAGGGACATGGCTAAGTACTTAGATTTTACACTCTGCAGAGGTGGTGCACTTTCCCCACAAGACTTGGTTTCACCAAGACAAGATCTTTCAGAAGCCTTCCCTTAGACCAGAATTGACACGTTCCAACCTATCATCCCCTACCACCAACTGTCCATTTGGCTAAGTTATTGCAACCTATATGATCCAGGAAGAGCCCATAATGCCAAGTGGCTGCACTTGAAGCTTTTCAACATTTGACATCTCAAATCTCTTTGTTCCTGGGTGGCCATCCACAAGTGAGATACACAAGGTAAACCATAGAAATGGGCCTTGTGTAACCACTCAACAAAAACCATTCCTTCCATTCCACCCAGGTGATTCATTCACTTAGTTGTTTTATTACACAAAACACAAGTCCTTGACTTAGAAATATTCCATAGTATGAATATAATCCACCCTTGTTTTCTACTGGCTAAGATAAGCATGATAGTAGTAGGAATCTTAACTTAGGAAATTTCTACTAAGGTTTCATCTACTAGGATTTCCCATGGCATAGTTATACTTAGCAAAAATTCCATGCAAGTCCTACTTTAGAAATATCACTAATGCATAGTGAAAATAATGGGACAAAACTATGAAGCATCACTTTCCTTTTTGGTAGAGAGTATAAGTTCACTCCTTGACCTTTCAATATTCACACTCGTCAAATTCCACTACAATTCAATCAAGCAAGGCACAATTTCAATCTACCATTCAAGCAAACATCACATAAAATAATAGAAACAAAGCAATGCATGCAAGCATGCCAAAGATTGTTTTATTTGGAAAAGTGGTTTCTAATAGTTTATAAACATTCTAAAACACCTATTGGTCATTTTATGAAAGTGGAAAAACCATTTGCAAAAGATTTTATCTATAAACCATTTTTAAACCAAATCAATATTTTATGTGGTTGAAAATGCCTTTAGCAAAGCAAAAATCTTTATAGGGTTCACCAAATACATTTTTAATTCTAAAACTTGGTGTTTGGGGTCAGAGAGTTTAAATCAAGTCATTTCCCAAAGGTTTTTCTCCAAAAGTATTTTCAACATATAAACAACATTTTTATTTGACTAGAAATGCTTTAATTCAAAGATTTATTCTTTTGCTTCAAAAAATATGTTTTTGAATCCACAAGTTGGTTTCTATTGTCAGTAGGTTCAAAGCAATCCATTTGCCAAAGATTTTATCACAAAAGTAATTTTAGAATGAATTTTATATTCAAAATATGCCTACACAAGTTTCTGCAAAAACAACCATTTTTCCAGAAGCAATTCATTAAACAAAGTGCATGGTTGGAAAGTACTTGTCTTTCTGATTCCATTGATATAAATTTTTCAAAATTTGGACATGTGGATCACGATTTAGGAATTTTACAAACTTGAACATCTAATAGATCATTTCTGGTTTTTATTATAACAGACTGGCCATGTGGCGTGATTTCACTGGCCGATACCGTTTCGGGGAGATCGACAGATACAGGTCGTCGGATCTAAAGTGGATCGTGCGGCACAGAGCACTAGTTACCCCTTCGGTTAAGGTTCTATCGCATCGTTGGATCCAGATCCTACGGTGCACAACACACTAGCCACTAACTGGCGGCGGCGAACGGCGGTGCGGGCTCTGCTCGCGGTGGTTCTGGCGAAGCAGGAAGAAAAGGAGGGAGAGAAAATGCTCACAGTTTTCGCGTGATCCTGGTGAAGCTCAAGGCGGTTTCCTTCTGTCAAGGGGCGCACAGAAACGACGGCGATTGCTCACCGGAGAAGAGACAGACGGCGGCTTCTTACTGTCGAAGTCGGAGGCGACGCTACAGGGCATGCTGGGACAAACGAATGGTGCCGTTAGACGCGTAGGAGAGTAGTGAGTACGGGAGCATCAAAGAGAGGGGGCGGCGCGGTCGGATGTTACCAGGGAGAGGTCAACGGAGTTGCTATCGTCGGCGGTGGTGCTCTGTCAAGGTTGTTGCCGAGGATACTGAGAATGCACGGGCTCGAGGAAGGTACCGAGAGATGCGCCTGGCAATAGGGAATAAGCTCGCATGCGCCAGGGAGCATGGGGAGGCGTGGGTTTGACGGAATCATCGCCGGAGGGCGTCGGAGGCAGCGATGGTGTAAGTGGAAATGGGGACGGCCTGGGGGCAGTGAGAGCCAGGCGAGAGAGGGGAAAGAGGGAGGGGACGTAGGCGTTTATGTGTGCGTGATTACTGGCGAGAATTGATCACTCCATCAATCGAATTTAAGCCTCGAATCAAAGTGCAGAAACAGTCACGACGTGAGAGGCGAGGTCGTCGCGGTGGGGAAGATGCTGAGGTGGCGATGGGGTCCGCTTGTCAGCTAAAGAGAGAGGGGGAAGGTGGGTCCAGGCAGTCAGTGTCGGTGTGGGTTTGATTACGAGTAAGGAAAACGGTTCGGGGGAAGAGTGTGGGAGTGGGCTGGACTGGGCTAGCTGGGCTTTGCTGGGCTGGGCTGGCTTAGCTCATTTTTTTGTACAGATTTGTTTTTCCTTTTCTATTTATCTGTTTTGATTTTGTTTAAACTTTTCAAACAACAATTTGAATTAAAACTTCAACCAAACTTTGAGTATTTTCAAATACTGTTCATTTATATATTCTGAGGTCAAATTTAGAATAATTCTTTTATTCTTTTTAGGGCATAGTAATTATTTAAAATAGGCCCATATATTAATTCAATCAAGATTTTATAATGTTTTAAAAATCCATTTGAATTCTAAATCCTTCCAAATCTTTTCAGTAGGTTTTAATTATTTATTAGGGTGTCAAATAATTCACTTTGATTTATTTGGAATATTTTTAATATGATTTATTAATCATTTAAAATTGGGTATTTGTCTTTATTCAAATAGAATTTGGTTAATGCCATTTTATTTTATTTGGAAAATTCTTTATCCTTTTATTTTATTTGGATTTGGATTATATTCATTCCATTTGCTTATGAATAAGGGCAAGATTTAATTTGGTCTTTAAATATTCCGCATTTAATCTTTCTTTCTTTATCTCATAAAATCCATATCTTTTTATTTATAGATCCAAACTTGGTGATTCCAATTTGTAAAATTTTATTTTTTTATCCTTTTAAATATCTTTAGGATTATTTGCTCACCATTTGGTATGGATTTCTAGATAGGTGCTTTATTAGCTTTGGAAATTCTATTTCCTTATCTTATTAATTTCACAAGATTTTGTTTATGGCTCCAAATTAAGTAAAACCAATTTCTATGGTTTTATAATATTTGTATTTGTCATTCTTGATCATTTATAAATGTTTGTTGACAAAATTTTTATATGGATCAAATCCATAGGTATAGGTATAACTTGGAAATGTTTTCTTCCATTAGGGTTTTGGTTTAACTTTTCCAAGTGTTTAAATTTCAAGATACATTCATTGATGAATGCATTTCACTTGATTTGAATTTAGTTGGTTTCAAACTTTATTTAAAGTTTGTTCAAATGGGATTTTAAGTTTCCATTTAGAAACAAAAAGTTTCTTTTCACCCTAAATTTCAACAATTATTTATTTTGTTTATTTATTTTTCACATTACAAAATTTGGAAATTTTTGGGATGTGACATGATGTGATTAGAAAGGAATGGTTTAATGATGAAAACAACATCATCTAGTAAGCAAATGGTCATTTTTGCCAATCTTGCTCACTAGGCCACTTTGAGTGTTGCTAGTCCAAGATTTCAAACAGAAACATGTCTATTTATTTTCACCCCTTGCTAGACCAAGTAAAAGTGAATCAAAGCCCAACTTTCAAACTTACAGAAACATTTGGCCACAAAATTGAATCTTTAACATATGTGAAGATCACCAATTCTCGAAAAACAACCAAACCAATTCACCTTGACCTTTCCAACTAACCAGAGGCTACCTAGTACGTGAATAGTACACCCACCAATTTTCATTGAAAAATTCAAATTCAAATATCTTTCGGCCATTTTATCAAATACCTTGCAAACAGAAATCAAAAAAACATCAAACATTATAGTGAGCAGTGTTTTTTGCCAACCTAGTTCCCTCTCTAGCTCACAGCATGCTATTAGTAGATCATCTAGCTTTGTTAACAAGCTTTAGCTCACTGTGAGCATGCCATTGCCATCAATGGTGAGCATGCCGAGCCTCACCTTGCCACCCCATTGTCGACAGGCAGCTAGGAGAAGCTCTAGCCTCGCCAACCTTGTCTGGGACATTGACCACCGTTTACCGCCACCCCCTATCCAACGCCAATGCTCAGCCAACTCCTGGACCACTCTAGAACCGCCGTGCCCTATGCCTCTGTGCCATGCCGAGAGCGCCCAGTCAGCTTTTCGACCGCGACCACAGACCCTGGCTGCCCTGCCTCGCTGCTTGCGTGATCACCACCATCCTAGGAGACCACCAGACAACCCCGTTCACCGCCGCGCAACCCGTAGCCGCGGTGCGCCATTAAAATGCCCGTCGTACCTGGCCAGAGCACCGCAACGTTCCAACCATCTCGCACCGCCCCATGCCTCGCAACCATGCTATTGAGCTTCGCTAGAGAGCACAGCACCGCCCCTACCGTCGCCCATGCCATTAGCCCACTGTGACGACAACCATGACGAGCTCCACCCGCGCCCTTTGTTCCCCTCTTGGTACTATAAATAGAGGCCACCCCCGTTCGATTTCTTCACACCAACACACTCCCCTCTCTCTCAGAACCACCCCACCTCATCCCTGGAGCAAGGAGAGCAGCAGGTCGCCGGAATTTTGCCGGAGTCTACCGCGGAGGAGGAGAAGAGGAGCCAGTGATTATAGCTGCCCCAGGAGAAGCCACCGGTACCAGGAAGTTCGCCGTCGTTGACTTAGTCGTTCGCCCCCATCGCCGACCCTCGCATGAGCCCCGGTGAGCCCCCGTAGACCCCCACTGGCCATGCTAGGGTTCTGTCTCACCAGAGTTGCCGACGGAGATGATAAGTCGCAGCTATTCGTTTAGAAGTTGATCGTGTGGTTTAGATTGCCCTTTACCGCTTTGCACCCCCTGTCTCGCTGACTGGTGGGGACATCCACCTAAACCCACTCGCACGCGCGTTGTGCGCCGTGGGCCGGCCCAGTTAATTTCCCGCGTGACCCAGTAATTCAAATTTAGGTTTATTAGTTTAGTTTCAAACTTAGTTCTGTCCCTATATTCAAAATTCAACCCAGCTCGATTCACTGAACCAAATGGCATGAAACTAATTTTGCTAGAAAGGTACTAGAATTCTTAATCCAATCCCCTTGGGTTCAAACCATTTAGATTTGTAGATCACCTATAGTAAAAAATAACAAGGCATAAGCTTTTCTGCATTTTTTTTTCAAAATTCAACCAGAAAAGCTTTTTAGTTGATTCCAACTCTCAAAAATAACATCTAACAATACCTTTCTGAATATATAAAAATATCTAGGTTTACTTGCAGAAATAATGGAAAAGTAATAAAAGAATGCCCCATAGGCATTTCTAGTCACTTTATTTAATTAAAATAAAAGGGTTAAACCTTATTAAATTGTGACACCACTTTAAATCACATTCCCATGTACTGAAATATGTGGTGATGACATGTGTCAACATGATCCCATGTTTTAGTTGGAGGATATTAAATCTTAAATAGTTTTTCAATGAGTAGAAATTATTTTTCCAAAATAAAATAAATAGGACAAGTGCTTTGATGATTATAATGTTTGTGATGATGCTAGATCATCTAGTGAAAACCTTGGTGTGATAAATAAAAGTAGTTAAGTATTGTTTGGTGATTGTGTGCCTCGTATTTATTTATAGACGCTAGTATCGACCAAGGATATGAGGAGGAAGGAGAATACTACGAGGAAGAAGCCGAGGAGAACTTCAAGCACTGCTCTGCACAAGGCAAGCCTATACTTGCAACCTTGCAAGCTTCACAATACAAGTTAACTTTCGAGCTAACACTTGCAACTGTGAAAGTAAGATAACCTATGCATTGATCAATTTGATTATATCCAATCCTAGTTTTATTTGCAAGCTTAGTTATTTTATTTATTTATCAAAGCTTTCTAATTGGAGTTACTTAGTGACTTGTAGATTTTAGAAAGATATTTAATGGTAGCATAAAGAGCATAAAACTTGGCCTAAGTTAGATAAATCTTGATGTCATCCTAAGGCATGAGATTGAACTTAGATCATTCACCCTTGTTTACCACCCCTCATTAGTGTTTACCCCCACTTGTAGATTCTAGTGCTAAGCATAAAATTTGATCACTTTAGATGGGAATACTTGGTGAAAATGGTTATGAAAACCTTAGAATGATGAGTCATTCTAATGAGATGTTTTGACATGTGTTCTTGAACACCAGATGATTTTGATGATGAAAATGTTAAGGCATGAGCCTTAGCCCTTTATAAAACTGATGGTTGTCTGGATGCGATACCATTCCAATTTTACCGTACACCACAATACCCGAAATTTGGGTAGGGCTTGACTAGACCTTTATATACCTCAGTATGGGTTCCCTTGCGGCCAAGGTTTGAGCTGAGGCTACCTTGTGAAGATTGTCCACCTGTGCAGTTCCCAAGATGACAGTTGGTCATGCTTGGGAGGCCAAACTCACAGGAGAGGTGCCTATACTAGGGCGTGTAATTGAAAGGATAGGATTGATTATCCACATACTGAGTATGGTGAATTCAGGATTGTTCTTGACGGATGTATCGAATGTTGTGGTGAAAGTGTACCACCTCTGTAGAGTGTCAAACTATTCGAATTGCCGCGTCCACGGTTATGGATAGTTGGAGTGGCCATACTGTTCTGTCGTCAGATGTTTTCAAAATGACTTGTGAAATGATTGATGATTTGACTTGACCACAATAGGGTTGTGATATGAAAATTCAAGTTCCCACTTAGGTGTTATAAAACTTTCAACTAGCTTTCTTTGCTTCTGAACTCAGTAGAGGTAAATCTGGCTTTTTGCAAAACAACCTAGAGCTTAGTATCCCTACTCAAAACCACTTCACTTGTTAGTATTAGTTTGCGAGTACTTAAAGAGTACTCATGGCTTTGTCCCTGGCTATTACCGTGGCTAGACTATGAAGAGGACTATCAGGAGGATGGACCACAGGAAGGTTACGAGTTACGACAACTAGGATCATCTCCCATCGTCGGCATTGCCTATGACCATGAAGATGGACCCTCGCCTACACTACCGTTATCATTATGTTATTCCACTGCTATGATTGTATTAAGACTGGATCATGTGATCCTTCATCTATTGTAAGACCTTATGTATGGTTTGTAATGGATGATGTACTGTGATATCCAATCTGTTATGTCTCGCCAAAATGGTAATCCTGGGATTGTGATGTATGGCATAACAGGCATCTGGGATTAAAAATCCGGGTGTTGACAGCTCAAAGAAAGGGTTATGAAGGAAGTGCACGAATGGGTCCTTGTTAAGTTGAGGAAATGGTACTGTTTGGGATTTTTCCAAAGACCATAAGTCCACTTATTATCCTTTATTCAAAAAGTGCAGAAATGGTTTTTAGAAACTCATTTGATATTCTTAAATTGAACAAGGTTGGTTTTTTGTGGGGGATGGTCCTAAATACCATATCACACATTGGGAAATTTTCTTGGAATTTATTTGGAAGGAAAAGTATTTTTAAGTTATTATTTCTTTTTTCTACCTTTTAAGAAAAAGGGCAAAAATAAATAATGAAGGGTTTCAATAATATTTAATTTTGATTTGGGAAGATGGAATATGATATATAGGCATCACATGTGCCTTTATTTGGTAAAGTAGTTTGGAGAAAAACAAACTTGCCTTTATAAAGAAGGTTTTGAGGATTTTGCACAGAAAGGAATTTAACTAGTTTTAGGTTCCAAATAATTATGGGAATTATTTAGAAAATGGTTTTATCCAAGGTGGATGATGTCAACTTGAATTATCTATCATTATCAACCTTGGGTTTTGAAGTTCTATCTTGAAAAGGAAAGAAACTAGATTCTGAAGGATCTAGGATTCTGATATTTTTATACCATCTAAACTTGGTTGGATTAGTGAGCTTGGAGATCACCTTGGTACAAGGGATAGATGGATAGTTATACCAAGTTATATATATGATAATAGAATCAAGGGTTCGGCTTGGTTGCATTTGAGATGGTTTAGGAGAGATGGCAAACTTTGTTGAAATTAAGGCTGTCGTAGCAGATATGTCATGATGCCTCATAAACCAGTTGGGTTTAAGAAGCACAAGGCTCCAACAGAAACAAGTTAAGGATGAATTGATATACCATGGTTAGTAGGTCGTAACCATGCAAGGAGTTGTTCAAGGGAAGGTAGAATAAGGATGTGAGCTTCTTCCAAGGTAGGCAAGATGATGAGACTTGCAGAAGAGATTACTTTCTTGACTATAAAACTATCATGGATGAGTGGGTCCAAAAAGGGTGTAGCCAAGATCAAGTGTGGGATTTGGTAGTACTACTGATGTAACACAAGATGGTTCAAGTACATTCTCAGGAATACATATAGGCTGGAATATGTGGAGTTCCAAAGATTGAATCTAGATAAGGATTCCAGATAGCCAATTTGGCATATTTGTGGGTTATTGACTAGTATGCAAGAGGGAGACATTCGGAGAGAAAGAAAGGGTCAATCCTCATCATAAAGTGGTTTATATGGAAGTATAGGTTGAGTGGAGGGGAGCCATGCTTGTGTTGGGTCTTTGGTCAGTTGGATGCTAATACAAAGGATTAGCTGAAGATTGATCTGGTTAAGTCGATTAGAGGGTCACTTGAGTGACTTAAGATGGATCTAAGTTTGGATGCTTGATTTGAGATTGGCGATCTCTACTACTTGTTGGATCCTAAAGGATGAGCTACTAGATTAGCTCTGTCTAGTTCCTAAGCAAACAAGGCAATCAGCACATCAAGGCAATTCATCAGACAGCAGATCAAGGCAATTCATCTTGCTAAACAATCTGATACTACTAAGGTTACCATCAAGTCTAGATTGAGGTATGCATGGGTATATTGAAGAGGTTGTGATTTGAAGTAAGATAAGTTCCTCTGGGTATTTCTACCAAGATTGTAAAAGAAAGGTTTTAGTAAAGGTTTTGGAAAACCTAGAGATAAGTAATAGTTGAATCCTCTGTCTTAAAAACATAAGGAGATTACATGTAGGTCTCCACAGTTTTGTTAAATATAAACTAATAAAATATTTTGTTTTATCAAAGTTATCTTAGCTCAAGTTTGAATTGTCAAAACATTTGAGAATATGAAAGGTGAGCCAAGACATCTCTTTTGTAAAATAGTTTTTGTCAACTAGTGCTGAGGTAAGGAGCATATCTTCTAGTATACAATCAGTGGCATAAGCACAAGCAAACAATCAACAAATAGTGCAACACTTAACAAGAAAAAGTTTTTGTTCCCCCTGATTTTTGCCTTTTTGACAACAAATCAGGGTTGCTGAAATTGGAATGTTACACACCTTTCCCCCTTAAAATAATCTCGTCCTGAGATTCATGAGAGGTAGGGTTGGGTGATAACATCGGCTTAACAATTTTTACTAGTGGAATTAGTTAGATGATAAGGGAGGTTACCACAGACATGCTTGGTTGGTTATAGGTCAGGGTCGAGTTTTCCGATTGTGCATTTAGATTAAGCCAGTGGAAAAGACACACCATTCTAGGTAGGGTTAGTGTCGACATGGTCCTTTCTTATTGAGGAGGGACAACGAGTTGAGCCTTCTTTGGTGCTTTATTGCTAAAGTTAGCTTTTCGGACTTCCTGGTCTTGAACCGTTGGGAGTGGTGGCTTGGGCGGCCGATCTTGGTAGGGAGGACTTCTCCGGAGTATCTTCTGATTCTGGAGAAGTGTCGATGGTTGTCCTTCATACATGGTTCACAATTCAGATATAGTGGTGTTTATCACCTGACAACGGCTAGGGGTCGACTCTCTCAGGGTTATTCTGGTTTTGTGGGAAAAGACGCCTCCTTAGGGCGACACTAATGGTGCTTGGTGAAGTCATAGAGCTTCTGTGTTGGGATTTGTTGGAGGAATGTTGCACCTTCTGTCCAGAGTTGGGTGTCTTTCGTTGACCTTGCATATGCGGCTTCTTGAGGGGCGTCTGAGCTGGCTAGAGAGGTATCTAGTTGGGAGGATGTCAGTTTTCGTGTGGCGGTCTAGGAACGCGGTCCTTTTGGATGGGTCGTTCCGAGTTCAGTCTGATGCAACATCTTGGGTAAAACATGCATTAAAGGGCATCATACTGGCATATCATCAAGCAGGGTTCATACATAACTTAGCAGGTCTACGCCAGCCAGTGGCGATGTTACTTAAGATGTTACAAAATAGGCCTGGGCTGCAGGGCGTCGGAGCACTTTGAGTTTTACAAAACAGGTTCTGGGATGATACATAGCTCTACCCTAGGCGGTTATGGGGATTTATTGTGAGCCGCTTGCTGACTACTCGAAGGGATCCTCTTTTTCTTCATCTTCACTTCTGGGAAGACGGTTAGACGATTGTTGGGCTTCCTATGGTGGCTTCAACCTCCTGAGGTATTGGCGAGCGGTGACACACTTCTTTCTTCCCTTGGGACGCTGCTTCCAGATGCTTCTTTTGGTTTAATGATCAAAGCTTGATTCCTTTGCTGGACTTCCAGAGCTTCCTTGTGAGTCAAGATGGTTTGTACAAGGTGAAGCTCCATCTAGGATTGACGGTATTCATCGGCAATGGCTATGAGCAATTCATTTCCTGCATAGCTATACCGGTCTTGGAGCTGCAGGGCAGGGTAGGTCCCGTGGGGATCTTGGGATTGTACGAAGGAGTCAACGCTTCCTTTGAGTGGTAGATAGAAGGTTATGGGCTGCCTCATTTCTGGAAGAATGTCTCAGATGTGAAAGAGGGCCTCTCTTGTAGCCATCTCGATAGCCAGCACAAGTGTTGGCATTCTAAGTCCTATGGCATATATTGGTTCTCCGGATACTTCATACTTTGGAGGAATGGTGACTTGTCCCAGATATTGCCTGGATTCCAGTCCTTTGTGGAGAGTGTAGGTTGGAGGGTGGGTGTATCCGCAAAGCTGTAGTGAGTCCCAGAGAAGCGAGGGGAATCCCCCGCTTAACCATGCTTCATCAATGGGATCCATCTGCGCAAAGGAGGGTTAATGGAGGAGTTTATAAATGGTGTTACCGATTCGTTAGGATGTAATGTTAGTAGTAGGAACTAGTAAGTGTTTGTTTAAGATTTCAATAGGTGTCCATCCTGGTGAGGACAAGTTTCAGTTTATGGGTTTACGAGGGTTAGTGTCAGGGTACATGAACAAAATGGTAATACAATCGGATCGAGTGATTAGAGGAAGACAAGCAACACATTCCATGCGTCATACAAGCACATGACAAGCGAGCATAGCGTACCATCGATACCAAGGAGTGACTACACGCCATAAGGGGAATCCCAAATGGAGGGTACTTATCCTAAGTATAGACGTTACGGGGTTCTTGACTTCGATCTTGCTATCCGGGGTCATTGGTGCCGTTCTTGATCTCTTGAGGCAATGAAGGACTCTGTTGGTAGGGCGATATTTGATGTGGACATCCCATCTATTGATACAACCGTTGTACCTACAGCTACACACATACAAGGACCTATCACTTGATCTCGTGCTAAACAACTTAACTATCAGGTACTTTCGTTTCTTGGAACTATTCCTCACAAACATGAGAATATGATGCTGCCTAAATCAGATGTATTTCTTACTCTTAGGAATGATGGACCAAGCATGGATGAGAGGGACAAGCATTAGAGCATGGTCATGCATGGAGATGGCAGCAAGCATGTGATGATCCAAGAGAAGGCCATGGATGAAGATTTCAGAACTTTGAGGCCACCATAATGAAGAAAGAAGGCGTGGACGAAATATTCAAGACTAATACTTCACAAATTCGTCCATAGATTAATATGGTGCTGCGACACCTTTATTTTGGGCCAGGCCCATGTAATTTTCGCAGAATTTTAAATAGCCACTTTTTAGAGTCTGTATTTGACGAGAAAAGGACTTCTAGGGTTGGATTCGGCCACCACTTCTATGGCTGGCCGAAACCCTACCTTTTCCTCCTTAAATACTCACCTTAGCCGTCACCATAGACTCGGATTTTGTTTAGACATTAAGTTAGCCATCATAGAAACTTCGCCAAGGCTCGAGCGTCGCAGAGGCCTCTTGTACTTCGCACCTATACAGGATCCCACCTTTTTCAATAAATCTTTCATATTAATCCGCAATATCTTGATTGCAATATTAGTTCTTACTTGTTCTCGATTTCAGGTAGGAATTAAGACCCTCGCTGGTCAGGCTGATAGTGTTCCCGCAGGATCGGTAACCTCCAGGAGATTGTCCTAGCGATTGCATTGGCGCTCGTGCTCGCACGTGTAGTCGGATCGTCAAGCCCGAACTCCACCAAATCGACTATCACCATCTCATCGAAAGATCGGACACCTTTGCCCTATCAAGTGGTATCAGATTTCAGGTTGCTCGATGAGATTTTACTGTTTTCGTAGATTAGATCTGTTTTACCTATAACCCACAAAAAAGGCCAACAACACAGTTAGAGTTTAGATCCATCCCATCACCAATCTACGCCTTGCATTATCTTTTCAGTTTTGCATTGTTGAATTTGTGTCTGGATCGTCGCGTCGAGTTGCTGGTCTTAGTGTCTCGTCCCTTAGAGTTTCGAGTTTTGATCACAGTAGTCACCGCCACACTTGCAGATCACCGCCACCATATTCCGCCGCCATACACCCAGCCACCATAAACCCTAAAACTCCGCCACCGCCTTCCTACCGCGACACGGATCCGATCACCTTTCCTGCCGCGGCACGAGTCCGAGTTGAGTTATTGTTTCCTAGTTTTTCTTTTTTACTTTCCTTCCTTGTTGTTTCCGTGTTGAGCTACAGTCTGTGTCGAGTTAGAAGTTCAGCCATAAGTCCAGAAGGAGAGCAAAAAAAAAAGTCTGGAACCGCCTCCGATTTTTTTTCTAGCTATACTGATTTTTCGGCTCAGGGGATCACTTTTCTCCATCGGCCGTTATAGCGATATTTTTTGGCGCCTGCGCGCTTTCCGGAGCATAATACAAAAATTTTGAATTTTTTTTGGGGCTAACCTGTTTCTGGACCCCGTCGATCAGTTCTAGACACTCACCATCATAGTGATTTTCGACATCTCGGTTCGCTTTTCAGGGTGCCATATCATCCTACATTGCTTGTTGTGTCGCGCCATGACATCGTTGGTGATCTAGGCCCGCGTCTCTAGTACGGTCTAGCCTAGGACCAGAACAGTACCGTCGTTGAGCATTCTTTCAACATTTGCATTGTTGTTTTGATAATTGCTAATCCCTTTGCTAAGCCTTCCTAGAGCTCCACAGATTTCTCCATGTGCGGTGTCTCGAATCCTGGTAATCGCTCGGTTCAATCTCTGGACCCACTGCTCCTCGCGGTTGCACATCGCCTTTTTCCTGCTGTTTGGTAAGAACTTGTAAGAGCTTCGTATATTGCTTGACGGATTACGCGTGCCTTCCACCATATTTCCGTAGTTATAGGCATATATACCTGTGCTTTTTAAAGGACTAACCATGACAGATACTTCGCATAACCCTGCCACAATGACGAACCAAGAACTACATGCCCACTTCTCCGAGCTCTTGGTCGGTCGTGCTGAAGATGTGGATGCACGACTAGGGGAGTTTGACACCAAGCTCACCAATGCCATGGAAAAGATCGATGGACTCGAGAAATCCTTCAACGACAAGCTTGACGCATGGTTCAAGGAGGTTTTGGACAAATTGCCGGCACCCGCACCCGCCCCATTGGCACCTCGGCATGGCGCACGGCGCATTCCGATCACGGGTCATACTGCTGGTTCAGCGGCCGCCGCACCTCAGCCGGCTACCGCTGCAGCTGAGGCACCTCAGGCTTCCACCGCGGCTGCTGCTGCGACATTGGGGGCAGACGACGGGTACTACTACGACCTCGACGACGACGATCTGTTTGACGAGGAGGTTGAACAACCTCCACACCCTGCCGGCCAACCCCGACATTACCACCGCAACGCTCGAACCGGTACATGATGATGTTCATGTTGCAAAGCTTAAATTAAATATTCCATCTTTTGAGGGTAAATATAATCCTGATGCATATCTTACATGGGATATGGAAGTAGAACAACGTTTTGTATGTTTAAAATATCCTAAGAATATACGTGTTAGTGCTGCTACATGTGAATTTACTAAATTTGCTTCCCTTTGGTGGTCTGAGTATTGTCGTTTAAATCCTACTACTATTCCTCGTACTTGGACTGCTTTAAAAACTGCTATGCATGTTTGTTTTGTGCCTCCCACTTATCAACGTGATTTACTAAAGAATCTGACACGTTTGGAACAAGGGAAAAATTCTGTAGAAGAGTATTATCAGGAATTGCAAACGGGGATGGTTCGGTGTGGTCTTGTTGAATCTACTGAACAAATGCTTGCACGTTTCTTTGGTGGATTAAACAAGGACATTCAACACATATTAGACTATAAAGAATATAATTCCATCACTCGTTTGTTTCATCTTGCTTGCAAAGCTGAACGTGAAGTGTAGGATCGCCAAACACCATTGAGGAGGACTAACAATTCTGCAGGTCGCACATCTACTTGGACATCCCGACAATCAGCGCCTCCTTCTCGTGATTCTCCATCAGCTACTACCACATCCAAGGCCACCACAACATTTCCACCAGCTGCTCCTCCACCGTCATCCAATGCTCCTGCTCGTAGTGCGTCTTCTATGGCTTCCACGGGTAAAACAAAGGATATACAATGCCGCAAGTGCTGGGGTTTTGGTCATATTGAGAGACAGTGCACAACACAACGTGTTATGATGGTCCATGATGATGGTCAATATGATTCAGCAAGTGACTTTGATGAAGATACATTAGCCCTTATTTCTGCTCGAGATGGAGACAATTGTGATTCTGATGAAGAGACAGAGGTAATGGGAGCTGAAACTGCTGATCAATACAAGAGCTTAATTACACAACGTGTGTTGAGTGTGTAATTGAGCAAATATGAGCAAGATCAACGCCACAACCTATTCCAAACACGTGGTGTTGTCAAGGAAAGATCTATAAGGATCATCATTGATGGAGGGAGTTGTAATAATCTGGCTAGTGTTGACATGGTAGAGAAGCTTGCACTTCCAACAAGACAACACACACATTCATATTACATCCAATGGTTTGAGAGTTCTCGTAAGATCAAGGTAACAAGAACGGTACACGTGCATTTTACTATTGGTACATATTCTGATTTTGTTGATTGTAATGTTGTACCTATGCAAGCTTGTTCTTTGTTACTTGGTAGACCATGGCAATTTGATAGAGAATCTGTTCATAATGGCAAAACTAATCACTATTCTATTATGCATGATGGAAAGAAAATTGGACTAAAACGTATGACTCCCGAACAGATTTTAAAAGATGATCTTGCTAGAGCTAGTCGAGCTAAAACTGAGGAGAAAAATAAAAGTGAGAATCAGATTGTTGCTGCAGATTTTGTACCACCAAAGAACACTAAATCTAATTCTAAACATGATACTAAAATTCGTTTGAAGAGTCCATGTATGCTTGCAAATAAAATTGATATTGTTGAACTAGATGTAAACAATACTTAATGTTATGCAATTATCTACAAAGAGGTTTTGTTTTCATTTGAGGATATGCCTCCTTCTTTGCCACCCTCTATTGATAAACTTTTTGCAGGAATATGAGGACGTCTTTCCCACTGAGCTGCCACCAGGTCTACCTCCTATTAGAGGAATTGAGCACCAAATTGATCTAATTCCTGGTGCTACGTTGCCCAACCGCGCGTCATATAGAACCAATCCAGAGGAGACAAAGGAGATACAACGCTAAATTCAGGAACTACTCGACAGAGATCATATTCGTGACTCCCTTAGCCCCTGTGTTGTTCCTATTATTTTGATACCTAAGAAAGATGCTTCTTCGCGTATGTGTACTGATTGTAGAGCTATCAATAATATTACTATTCGATATCGTCATCCTATTCCACGTTTGGATGACATGCTTGATGAATTGAGTGGCTCTACCATGTTTTCTAAAGTTGATTTGCATAGTGGTTGCCACCAGATTCGTATGAAATTGGGAGATGAATGGAAAATAGCATTTAAAACTAAGTTTGGTTTGTATGAGTGGTTAGTGATGCCGTTTGGTTTAACTAATGCACCCCACACTTTCATGAGATTAATGAACGAAGTTTTACGTGCTTTCATTGGACGTTTTATGGTAGTCTACTTTGATGATATTCTGATTTATAGCAAATCTTTAGAGGATCATTTGGACCATTTACGTGCTGTTTTCCATGCTTTACGTGATGCACGTTTGTTTGGTAATCTTGAGAAGTGCACCTTTTGCAGCAATCGAGTTGCGTTTCTTGGCTATGTTGTTACATCACAGGGTATTGAAGTGGATCCAGCCAAGATTGAAGCTATTGAGAATTGGCCACAGCCCAAGACGGTCACACAAGTGAGGAGTTTTCTTGGCCTCGCTGGTATTTATAGGCGCTTTGTCAAAGACTTTGGATCAATTTACGCGCCGCTGAATGAAATTACCAAGAAGAATGTGCCCTTTGTTTGGGGCGATGCACAACAACAGGACTTCTTCATATTGAAAGATAAGCTAACACATGCTCCCTTACTCCAACTTCCTGATTTTAATAAGACTTTTGAGCTTGAATGTGATGCTAGTGGAATTGGTTTGGGAGGTGTGTTATTACAAGAGGGAAAACCTGTTGCATATTTTAGTGAGAAATTGAGTGGGGCTAGTCTGAACTATTCTACTTATGATAAAGAATTATATGCATTGGTTCGAACATTAGAAACTTGGCAACATTATCTATGGCCTAAAGAATTTGTTATACATTCTAATCATGAATCTTTGAAGCATATTCATAGTCAAGCTAAGTTGAATCATCGTCATGCAAAGTGGGTTGAATTTATTGAGTCTTTTCCTTATGTTATCAAACACAAAAAGGGTAAAGATAATATTATTGCTGATGCGTTGTCGCGTCGTTATACTTTGTTATCTCAACTTGACTTCAAAATATTTGGATTGGAAACTATTAAGGAACAATATGTGCATGATACTGAATTTAAAGACATGTTGCGGAATTGTAGAGATGGTAGAACATGGAACAAGTTCATCTTCAATGATGGATTTGTGTTCCGTGCTAACAAACTATGCATTCCAGATAGTTTTGTTCGTCTTTTGTTGTTACAGGAGGCGCATGGAGGAGGATTGATGGGACACTTTGGTGTCAAGAAAACGGAGGATGTTCTCGCTGCACACTTCTTTTGGCCACGTATGCATCGAGATGTTGAGAGATTTATGGCACGCTGCACTACTTGTCAAAAAGCTAAGTCTCGCCTTAATCCACATGGTTTATATATGCCTCTTCCTATTCCTAGTGTTCCTTGGGAGGATAATTCTATGTACTTTGTTTTGGGATTGCCACATACACAGAAGGAGAGGGATAGTATTTTTGTTGTTGTGGATCGGTTTTCTAAGATGGCATACTTTATTCTTTGTCATAAAACGGATGATGTTGCGCATATTGCTGATTTGTTCTTTTGTGAAATTGTTCGTTTACAAGGTGTGCCAAATACTATTGTTTCTGATCGTGATACTAAATTTCTTAGCCACTTTTGGAGATGTTTATGGGCTAAGTTGGGGACTAAATTGCTGTTTAGTACTACATGTCATCTCCAAACTGTTGGACAAACTGAAGTATTAAATAGAACTTTGTCTACTATGTTGCGGGCTGTTTTAAAGAAGAACTTAAAATTGTGGGAAGAGTGTTTACCTCATATAGAATTTGCTTATAATCGTTCGCTGCATTCTACCACAAAGATGTGCCCGTTTGAGATCGTGTATGGTTTTGTTCCTCGTGTACCTATTGATTTATTGCCTTTACCTTCTTCGGTGCAAAATAATTTGGATGCTACACAACACGCTGAAATGATATTAAACTTGCATAAGACTACTAAAGATAACATAGAACACATGAATGTTAAGTATAAACTTGCTGGGGATAAAGGGAGAAAGCATGTTGTCTTTGATGTTGGAGATCTTGTTTGGTTACATTTGCGTAAAGATCGTTTTCCTGATTTACGCAACTCTAAGTTAATGCCACGTGTTGTTGGTCCCTTTAAGGTGTTAGAGAAAATAAACGATAATGCATATAAACTTGAGTTGCCTGCAGACTTTGGTACGGTTAGTCCTACGTTTAACATTGCAGATTTGAAGCCTTACTTTGGTGAGCAAGATGAGATTGCGTCGAGGATGACTTTAATTCAAGAAGGGGAGCATGATGTGGACATCCCATCTATTGATACAACCGTTGTACCTACAGCTACACACATACAAGGACCTATCACTCGATCTCGTGCTAAACAACTTAACTATCAGGTACTTTCGTTTCTTGGAACTATTCCTCACATACATGAGAATATGATGCTGCCTAAATCAGATGTATTTCTTACTCTTAGGAATGATGGACCAATCATGGATGAGAGGGACAAGCATTGGAGCATGGTCATGCATGGAGATGGCAGCAAGCATGTGATGATCCAAGAGAAGGCCACGGATGAAGATTTCAGAACTTTGAGGCCACCATAATGAAGAAAGAAGGCGTGGACGAAATATTCAAGATTAATACTTCACAAATTCGTCCATAGCTTAATATGGTGCTGCGACACCTTTATTTTGGGCCAGGCCCATGTAATTTTCGCAGGATTTTAAATAGCCACTTTTTAGAGTCCGTATTTGAGGAGAAAAGGATATCTAGGGTTGGATTCGGCCACCACTTCTATGGCTGGCCGAAACCCTACCTTTTCCTCCTTAAATACTCACCTTAGCCGTCACCATAGACTCGGATTTTGTTTAGACATTAAGTTAGCCATCATAGCAACTTCGCCAAGGCTCGAGCGTCGCAGAGGCCTCTTGTACTTCGCACCTATACAGGATCCCGCCTTTTTCAATAAAGCTTTCATCTTAATCCGCAATATCTTGATTGCAATATTAGTTCTTACTTGTTCTCGATTTCAGGTAGGAATTAAGACCCTCGCTGGTCAGCCTGATCGTGTTCCCGCAGGATCGGTAACATCCAGGAGATTGGCCTAGCAATTGCATTGGCGCTCGTGCTTGCACGTGTAGTCGGATCGTCAAGCCCGAACTCCACCAAATCGACTATCACCATCTCATCGAAAGATCGGACACCTTTGCCCTATCATATTGTAGTGTCTTTCATCGTTGGTAGTTTCTTTGGTTTGCTTGTCTCTGTTTCTCTTCTTCTAGGTACCTCCGTCTTCACGTTTTCCAATCGGATTTGTTTTGGAAAACCGAATTTTTGAAGATAGACGAGATATAGATTAAGCTTGTTTCAAAAAGTTTATGTCGGAGAAGATAAGATAATAAATATTTTGAAAAGCTTTTGAGAAAATAGTTTTTTAAAGCCGGTGTTTTTAGAAGTAAGGGTTGTACTATCTAATGTCCATGCTAACTAAGGTCTCCTACAGTCAGGATGGCTCTTATACCAAGTATGTGGGACCCCGGATTTATCGTCCGTGAATCCCCATTATTCCTGCAATTCATGTTCCCATGATCAGTGAGCCGTGAGCATAACCGACGAGTATCATTACATCATTCAGAAAGTAACGAGTACAAAACTTACATTATTGTAATTATGGCAATTACAACATCAGTAGCAGAAGTCTTCAAGCGCAGAGCCCATGTCATGCCTTAACCTACAGATGACTGACCGGCGAGACGGCCTAGATCGCATAAACGTCAACATCTCCATCGTTCCTTAGCATCTGGAATCTGGCCAGGTAAATAGCCAGGGGACAAAGCCGGTGAGTACTTTGAATGTACTCGCAAACCACCTTAAGATAATAAAATTAAAAGGATATGCAATGTGGCTTTGGTAGTAGGGGAGCTTCATGGGAGGTTCTTTTCTCAATTAGTTTCTCTTGTAGATATAGCATCCACAAGATTTTGTTTGAAACTTTTGTAAAACATTTTGGAAAGTATTTTTGAATTTTTTTAGAAAACCCTAGGATTGGGTCACCCTATTTCACCTCCACGGTCCTCAAATAACCGGTTTTTCTACTTCCTTGCTCCTCAACATCACATCTCCTTCTCTGGTGTCCTTCAGACCACCAGGTTTTGAAAACACTTTATTTTTCGAAGTCCTTTTTGAAAGCAAAACCATCACACCGCTCTATAGCAACCTTCCCAATCGTCCATGACCGAGGACATGGCTATTCGAATAGATTTACATTCTGCAGGGGTTGTACACTTTACCCACACCAAACATGTACCCTTCCCTGATCCTTACTGATCATGGGTCGAGTAACCGATTAGGACTCTCCGGATGCCACTATAGCATGGGCCCTACCCTATGATTTGTTCCTCTCAACACCGGGATGTCGGGATCCACGGACCAACCGGAGTGCACCCAATTCCTCTAGAGCCGGCACTTTCAATGAGAGGCTCATAGTATCGCCCGACCACTCACATGGGTGGTCATGCTTCCTCCAGGTGACTGCCTAGCAGTTGAACCTTTTTGTAAAGGAAGCCTAGAATTAGAGGGAGCTGATCCCATATGACTAGTTGTGAAAATTCCCACACCAGATTAGCAAACATTAAGTCCAACCATGTCCCACTCCGGGGTAATGTGGTTGCACGGGTTAATTGTTCTAGCAAAACTTCAAAGAAACAGTTGCCTTTTGGTAAACCCTTTTCCTCCGTACTTTGTCCCACCTTTTTGTAAAACAAAACCTTTTTCAATTTTTAGACTTCTCTTGGTGGGTTGAACCTCGCCAAGGTTTTCTCATAAAACATTTTTATAAACCTTGATTCAGGATCTTCCCATCCTATACTTTTGCTTCGGCTAAAACAGGGTCTCCAAGGCACAGTGGTATTATACACCACATACATTATAAGGGCAGGTAGGTGTCATCAAAGGTTTGTACCCAGTGGTACTAAAGTGGCAATGGTTTGGAGGAGCCAAACTTTCCCACATATAAAAACATAGAAAAATAAAGCCATGCAATTTTGATAAACAAGTAGATAAACATGCATAATTAAAATAGTAGGATAAGGACGTTTGAGAAAGAAGGTGGTTTGCCTATGACCAGCGAGAGGTCCCTGGACTTTCTCTTAGAAAACCATAATACCATAAAATAATAATAACTTCGAGGCTTCCTTCTTCTTGGAGTCACATAGTCGCAACTATCATCGTTATCGAGCAAACATGAATGCAAGCAAAGCACCATTCAATACAAGACAAACAAGCATCAATACATATATAAAACAAAGGATAGTTAATTGATATAAAACAGTAGTTTGCTGGATGATTGGTTTGATGAGATTGGTGAATGACTTTGAGGCACTGGAAGAAGATCCCTTGGGAATTATAGTCTAGAAACTAACTATGAGAAGGGTTTTGGACCGAGAACACAATATGTACGACATTATTGTAAAAAGGATGAGGTATTGATAAAATGAAACCAAAAAACTGGTTTCGCTATTTTATTAATTACCCTTGATTTTTAAAGAATTTTCTAGTGATTAAAACTCTAATTTTAGGAAATAATTCACCAGAAAAGTTATGGAGCACAAAACATTATTTCCTTTGATCATTTGGTAGGATTTTCTGGACTGGTTCACTGAGAGATGGAATAAATTTAAAATATTTAACGGAATGCCCTCAAGAAATTCCCAAAGGCAGTTCTGCAAGGTTTTTGTTCTTTTAACCACAAGTAATCTACATGAGCTTTTGATGTGATTCCAAAGATACAGGTTAGGTATTTAGAATAATTTTCCGTATAAATTTGGATCATTCCATTTGGATAAACAGAACTACTAAGGTGATTTATATAGTGAATTAACTATGCATAGAACAGATAAATTCACCATAAATTAACCAAGGTTAAATAATTTATGGGCTCCTGGGGTTTGATAGATATTGGTGTTCATGTGTACTGGGAGTTGGAATTTGGTCAGTACCAACTATGGTTTAACCTGTACAAATTCCTAAAGGCATAATGATAATCTTTTTTATATTTTTTATAGCCAATATATTGTTCCAATTTGCATGAATCTAAGGCCATGACATAGGTACATGGAAAGAATACTAGGGTCATTTCGTTTTATTCCATTTAGGTTTTTACAACTCCCTGAAATAGTTTATTAGTAGAAAAGATACTTATTAGCATTTTAAATAGTAGAAAATATCTTATAAACTTTATTGTGTGAAATTGGTTCTGCATGTTAGAGGGTTTATCAAGGAACATGTACAAAACTAGATGTATTCGATTTATATGGTTTCCATTTTTGTTTTGTATTAAACCTAGCAGCATAGAATAGCAAATTTGGAAAACAATTAAAAGTTAAATCGAATACAACCCAAATCTAGAAGGGGAGACGGGTCGTAGCGAGGAATTCAGCCCACCCAGGCGGCGGCTTGCGTAGGAGGCTAGTTAGAACTCCCCGGCGGATCCCACCTTCCAGCGACCGAGGATGGCGAAACGGTAGCGGTGGATCTGGGTTGATCGCGTAAGTGAGATCTGACGACGGGGCGTAGTCGTCTTCGTGGGGAAGTGGCAGGCGATGGGAAACCCTAGCAATGACCAGGAGGTTACGGGGGAGATCACCAGCGGCACGGGGCGGCTTCACGGAAGGAGGGAGGCAACATGGCGCTTGACGGCGAACCCAGGGATGGGCGGCAGAGCCGGTGTTGGCTCCGGGAGGAGCCTCGCATGATGACTCCTGCCGATGCACGCTCGGGACCTTGCCGACAAAGCTTCCAGGGAGCCTGCCTGCGAAAGGGAAGGGAACCATTAGCATCAGGGTAAGGTGGTGAGTGTCAAAGGGTGACATGTAGAGGGGTAAGTGCGAGGGAGAGGGAGCTACGCTTAGTTTTTGAGCTATGGTCGGATCTCTTTCTTCTTATTATCTCAAGCAGGATAGGGCATGGGAGAAGCTCTGGAGCTTAGGGGTGGTATATCAGGGGTAGGGGATGACGGTGAGGCCACATGTAGGGGGAGGGGAGAAAGGGAGAGGGCACCTCGGGCTCGAGCTCAACAATGGCCGAAACTCCTATTTCTCTCTCTCTCTCTCTCTCGGGTGGGGAAGAGCAGGAAAGAGGTAGTGTATGGGAGGTAAGGGAGAGGGAAGGGGAAAATGAGCCAAAGGGGAGATCTAGGGTAGCTCCTTGTCTTATAAACAAAGAGGGAGTGGTGTATGGTGTACATGGCCTATGGAGGGCAATTGGGAGGGGTGAAGCCAGGGCTGGTCGTTGTTGTGGGCATGAGAGAGGTTTCTGGTCTAGTTTAGGCCATGGAGGAGGAGTGGTGGCAGCCAAGATATTAAGAGGGGACAAGAATTGATATTCATATGGTGTCTTCTCCTTCTTCCAAGCATAAAAGACAAGGGGAGGGGTGCTACAGTGATGCTACAGTGCTCAGTCGACCAGAGGGGTGAGTGTTGTGTTGTGCAAGCTTTGTTGATCAGGTTGGTGAAGATTTTCTGGTTTTTTGATTAGTGGACTTGATGGCTTTGGTAGATTGCTCAAAGCAAGGGTTATGAAGGAAGTGCACGAATGGGTCCTTGATAAGTTGAGGAAATGGTATTGTTTGTGTTTTTTCCGAAGACCATAAGTCCACTTATTATCCTTTATTCAAAAAGTGCAGATATGGTTTTTAGAAACTCATTTGATATTTTACATTTAACAAGGTTTTCGTTTTGTGGGGGATGGTCCTAAATACCATAACACACATTCGGGAATTTTCCAGGAATTTATTTGGAAGGAAAAGTATTTTTAAGTTGTTATTTCTTGTTTCTGCCTTTTAAGAAAAAGGGCAAAAAGAAATAATGAAGGATTTCAAGAATATTTAATTTTGATTTGGGAAGGTGGAATATGATATATATGCATCAGATGTTCCTTGATTTAGTAAAGTAATCGGAGAAAAACAAACTTGCCTTTATAAAGAAGGTTTTGAGAATTTTGCAAAGAAAGGAATTTAACTAGTTTTAGGTTCCAACTAATTATGGGAATTATTTGGCAAATGGTTTTATCCAAGGTGGATGATGTCAAATGATGTATCTATTATTATCAACCTTGGGTTTTGAAGTTCTATCTTGAAAACGAAAGAAACTAGATGTTGAAGGATCTAGGATTCTGATATTTTTACACCACCTAAACTTGGTTGGATTAGTGACCTCAGACCGCACATTGGTACAAGGGATAGATGGATAGTTAGACCAAGTTATATAGATGATAATGGAAGCAAATTTTAGGCTTGTTTGCATTTGAGATGGTTTAGGAGAGATGGCAAACTTTGTTTAAACTAAGGTTGCCATAGCAGATATGTCATGATGCCTCATAAACTAGGTGGGTTTAAGAAGCACAAGGCTCCAAAGGAAACAAGTGAAGGATGGATTGATAGACCATGGTTAGTAGGTCGTAACCATGCAAGGAGTTGTTCAAGGGGAGGTAGCATAAGGATGTGAGATTCTTCCAAGTTAGGCAAGATGATGAGACTTGCAGAAGAGATTACTTTCTTGATTGTAAAACCATCATGGATGAGTGGGTACAAAAAGGGTTTAGACAAGATCAAGAGTGGGATTTTGTAGTACTACTGATGTACTACAAGATGGTTCAAGTACATTCTCACTAATACACATAGGTTGGAATAGGTGGAGTTCCAAATATTGAATCTAGATAAGGATTCTAGACTTGGCCAAATTGGCAGATTTCTGGGTTATTGACTAGTATGCAAGAGGGAGGCATTTGGAGAGAAAGAAAGGGTCAATCTTCATCATCAAGTGATTTATATTCAAGTATAGGTTGAGTAGAGGGGAGCCATGCTTCTATTGGGTCTTTGGTGAGTTGGATGCTAATACAAAGGATTAGCTGAAGATTGATCTGGTTAAGTAGATTTGAGGGTCACTTGAGTGACTTAAGATGGATCCAAGTTTGGATTCTTGATTTGAGATTGGTGATCTCTAGTACTTGTCGTATCCTAAAGGATGAGCTACTAGATTAGATCTCTCTAGTTCCTAAGCAAAAAAAGGCAATCAGCAGATCAAGGCAATTCATTAGACAGCAGATCAAGGCAATTCATCTTGCTAAACAATCTGATACTACTAAGGTTACCTTTAAGTCTAGCTTGAGGTAGGCATGGGTATCTTGAAGAGGTTGTGATTTGAAGTAAGATAAGTTCCTGTGGGTATTTCTACAAAGATTGTAAAAGAAAGGTTTTAGTAAAGGTTTTGGAAAACCCAGAGATAAGGAGTAGTTGAATGCTTTGTCTTGAAAACATAAAGATATTATATGTAGGTCTATATAGTTTTGTTAAATAGAAACTAATAAAATATTTTGTTTTATCAAAGTCATGTTAGCTCATGTTTGAATTGTGAGAACATTTGAGAATCTAAGCCAAGACATCTCTTTTATAAAATAGTTTTTGTCAACTAGTGTTGAGGTAAGGAGTATATCTTCTAATATACAATCACTGGCATAATCACAATCAAACAATCAACAAACAGTGCAACACTTAACAAGAAAAAGTTGTTTTCCCCTGATTTTTGCCTTTTTGACAACAAATCAGGGTTGCTGAAATTGGGATGTTACAAGTACTAATGTTTCCTATTAATACAATTATAGCATGGGATGTAAACATTTATCATAAACACAAAGATATAATAATAACCACTTTAATATTGCCTCTTGGGCATATCTCCAACAATGTGTATGTTACAACTGCATTTTTGTTTTTCCTAATTTTGTATATTTTATTAGTAGCTTTTTCATTATTTTAGGAGTACTACTTTCTTACTTAGTAGTAAATTACTGCTACTGTTATATGTATGATCAACATCACATAATTGTTTGGTTTTTTTCTCAAACTGTTCCTTATCACTTCAAGGAAAAACTTAACCATTATGCCGATAAGTGGTTACCAGCTTTGTCTATAGGGCATAGGTTTGAGCTTTTCCTGCATAAAAGGGATGATGCTACATCCATAAGAGGGCCATTCGGTTATCTTTTTCAGGACACACAATGTCTCTATCCATGACATGGTGACATTTAGCTTAATCACTGAATATTATGATGAAGAAGATGAAGGAGATCAAAATGAAGGAGATGATCAGTCTATGTTTAGTATGGAAGTACATGCCCCTAATGGTGACATCAAGGGATACCAGACTATTTATGGTATGTGTTTTTTCTCCATCAAATGTATGTATATTAATATTTCCATTTGTGGATCCCTACATTATTTATCCTTTTAATTGTAATTGAATTTTAGAGGATTTAGGGTGGCATTTGTGGATCCCATCATTAGAGGTGTTTTCTATAGCAGTGTTTTCACACATATGTATGCCATTACTGTGGAAGACATGTATGCCATTACATTTGAGATGCTGAAGGATGTAGGCAGAATATGCATGATGATGATGATTTTTTCCATCTCTCTAACATGCAATACTATATTACAAGTCGCAGTGCACTTAATCTAGCTAACAACAACTTTGTGAGTTATTGTACCTAATAAGGACATGGTTTCAATTTTACTTGTGTGTTTATAATTAATAATGTGTTTTTATTATTTCATCATTTTAGGTTAGACCATCAAGCTTTGCACTTGGTTACAACATCCCAAAGAATGGCACATGTTTGTTTCATGGTTATGGCACGAATGGCACAGTTACTATCCAGTACACTATCTTGCGTGGCAGATTGAACCAGATAGTGTTCTCCAATGGTTGGAACCTCTTCTGTAACATGAACCAACTTCAAGGTGGTTTACTAGTGTCTGCGAGGGTGGAAATGATGGAACACTATATTGGCTTGTTCGTGACAAAAATTCGCTAAACCCTCCAAAGAAGACCCTGAATCGTTATTTTGTTTAGCTAGATCTAACATAGGAACTATGTTAGAGATGTTGTGAACAACTATGTTTGAAATATTCAGTGTTGTGAACAACTATGTTTGTAATATAGTCACCTCCCTTGCCTTTTGGTCCTGAATATAACTCGCAAGTTTTAGGATTAACAAAATCTAGAGTGTCCGAATATATCCAGAGTTCTAACTACACAGAATTCATGCAAAAAAGTTTAAATTGGTGAAAAAAGTTTAAATTGATAATAAATTCATATTTGCGTAACCAAATGATCTCACAACGTGAATAAACATTGGAATTAGTCGATTTCTAGACACTTGCACCTTATTGCTATGCAGCAAGCGCATGAACACTAGGATTTGCAATGCCTTTCAGGATAAGATCCAAGGATTGTACTATACCATATATTTTCTTCAATACATATGAACCTAATTCAGTCTTAGGACTTAATTTAACACTAGTATGCATGTATAACCACCTTCGTTTGCCTTTTTGTTCACAATAATTCTCAAATATTAGGATCACCAAAATCCGGAGGGTCCAAATACATGCGGAGAAACCGAATATTTTGTTACGGTAGAGACGGCTATTTTTATGGGCCCGCCTCCTACAGAATCCACCCTTCCAATTAATATCGAGAAATCTCCCACAGGTCGGCTTTCTCTCTTCCATATGCAGTGCTCCCCCCACTGCCCCTAAATCTAGAACGAGGCTACGGCCACGCATCAACGTCGACTGGCTCGCCGATGCCAACACCTCCACCCCCTCCCCTGCTACAATATAAATGGCAACGTCCCATATTTGCAATACTCACTGCCAGGAAAGAATCTTTTCAACTGGCTCACTATTCACTATTCATCTCGAGTACAAGATGGATTTTGATGGCCGCATCTCGTTCACCACTGACAGGTGGACTAACTTCCTCCAAACCGAGCATCGTATCTAGATTGGTCAAGCCATACTCATCACTACGAGGTTGACCACCACGCACAGGGACCTGCATATGATGTTCGTCATCGACATCATCAATGATTTGGCATCCTTGCCGGACTCGTACTTGTAGGAGTGATACTCGGAGGAGTATGTCGTGTGACATTAATAATATTGTTTGCTAGATTATTTTCTAGACCAACTTTGTCAATTGCTAGCTAGTTTCATCTCTATGATAAGTTCTCTAGGCCACCAATCTCATCTTCCAAATCTTTCGATCTTATTGGGCCTCTTCTCTCCCTTAATTACTTCCTTTGTGTAAATATAACCTACAAACAAACAAAGTTTCCCATAGGAAATGAAATTTGAATTAGTCCCTTTAAAATTAGAGACGGCTATAATTTCTAGCCGCCTGAAGGAAGTACTTGGCAGAAAAATATGAAATTTGGATGTTGTTAGAGACGTTTTTCGTTCGCGGCCGTCTGAGGTTAGTACTTGGCGTAAAGATCTAAAAATATTTGGACAAATATTTTAGATTTGTGCCACATTTTTCATTCCCTGCCTGCTGAGGTTAGTATTTGACCCCCACTGTCCAACACAGTTCCTGCCACCGCCCTCCACCACGACCGCCTCCAGTCCCCTGCCACCTCCGGTCCCCTGCGGTGCGGACGCTCTCCATTGCCTCCGAGGACCCCTTCGTCATCTAGTTAGGTATGCGTGAAAACCAAACCCCCAAAAACCTAATGTAGAGCTTCAATTTAGGAATTTTGGCATGGAATTTGCCATTTTGCTTGTCGAATTTAGGGTTCAGGGTTTCCGAGCTATAGAGACATGATGGCGGTGTCGATAGAGCCTCCCCCAGATTCTGGCCCACCTCTTTTCCCCTTGTATACATCTCAAAATCTGCATTTTTATTGATTCTTCATTGTTTGTTTCCCTTCTAGCAATATGGATTTAATTGTCACTTCATTAGTCTGCTTGTTTATTCGATGAATTTCAAATTCTTTGGCTATGTATGCTTTTTATTAATGTACAATAACAAGAACTATGTTTCTGTTTTCAGTCTACTTCATTGTTATATTTGATTGTATTAAAATGCTCAATGTTTTTATCGATTTAACAAATGGGAACCTGCAGTGATCTTGCAATATTGCTCTGTACCGATGGCAGTGTTGCCATTAGCTCTAGCGGTTTTGAATTCCAGTAATCAGAAGAGCCCACTAAGAGGACTGAGATTAGAGGTATCAAAGAACATCAAAATTGTAGTCATCTGTTTTAAATTTGTATATGTTTAGATTGTAGACATAGGAATATTCCACCGTGTTGAAATTTTTATGTGTTATTGCATCAGGGCCTCAACACAAGGGGAACACCTGAATTTCTTTTAGACTGGTGTGAACCCGAATGTCCACCAAAAATCAAGTGCTACGTCTATAGGTTGCCCTATTCATCTGTCGTGCAAGCTGGTAAGATGTTATATTCTTGAACACGTGATCAATAAAGCTACCATGTGATATTTAAACACTTCCAGTAATGAAATGGTGATTCTTTAACTATTTGTATTTGCGTAATCTTTTGGAGCTAAGTTCACAATAAAATATCTAAAGATTCGCCTTGATGAACCAATTGATGTCCATGTTTGGCAAATTAAGAGCAAGAAGTCAAAGATGGTTATGATGAAGATGGGAGCTGGTGGGTCAAATGCAATCTTGACAACTGGATGCGAGAAGGTTGTGAGAAGCTTCAACTTAAAGCAGCATAGCATTGTCCTATATTAGCTTTGATGAAATAGATAATGGAGAGGTATATATTCTGGTTGAGAAACTTCCACCGGGCGGCCCATTACTACTCGGGTACTAATTATGCTTCTTCTATGTATGGACTCCACATTGTATGCGCTGCCATAATGTAATGGCTATATATGTATGGATTTTCACCAACTATTGGGTTAATGTTAATTGTTAATATTGAAGGAAATATGCCCTAGAGGCAATCATAGAGATGATTATATTTCTTATGTATCCATGAGTTATTGTAATATTCCTTGAATATCCATATCAGGCAACTTTTATTGATTGGCAATTATGTGAATTGTTTGTGAAACTCTTTACTTGTATGGTTATTTAAGAGTTGTCCCTAGTCAGAGTTCATGTGAGGACACACGTGAATATTAGACTAGCACATCGATTGGTTGATGACTATGTTTCGCAAGTCATAGACATGAAGATGTCAAACCACTGATGTGGACACATGTTATGAACATGGGGTTGGACTGACCCAACTTGCGACCGGAAATTAGTTGCAGCTCTCTCTCTACACATCGTGTACGTTTTGTCCTTAGACCTGAGATTGTCGCATGTACTTGAGATGTGGATCGACCTACTTTGGGGCTATCAAACGCTGCACCGTAACTGGATAGTTATAAAGGTAGTTTTCAGGTTTGTCCTGAAGCATGCTGCAAGGCATGGTCAATCAAGATGAGATTTGCCCCTCTCTACTTGAGAGAGATATCTCTGGGCCCCTCGAGTGATCGGATCCAGAAATGCATGGCCATGCTACATAAGGTTAAGAGTTAACCTAGTAAAGGGATTCCGAGTTACGGTATCGAGAAAGATAGCTCAGCTTGGAGCTAGACCAAATATCGTGAGGCAAAGAGAAAGACATGTACTAAACCTTGTGATGGTTCGTCCGATATGATCTTTGTATGCGTTTAGGAGTTGGAACGTCTTGCTAGAGGCCGCTACCAACTATTGACAGAATAAGTGTATTCGTGTCATGTATACACGTATATGAACCTATAGGGTCACACACTTAAGGGGCTAGAAGCCTAACGAGTATTGGATCCAAATTAGACCAGGCTTAGGCTACTAATGGGCTGCTAATGTAGAAGCCCACTAGGGACGCCTATATAAGAGAGGGTGGGGCGAGCTGACCAGTGTGAGACCTCAGGCCATTCCACCCAGCCACCACACCTCTCGCCTGTGTTGCACGCGCGGACCTAGCAGTCCGGCGTCTGACGCTTCCACCCTGTACGTGTGGATACCTCGGAGGCGCTGCATCTGTAGCGTTTGGACGAGCCGCGCAAGGGGAGCTTCTCATGGGATGAGGACAAGGAGGAGACGTGGAACGTCGGCACTGCCTCGATGCGCTTCATCAATTCCGCAACTATGCGTCTAGTGGTAATCCCGTGATCTATGACAACAGTAATCCTGGTTTACGCGGTAGAATTTTTTTTAATTTGCGCTAGTGTAGCCTACCTGTATTCCTTCAAATATAAAGGTCTTCTTTTGACTAGCTTCTATAAGTTCTTGAGTTAATCTTTCTATCTAGTCCCTAAATCATGATTATGTGTCATGTCAGCTATGATTGAGTTCGAATTAGCATTTCTGCTATTTAAAATGGTCTACACACACTGGAGATGATCTCTTTAAAAAGTAGCTTCAAGGCACACTTGTTCTAGAGACAGTCTTTGTTAGAATCCAACTCAGGTCACCTTACTATTCGAGATGGTCCATAGTATAGGCCATCTGAGGTTGAAGAGTTCTTCCAAGCGGTCAGGAATATTTCCCATCTCCAGCCCATAGATGTTAGAGATGTTTGCCTTTTGGAAAAGTCTAAGGTCGCGTATCTTAGAGCCGGAAAGAAAAAACGGCTCAGGTGGTGTGCTCTTATAAGCTATACGCTTGATCTAGAACAAGAAACCGTCTGAGGCATATGGGAAATTGACGTCTCTAAGTAGCGAGTTTGTACTAGTGACACCAGGCAGCGCATGGGGATTAGGCAGAAGAAGCCGTCACGGGGACCGCTCCACCACCAGGAAAGAGCCTAGCTTCCGACTATGATCTCCAACCCAGGGACGCCATGCCTCCGTCTTGCAACAATTGCCAGATTATCCCAATCCCAGAGGTCATGTGCGCAATCACGATGGCCCGACAAGGCCGTGAGGACCGCATCGTCGAGGAGATCACCAGGGTAGGCCAAGAGAACCATGCCGCCATGGCCAACGGCAGGGAGGTGAAGAGCAATGGATGCCTTGTGTTCACCAAGGAGGTGATGACTATGTCATGGACAACTGGTTTCCTTTGGGGCTTAAGGACACTACCTTCACCAAGCTGATGAACCTGCCAGAGGATTCCCTCGACTCGTGGCCTGAGCTCTATGCACTCTTCATCGCCAACTTCAAGGGGACCTACGAGCACCCCACGCCTACTACAACAGTTCAGCTAGGTCTGCAACAAGACCCAAGATCTCCGACTTCAACATCAACGCCGCCTTCTCGGAATGCGTCACGTACATCAGGATGTGGGAGAAAATTGGTATGCACGAGGAAAACCTTACCATTGTGGAGGAACTCTTCATCATGTCGGAAAAGTGTGCCAAGGTGGAGGCCAGGCGCGTGTTCGACCTTGTCAATTAAGAATCCATGCTTAAGTCCTTGAGCTCCACTAAGAGAAAGATCAAGGATGCCAAGCGGATGTCCCCGACCATCCTTGAGGGAAGAACCTGAGTGGAAGAGCTCTCGCGAGGGTGATAGAGAAGGAGAGCATGATGATCGCCCGTAGTGCATCTTCCACAAGTAGCATGGGCACGGTGTCGATGACTGTTATGAGCTCAAGAAGTTACGTGACCAATGTAGCGGTTATAGGAAGGGGAGGCAAGGCGGTGAGTGCAACAATGGCCACAATGGCCATCAAGGTGGAGGGCACTGGAACAACAACAACCACGGTGGCAACGATGGCTGCAACAGGGCCACCAGCCTAACGCTACATAGCATGATCATTACACTATCGAAAAGGTCCACACCAAAGAAAACACTAGGGCTACTAGGAAACCAGGGGTATCATCGTCTGCATCCTCGACGATTCTTAGGTGCCAGCGTCTAACCTCTACTTCAATTAGCTCACTCGCGAGGTCGCCTCCGCCCGATCCGGGTGTCATGTCATGGTTTTCGACACCGGGGTATGTCCCCTTAGATGTTCGACCAGGGGTGAAATGTCTTGTGAGCGGGGTCGATAAACTAAGAAAACATAATCACACATAGAGAGACGCGTAATGTCTGTGAAATATAGCCATCCACATCCACATTTAAACTAGATATTATTCATACTTTTGATGAAATATCTCTCTAAATCCTGCCACTAATGCCTGATGATCAAAGGGTTATGCAATCCTGTCTTTCCATTTTTCCATGTACAGGAAATGATGTTTGATGATGGGAATCACAACATTAAAGTCAAAGATACGATATTTCCAACAACTCAAAGAAACCAGGGGCCGTGAAGAGGAACCAGTACCTTTAACGACCGACTATACGCTGGGGATAAAATTATGTCTATATAGTTTCAACCGTATAGTTTCCACCGGCACCGCTAGGTCAAAGAGAACAACTTTCATGAAGGGAACCCTATATAAAGAGACCTCTCGTGATGAGAAATGAGAGCTACAGACGAGAATCGAAGAGAAGAGAAAAACCGTCGGAGGAATAGATCTAGATCCAATCTCAAAACCCTTTTAAACCACCATAGCCATACTCCACCACTTGTAATAGTAGATCTCATCTCCAATTGGTGACATTGTAAGAATATTACTATACATATCATGATTTCCATTACAATGTTTATGATTGTTGATCTCATCTCTATGTGTGAATAATTCTCCTTGGGCTAAGGGCTTCGGCCTAGCCATGTAGTTTTGTGCATGTTATTTATCATAGATGGGATTGTGTATTAGTTTGTATGATATGATGATTATTGTATCATCTCTTGCCTCAATATAAGGACTTGTCAGGTACCCAAGACCCCAAGGATTGATCAAGGTATAGGGAGTGTGAGTAATGATTAATCTGCAGGATAGGAACCCCAATGATAGAGAGGGTAGTACGGCTGTATGTGAGGTATTTACTTGGGATTAATGGTGATGTCACGGCGCATATCATTAGATCTCTTTCTTATATGGATGAGACTAATAGGCTATTGCTATAAGCGTTTGCGGAGGCAATAGCAGTTACGGATGCACTGCCCACATATAATTATCTTGCTCTAATGATTACATGCATACTTTATTATTATCTTTTATTCCCATCAGATGTTTTTCATAGCTACAGGTGAAACCGAATGCCCCATGCCAGCTCTCCATCATTGACAACAACAAAAGATCGCAAACTCTTGTTCCGGTAAAACACAAAAATAATTCTAAAACTCCCGAAGGTCCGTTAAAGTAACTTCACCACGCTTTCTGCTTCCCGAGGATTCGATAACCTAGGTCTACTAGGGAAAATAGCTATACTACATCTGAAATCCGGATCGAAGGTATTAAAGCAATGTCTTTTTATCTAGGTTGAGGTCCGGTGTGATCGAATCCCTATGTCCTGCAACTATCCAGCATCTGATTATCACAATACTTTACATTTGTTTTTCGTTTTCTCATTTGACCCAGGCCTCCTTTTATACGGTTAAGGGGACACCACAAGGGTCGGAGGACACACGATGACAAGGGCTCAGCCAGGCGTCGCTATTGACTCGCAATGTGGCCTAGCAGCCCTGCTTTTGTGCCATATGTCGCTTAATGGGCGATGGCGGACTGGTGTCGGACTTGACTTAACCGGGCCTTTGTCTCCGGCCAGTTACCCTAGACGGGGTTGTTGGCGGGGTGTAGGCGAAGCCTTGTGTGCATGTCAACCACGTGTTGGGAGATTATTGCCGTGGGGCGATGCATGGTCTTGACTCTTCCGCTGGATCAATGTGCAGTCTGCAGCAGGTCAGGCGTTGCAGGACAACTTTCTATCTTTGTCTCCAGGAGCCCGTCCATTCCGGGAGGAAGTGTAACATCCCAAAAATCATGATTTCAAAGTTTGCATATCATCCATACATTCATAATCATTTTAGGATCATTTTCAATGTCATTTCAAAACAAAAGCATTTGAATGCCTATTATTTTATGTAAGCAAGGCATTGGCCCAATGCTACTCTCTAGTATGAGATTATTTTTTTAAACCAAAGATATTTGATCCTATGGTTGATTTATGTTATCCAAAGCTTGGACAAAGATTTCAAAACAAAGTATAAATTTAAAACCATTTTTATGTCTTTACTAAGCAATTAATAAAGGCATTGTTTATTTTAAAATACCAATGTGCCAAATTATTTTCAAGTGTACAACATTGTTCTGCAGCCAATTGTGTACTAGTTTCACTTTACAAAAATCCAGAAGTGGTTTGAATTCAAACTCATTTGAAACTCATTTGAATTTGGTTCCTAAAAATCAAAATAGAAATAGAAAAGGATTAATGAAATGGAAATGGGCTGGCGCCAGCATTTCGGCCCAACAGCAGAACCAGCCCACCCGAGGTTTCCCTTCTCCCTCTGTTTCTCAATGCAGCCGCACGCACCCTCTCACTGACGCTCCGACCCCACCTGCCCCGTCAGCATCGTCCCCAATCACCGCGCGTCCGACCCGCTCCGTCGTTACCTCGCCGCAGTGACGCCACGAATTAAATCGTCTTAATTCCCATTGATTCCCTACGTGATATTCGCCCTGGCTCCGGCTACAAAACCCCCTCTCCACCCTGCATCTTTCCCCTTACTTCCCTCACTCGCTCCGCCACCAGGCTGCTCGCATTCGAGCTCAAACCACCGCGGTACCGACGACCTCCGGCGGCAAATTCCGGTGAGCCCTCTCCTCTCCTTCGCTCTTGGTCATGCTAGCACATTCCCTGCATCCTTGCACATGGTTTGACACCGCTGCTGTGTGCTAGGACAACCCCGAGCGTCGGCAACGTCGACGACTGAGCGAGCCCGATGAAGCACTCAACTCTGGCGAGTTATTCTGGTTAGTTCCAAGCAGGCCTTGCCCTCTCTTTGTTACCCGCGTGATCAGCATCTCTTCCCGCATCTGACGCACTGCTCCTTTTCCTCTGGCATGATCTACATTCGTGGCAACATCGACGAACAGTCGTGCCCGACGCCTTCATGAACTCCGGCGATCAATCACTGAAGACTTCGAGCGCCCCTCTGCCAACGAAGACCACCTTGAGCTTCAGCATCATCACACAAACACGGTGAGCTACCCCACTGCCCTTCTCTCTTCCTGTAACGCCGACGACATCACCGTCTGATCGCGGCACCGCCAGCCACCGCCGCAGCGCCGCTGACTTATGGTTCATTTGCTGTGGACCGTTAGATCTAGATCGGGCGTGTAGGAATAGATCACTTAAACTAAGAGGTAAGTTAGATCTGGGTCGTGTGCAGTTAGTTAGATCCAACAGCCCGTGAGCGTGATCCAGCGTGAACCGGTACCGTCCAATCAGGAGCTGCCGCGTGGCCTGTGTTTTGTTTTAAAATCTGAAATTAGATCTACTAGTTGTTCAAACTTGCAAAATTCATAACTTTTGATCCACACGTTCAAATTTTGCAAATTTTATATCATTATAATCAGGAGAAGGAATTCTACCCAATTATGCACTTTTTTTAATAAATTGCATCTGTAAAATGGGTTGTTTTTGCAGAGACATTTCTAAGCTTATTTTGTATATAAAAATTGTATGGAAAATGGTCTAGGGGCCAAATTAATTTTATTTAGCGTATAATTTTTTAGTTTTTGATTCAGTACTGTTTCACTTGTCTTGTTTGATTTAGAAAAATCATCACATGGCATTTGCATGCATTCATATATTTTTGCTTGTATATTTTTGATATGTGAATTTGGTGCTATCATTTTATGTGTAGATTTTGGTGCTAATAGTGATTGTGGTTGTGAAGATTGTTGCTACTCCCCCAACTACCAAGGAAAGTGGTGCTTCATATTTTTGTCCCAATATTTTGACTCTGCGTTAGAAATATTTTGTATAGGGATTGCATGAATATTTTGCTAAGTATCTATATGTTATGCTTGGGAAATCCTAGTAGTTCTGGAATTGGTAGTGTTTTCTCTAAGTTAAGATACTTTCTATAACATGCTTAGCCTAGCTAGTAGCAACCAAGGGTGGAATATATATACATGCTATGGAAAATATTTCTAAGTCTTTGACTTATGTTTTGCTTAATAAAAAAACTAAGTGAATAAATCACCTGGGTGGAATGGAAAGAATGGTTTGTGTTGAGTGGTTACACAAGGCCCATTTCTATGGTTTACCTTGTGTATCTCACTTGTGGAATGCCACCCAGGAACAAAGGGATTTGAGATGCCAAATGTTAAGAAGCTTCTAGTGCAGCCACATGCCATTATGGGTTCTGCCTGGATCATATAAGTTGCAATAACTTAGCCATTTGGACCGTTGGTGTTAGTGGGATGATAGGTTGGAATGCGTCCATTTGGTCTAAGGGAAGGCTTCTGAAAGGTCCTGTCTTGGTGAAAATCAAGTCTTGTGGGGAAAGTGCACAACCTCTGCAGATGGAAGAAACTGAGTACTTAGCCATGTCCTCATCACAACCCCTAATCATCATCCAGATGGAAGCTATCAAGAATCTCCTCATCCCAATTTTCTAAGTAAAACTTGTGGTTGAACAAGGGTGAAGGTTCACCAATTTCTATTGGTGGTTCCTTGGGAAAGTTTTTGCCAAACAAAAACTTAGTGTTTTTCAACTGATAGGTAAAACCTATTTTGATCAAAGAAAGCCTAAGATACACTTAGCTAAATTCATGTTGTAACTAGATGCTAATAGTTTACTAAGGTATCACTTGCCAATACCAATGTATTGACCCACTATGGCTGTAACTTATGATGTTGCAGGTTACTTTGATGATGATTAGGGGTTATGAGTCTACACTCAACATGCTTGCCTGTGGCACATGAAGATGAAGACTTCTATTTTATATTGTTAAGTTAAACTCTTGTACTAGCCTATGACTATGGAGTTGTAAAAGACTATGTTATCTCTGGAATGACGATGTAATAATGACCTTTGTTTTTGTTTACTTCATCTTAAACTGTGGATGCTAGCAATTGATCCAGGGACTAGCATTGCAATCACAAGGATCTTTACCTTTATAAAGGTGGGATCTTACAGATGGTATCAGAGCACTGTGTTGCCTGTAGGATTATGACCCTAGGATTGGATTAGAAACCACTAAGGAAATTTTTTCAACAACTTCCACACTTGTCTTTTCCTTCTCGTAAACTTTTCTAATCTTCTTTCTCATCTCTGTTTGTAGATGAACAACATCAACGAAGCCGTGAGGAAGGGACCACTCATGACCATGACCTTGGAGTGTGAGACAGAATTCCCCAAGGCCCTCAAGGACCTCATGGTTGCCATGGGGATACATGGTGCAGCTGTGTACAAAGGATTCCCCGTGATGGATGAAGGAGTAGAGTACTGGTGGGTGCAACTTCACTTGTACAAAAACAAGGAAGACAACCACAAGGAATCAGGATTCTGCATGGTCACCAACTCAGTAATGCACACGACATTCTTTGACTCTGCATGAAATGCAGCATGGAATGCTATCAAGGAGCTTGGTGATAGACTCAAGTGCAGAATGCTCAACACTCAAAATGACCTTAGGGAAGAAAATAAGCATACCCAAGAGTTAGAGGCTACCAACCAACGTTTAAGAGAGGACATCATAGACTTAGCAATGGAGTCATGTGATCAGGATCGACAGATTGCCTCTAGGGATGCCCTGTTAGCCAACTTGGCAAGTGAGATGGGGTTGTAATGTACTTCGTTAGTTGGACCACCACACTTATCGTTTTATTTCCAAAAAATTTATCTAAGTTATGTTGAACCTTTGATGCTTGTAATGGATTTGTGTATGCCATGACTTGTGTGATTGTTGCCAAAGATATGCTTGTGATACTTTGTCTTGTGATTTTCTCTATTGATGTTGATTCTAACTTTTCTCTATCTTATAAAAATAGATGCTTGCTGTTATTATCAACACAGCCGAAGAGTTCAAGGGAACTCGTTTTGGCACTCGTCTTATTGAGCTCACTAGCGTTCTCAACCTTTCGCTCCCTAGCATCATGACGCTTCCCCTCACCAAGTTTGAGAGGAAGGACCTTTGGGGCTTCAGAGTCACTCAGCCCGGACACCAGACAGAGCCGACCACGGAGACTATCACCTTCAAGTTGATGCATGACGACAAGGAGAAGGGATTAGTTATAGTTATGCAGGAGTTGCTTGGGCGTCTGGTAGGGAGACACTCCAGAGAGCTTAGAGGTCTTTACTTTCACCCCTTTGGGAGACGCGACGAGGAGGGTGAGGCTATTGAGTTCGAGGATGCTGCTAGAGAGACGGTGGAGCCGATTCGCCTGTACCTTCAGGACCTAGAGGTTCTTATTAGGCACCTAGATACTGATAGGACCAACGTCTTGCTTAGCAATGACGAGCTCTAGGTGCAGCTTCGTGAGAAGGACAAGCTCTTCGCGGAACAAGACGAGATAGTCAAGGAAATGGAGGCCAAGTTTGAGAGCCAGGACACGAAATTCAAGAGCCAGGTGAAGAGAGTCCAAGACCGGAACAAGAAGATCCGGGAGATGAAAGAAGAACTGGAGGCCAAGGACTTCGAGCTCGAGCACCATCAGGGTGTGATTGAGAGACTCCACTCACAGAAGAGGGCTCTTAGGGCCAAGAGAGAGGCCTTGACTACCAATGTCAAGGAATACAAGACCGCTATGGAGAATGCAGGTCTTACACTTGTTGATGAGGAGGTTGATGCAGAGGAGTAGTGATGACTACTCATTTATATTTCATTTACCATGCTTATGATTACTGAGTCGCAATGACCATCCAACATGTGGCTAGCTTGCTATGGTGTGTTTATTTTTACAAACTTGTTGTTTACGTCGTTTGAACTTTAAGTTATTTTGATGCTTGTTTTGGTGATTGTCTATGTGATGTATTGTGCATGTTAAGCATCTATGGGTATCTCATTCTTATCCTTATGAAAACCACAGATGCCTCCTCGACGTGCCAACCCCAACCCAAACAACAACAATGTCACCCCCGAGATTGATGCAGCCTGTCCTACGGATGCGCCTACATCCCCGCCAACTAGTCCCCCAAGTGGACCGATGACCCGTGCTCGAGCCAAGCTCCTACAAGCTAAGGTTAACTCGCTCCGCTCCTCGTGTGATTTCAATACATCCTTGGATGGCTTGCTACTTCATGCCCAAACCCTGTGCATTCTCAGCTATGAACCCAATGAAGCATCGCCAAGGGAGGGACCAAAGGCTACCCGAGGAGATCCGCCAGAGCAAACCAGCGCCAGGCCCGACGGACCGATCTCCTCGCCGGAACTCCCGGCGACCGGCCCGGTCAACCGGCCTCCACGCCGACAATCCCGGCGGCGACCGGAATCCTCCGGCGACAACCGAAAGCACCTTTTGTAAGGCTTTCCGGTGGGCGACCGGAAATGTCGGCGGTGAACAGAATTTCCGGCGACCACGCCGGCACCGCCGGACCCCTCGCCGGAAACCCCCAGATTCAAGTCAACATTCGGGCTGGGCCCGTGTAACTCCTTATTTCGCCTAGTTTTTACCCTTTTCGTGCCTAAACTACCCCTGTTTATGTGGATGGCCTATAAATAGCCCCCACCCCCTATTGTAAACCCTAGACTTGGATAATTATAGTTGAGGACACCCCTTTGAGGATCTATCAACTATTTGTCTCATGCTCCTACCAAGGAGCACCAAATTATCCACAACCTCTTGGATTTTTCCTAGCGCATTCAAGTTGTACAAGTCCTTGGGATCTCGGTGTCTCGTGCCCAAGTAGTCAAGATCTCACCAAGCTCCTCACCCCCGTTGTTGGCCGTGGAGAGAGAGCTTCGCCCAACACCGATCCTAGGGATTATGTTGGACCGGTTGCCACCGGCGTGAACTATCGGTTTGTATCGTGTTTTCGTGTGTGTGAGTTCATCGAGTTATTCGCGTGTGTGTTCGTGGGTTTCATCCCCTTCCCCCTTCCACCGCTTTAACCTTGTTTCCCATGGAATTCGTAAGATCGGGCCACCCCAAGGGGGCACCCCTAACAGAGATGCAACAGCTGATGACAGCACAGGCACAGCTGATGCAGATGACCACTTTTATGCAGAATCAGAACAACAACAACAACAACAACAACAACAACAACAACAATCAGAACAATCCACCAGGATTTGACATGCTCAGCAGATTCCTAAGACTGAGGCCTACAAAGTTCTCAGGAACTACTGATCCCATGGTGGACAATGATTGGCTACGTTCGGTGAACTAGGATTTGGTAACTGTCGGCTGCACCGACGAAGAGAAAGTCAGGTTTGCAGCACATCTGTTGGAAGGACCAACAGCCACTTGGTGGGATAACTTCCAGATCACCACTCCCATTGAGGATGTGACATGGGCTATCTTTGAAGATGGATTACGTACAGCTCACATCTCATCCAGAGTGATGAATTTGAAGAAGAAGGAGTTCCATAACCTAAAGCAGCATCACCGCAGCGTGGCTGAATATATTGAGGAGTTGAACAATCTGGCGCGATATGCACCGGATGAAGTTGATATTGATGCCAAGAGGAAAGAGAAATTCCTCGAAGGACTGAATGATGAACTGAATCTGCAGTTATCTGTGGCCTATGTCCCCACTTACCAATCACTTTGTGACAAGGCTACCATCTTGGAGAACAAGATGAAACAGGTTGAAAGCAGAAAGAGGAAGCACAGCTTTGACAAGCACAGCTCGGGATCGTCTCACAAGCGTTCCCATCACTATGATAGTGGGAGTTCTGGATCCCACAAGCATGGAAAACACAACAACCACCACAGCCACAACCGCCATCATGACAACAAGCATCACCGTAGTCATCATAACGACAAGTACAAGAACCACAAGGGTGGATACAAGAGCCACCACAATGGAAGTGGAAGTGGTAGTGGAAGCCAGCCTGTCAAGAAGGATCTCAGTCAGGTTGAATGCTTCAATGTAAGAAGATGGGGCATTATGCAAATGAGTGCCCAGAAAAGAAATTTGAAGGTGCCAACAAGCCCAACCCTTTCCAGAAGGGACATGTGAACCACATCAACATGGAAGAGATATATGAGGAACCTGATGCTGTGGCTAGTAAGTTCAAACGCAATTCTGTTCCAGCACTTGTTCTTTTTGATACTGGCGCATCGCATTCATTCATATCAAGAGCATTTGTTTATAGAAATGAACTTCCAGTTGAAACTATTGGGTGTCCTATAAAAGTACGTTCTCCTGGTGGAGAAATGATAGTGAACTCAGGATGTCATGACCTAGTCATAGAGTTTGGGAAGTATAAGTTTCCCGTTAATTTGATAATTCTAAATTCCCAAGGATTGGATGTCATTTTGGGAATGGACTGGATGACTAAGTACAAGGGAGTGCTAGATTGTGCCAATCATACTGTCACACTCACAACCCCGGATAATAAAAGGATTAGATTCAAGACTAACTTTGAATCAAAAGGGAGTAAGCTAAATTCTCTTAAAGGGGTTAGCGTAGACAGTGTGCCAATTGTGAGTGAATATCCGGATGTGTTTCCAGAAGAATTGCCGGGAATGCCACCAGATAGAGATGTGGAATTTCTGATTGACTTGCTGCCAGGATCAGGACCAATAGCAAAAAGACCTTATAAGATGTCAGTTGATGAGGTGAAAGAACTCAAGAAACAACTTGGAGAACAGTTGTGGAAAGGATTTATTCAACCAAGTTCTTCATCTTGGGGAGCACCAGTCTTGTTTGTGGAAAAGAAAGATAGAAGTCAAAGGTTATGCATATATTATCGTTCACTCAATGAGGTGACTATCAAGAACAAATATCCTTTGCCCAGAATCAATGACTTGTTTGATCAGCTAGAAGGAACCTGTGTGTTCTCAAAGATTGATCTCCGGTCAGGTTATTTTTATCTTAAGATAAGAGAGCAAGACATACCTAAGACAGCTTTCACCACTAGGTATGGATTGTATGAGTACACAGTGATGCCATTTGGTTTGACCAATGCACCAGCTTACTTCATGAATATGATGAACAAGGTGTTCATGGATTTCCTTGACAAGTTTGTTGTCGTTTTTATCGATGACATTTTGATCTACTGCAAGAGCAAAGAAGAGCATGAAGGACATTTGCGTTTGATACTTGAGAAGCTTAGAGAGCATAAGTTGCATGCTAAATTCAGCAAGTGTGAATTCTGGTTGAATGAAGTTGGATTTCTTAGACACATTGTATCAGGAGATGGTGTAGCATTTGATCCCGTAGAAGTGTCAGCTGTAACTGAATGGGAATCTCCTAAGTCAGTGAAGGAAGTTCGTAGTTTCCTTGGCTTGGCAGCATACTATAGAAGATTCATTGAGAATTTCTCCAAGGTAGCTAAGCCAATGACGGAGTTACTAAAGAAAGACTAGAAATTTGCTTGGACTGAAGGATGTGAACTCAGTTTCCAGGAATTGAAGAAGAGACTAGTGACAGCACCAGTCCTATGCCTGCCAGATTTGGAGAAGGATTTCCATGTGTATTGTGATGCATCTCATCATGGATTAGGTGCAGTTCTAATGCAAGAAGGGAAAGTTGTGGCTTATGCCTCGAGACAACTCAAAACTCATGAAGTAAATTACCCTACTCATGATTTGGAGTTAGCCTCTGTTGTCCATGCACTTAAAACATGGAGACATTATCTTTTGGGAAAGCGATGTGAAGTGTTCAGATATCACAAAAGTTTGAAGTATATCTTCACTCAGAAAGAAATCAACATGAGACAAAGAAGATGGCTAGAACTCATCAAGGACTTTGACTTGAGTTTGCAATACCACCCCCGTAAAGCAAATGTTTTAGCGGATGCACTAAGCCGTAAAGTATTTGTGAATGGCCTTACCAAGGGAGAGTTGCCAGATGATCTGTGTGCCCAATTTAGAGACCTTAGATTGGAGATTGTGCCTGAAGGACATCTCATGTCATTGGATGTTCAACCCAAGGAAGCCCAAAACACGGACAAGGAAATTGAAGAGATTAAGGAAAAGATTGGCAAAGGAAAAGCCAAAGGATTCCGTGAAGACGAACAGGGTACTTTATGGTATGGAAAACGTATCTGTGTTCCGCAAGATCCGGAGCTTCGGAAAATGATTTTACAGGAAGCACACAATTCACCATATTCCATTCATCCGGGTAACACCAAAATGTACATGGATATGAAGGAAAGATTTTGGTGGAATAATCTCAAGAAAGACATCGCCGAACATATTGCTTTGTGTGATGTATGTAGTAGAGTGAAAGCGGAACATCAGAAACCACCAGGATTGCTACAACCACTACCTATTCCTGATTGGAAGTGGGACAAGATTGGCATGGATTTCATCACCAGATTGCCAAGGACCAGGTCAGGATATGATTCTATTTGGGTAGTAGTGGATCGCCTCACTAAAGTGGCTCATTTCATACCCGTGAAGACAACCTATACAAGTGCTAAGTTGGCCAAGATCTATATGAATAGGATTGTGTGTCTGCATGGAGTACCCAAGAGTATTGTGTCTGATAGGGGAACCCAATTCACTTCTCATTTTTGGAAGCAACTACATGAATCATTGGGAACAAGATTGGAATTCAGTACTGCTTTTCATCCCCAGACCGATGGACAGACAGAAAGGACCAACCAGATTCTAGAGGATATGTTGAGGGCATGTGCCCTAGACTATGGAGCTAGTTGAGATGAAAGTCTGCCTTACGCGGAATTCTCTTATAACAACAACTATCAAGACAGTATTGAGATGGCACCGTTTGAGTTTCTCTATGGAAGGAAGTGTACCACCCCATTACTATGGAATGGTGAGGGAGAAAGAAACTTTTTCGGGCCAGAACTAATCAAAGAGGCTGAAGAGAAAGTCAAGCTAGTAAAGGACAGATTGAAGATAGCACAGTCCCGACAGAAGATCTACGTAGATCCTAAGCGTAGAGAAGTCACCTATGAGGTGGGTGATAGAGCTTATCTTAGACTGTCACCACTTCGTGGAGTGAAGAGATTCGGAGTCAAAGGAAAATTAGCCCCAAGATATGTTGGACCATTCAAGATTCTGAGTCGTAAAGGAGAAGTAGCTTATGAGATTGAATTGCCAGAATCATTGTCTGCCGTTCACAATGTGTTTCATGTGAGTCAGCTAAAGAAATGCCATACAGAGATGGAAGAGACTTCTTTGAAGGATACCATACCTTTGGAGGAGGTCCAATTGGAAAGTGATCTCACTTATGAGGAAAAACCTATCAAGATTCTTGAGAATATAGAAAGAGTTGCTCGGACAAAGACTAGCAAATTCTGCAGAGTTCAATGGAACCATCATATGGAAGAAGAAGCAACATGGGAAAGAGAAGATGACCTTCGGAAAGACCACCCTAACCTATTTTCTAGCCAATCCGAATCTCGAGCGTGAGATTCACCTTAAGGGGGTTAGATTTGTAACATCCCAAAAATCATGATTTCAAAGTTTGCATATCATCCATACGTTCATAATCATTTTAGGATCATTTTCAATGTCATTTCAAAACAGAAGCATTTGAATGTCTATTATTTTATGTAAGCAAGGCATTGGCCCAATGCTACTCTCTAGTATGAGATTATTTGTTTTTAACCAAAGATATTTGAACCTATGGTTGATTGATGTTTTCCAAAGCTTGGACAAATATTTCAAAACAAAGTATAAATTTAAAACCATTTTTATGTCTTTACTAAGCAATTGATAAAGGCATTGTTTATTTTAAAATTCCAATGTGCCAAATTATTTTCAAGTGTACAACATTGTTCTGCAGGCAATTGTGTACTAGTTTCACTTTACAAAAATCCAGAAGTGGTTTGAATTCAAACTCATTTGAATTTAGTTCATGAAAATCAAAATAGAAATAGAAAAAGATTAAAGAAATGGAAATGGGCTGGCGCCAGCATTTTGGCCCAACAGCAGAACCAGCCCACCCGGGGTGTCCCTTCTCCCTCTGTTTCTCGCCGCAGCCGCACGCACCCTCTCACTGACGCTTCGACCCCACCTGCCCCGTCAGCATCGTCCCCAATCACCGCCTCCGACGTTACGTCACCGCAGTGACGCCACAAATTAAATTGGCTTAATTCCCATTGATTCCATGCGTGATCTTCGCCCTGGCTCCGGCTACAAAACCCCCCCTCCACCCTGCATCTTTCCCCTTACTTCCCTCACTCGCTCCGCCACCAGGCTGCTCGCATTCGAGCTCAAACCACCGCGGTACCGACGACCTCCGGCGGCAAATTCCGGTGAGCCCTCTCCTCTCCTTCGCTCTTGGTCATGCTAGCACATTCCCTGCATCCTTGCACATGGTTTGACACCGCTGCTGTGTGCTAGGACAACCCCGAGCGTCGGCAACGTCGACGACTGAGCGAGCCCGATGAAGCACTCAACTCTGGCGAGTTATTCTGGTTAGTTCCAAGCAGGCCTTGCCCTCTCTTTGTTACCCGCGTGATCAGCATCGCTTCCCGCATCTGACGCACTGCTCCTTTTCCTCTGGCATGATCTACATTCGTGGCAACATCGACGAACAGTCGTGCCCGACGCCTTCATGAACTCCGGCGATCAATCACTGAAGACTTCGAGCGCCCCTCTGCCAACGAAGACCACCTTGAGCTTCAGCATCATCACACGAACACGGTGAGCTACCCCACTGCCCTTCTCTCTTCCTGTAACGCCGGCGACATCACCGTCTGATCGCGGCACCGCCAGCCACCGCCGCAGCGCCGCTGACTTATGGTTCATTTGCTGTGGACCGTTAGATCTAGATCGGGCGTGTAGGAATAGATCACTTAAACTAAGAGGTAAGTTAGATCTGGGTCGTGTGCAGTTAGTTAGATCCAACAGCCCGTGAGCGTGATCCAGCGTGAACCGGTACCGTCCAATCAGGAGCTGCCGCGTGGCCTGTGTTTTGTTTTAAAATCTGAAATTAGATCTACTAGTTGTTCAAACTTGCAAAATTCATAACTTTTGATCCACACGTTCAAATTTTGCAAATTTTATATCATTATAATCAGGAGAAGGAATTCTACCCAATTATGCACTTTTTTTTTAATAAATTGCATCTGTAAAATGGGTTGTTTTTGCAGAGACATTTCTAAGCTTATTTTGTATATAAAAATTGTATGGAAAATGGTCTAGGGGCCAAATTAATTTTATTTAGCGTATAATTTTTTAGTTTTTGATTCAGTACTGTTTCACTTGTCTTGTTTGATTTAGAAAAATCATCACATGGCATTTGCATGCATTCATATATTTTTGCTTGTATATTTTTGATATGTGAATTTGGTGCTATCATTTTATGTGTAGATTTTGGTGCTAATAGTGATTGTGGTTGTGAAGATTGTTGCTACTCCCCCAACTACCAAGGAAAGTGGTGCTTCATATTTTTGTCCCAATATTTTGACTCTGCGTTAGAAATATTTTGTATAGGGATTGCATGAATATTTTGCTAAGTATCTATATGTTATGCTTGGGAAATCCTAGTAGTTGTAGAATTGGTAGTGTTTTCTCTAAGTTAAGATACTTGCTATAACATGCTTAGCCTAGCTAGTAGCAACCAAGGGTGGAATATATATACATGCTATGGAAAATATTTCTAAGTCTTTGACTTATGTTTTGCTTAATAAAACAACTAAGTGAATAAATCACCTGGGTGGAATGGAGAGAATGGTTTGTGTGAGTGGTTACACAAGACCCATTTCTATGGTTTACCTTGTGTATCTCACTTGTGGAATGCCACCCAAGAACAAAGGGATTTGATATGCCAAATGTTAAGAAGCTTCTAGTGCAGCCACATGGCATTATGGGCTCTGCCTGGATCATATAGGTTGCAATAACTTAGCCATTTGGACAGTTGGTGGTAGTGGGATGATAGGTTGGAACGCGTCCATTTGTCTAAGGGAAGGCTTCTGAAAGGTCCTGTCTTGGTGAAAATCAAGTCTTGTGGGGAAAGTGCATAACCTCTGCAGATGGAAGAAACTAAGTACTTCGCCGTGTCCCCGGTAATGGACAACTTGAGCATCAAGACATGGAAGCTATCAAGAATCTCCTCATCCCAATTTTCTAAGTAAACTTGTGGTTGAACAAGGGTGAAGGTTCACCAATTTCTATTGGTGGCAAAAACTTAGTGTTTTTCAACTGATAGGTTAAACCTATTTTGAGCAAAGCAAGCCTAAGCTACACTTAGCTAAATTCATGTAGTAACTAGATGCTAATATTTTACTAAGGTATCACTTGCCAATACCAATGTATTGACCCACTGTGGATGTAACTTATGATGTTGCAGGTTACTCTGATGATGATTAGGGGTTATGAGTCTACACTCAACATGCTTTCCTATGGCACATAAAGATGAAGACTTCTATTTTATATTGTGAAGTTAAACTCTTGTACTAGCCTATGGCTATGGAGTTGTAAAAGACTATGTTATCTCTGGAATGACGATGTAATAATGACCTTTGTTTCTATGTACTTCATCTTAAACTGTGGATGCTAGGAATTGATCCAGGGACTAGCATTGCAATCAAAGGGATCTTTACCTTTATAAAGGTGGGATCTTACAGGAAGACCCTCATATCTTCTCAGGGAAACCTCCCCGGGCCTCCAGGTTAGACAGGCCACGGGGCGCCCGGCCTGAAGCCCGTGTTTACATGACTCGTGGAGTGCACGGAACCGATAGTAGCCCCTCGGTAGGGTCTCGCCTCAAGTTGTTTGAGACACGGGGAGGTACCCCGCCCATTCAGGTGGAACCGAATGCCCACATATAATTATCTTGCTCTAACAGTTACATGCAGACTTTATTATTATATTTTATTCCCATCAGATGTTTTGCACAGCTATAGGTGAAACTGAACGCCCAGGCCCTCTCTCTCCATCATCGACAACAACAAAAGATCGCAAACTCTTGGTCAGGTAAAACACAAAAAGAATTCTAAAACTCCCGATGGTCCATTAAAGTAACTTCACCGCACATTCTGCTTCCCGAGGATTTGATAACCTAGGTCTACTAGGGAAAAACAGCTATACTACATCCTTAATCCGGATCGAAGGTATCAACCCTTTTTCTAGCGCCATTACCGGGGAAGCAATAGCTACCCTGGTAAGGTTACTAGGAACCTTGCTAGTTTTAATTCTTCTTTTTAATTTTGTTAGTTTGCTTCCATTCTTTATTTGAAAAACCAAAAAAATTAGTTTTTCTTTAAATTCTTGTTTTTATTATAATTAGTTTTGTTTTTATTATCATTAGTTATTCTTTAAGAAACTTAGAGAGTTTTCAACTCCCAACAATGATTATTTGTGTACTCCTATTACCCATCCAGCAACTACTACTAAAAACTATGAAATTAAGCCCCATTATTTAAGTTTGGTTCAACAGAATCAATTTGGAGGCTCTTCTTCTAAGGACACAAGTATGCACTTGAACACTTTCACTGAAATATGTGATATGATGCGTATTCAATATGTTGACCTCGATACGGTCAAGCTGCGCTTATTTCCTTTCTCTGTTAGATGAAGAGCAAAAGAATGGTTGCTATATTTGCCTAGAAATACTTTTGCATGATGGGTGGAATTTACTTCTTTATTCATGACTAAATTTTTTCCACCTACAAAGATGATATATCGTAAACGTATCTATAAGTTTTTATGTTCCATGCTTATTGATGTCTACGCACTTCTATTCTTGTAGGCAGTTGTTGGGCCTCCAAGTGCAGAGGTTTGTAGAACAGCAGCAAGTTTCCCTTAAGTGGATTACCCAAGGTTTATCGAACTTAGGGAGGAAGTGGTCAAAGGTATTCCCTCTCAAGCAATCCTGCAATCAAGATACAAGAAGTCTCTTGTGCCCCCAACACACCCAATACACTTGTCAGATGTATAGGTGCACTAGTTCGGTGAAGAGATAGTGAAATACAAGTGGTAACGGTGCCAGAAAATAGCTTCTGACTTGTTGTCGTGGGGTAATGGTGCCAGAAAAGAGCTTGACGGTGAGGTAAAGACTAAAGCAAGCAAACATGCAACAAATCTAGATGTAAATGGTGTTTCAATGTTTAGAAATAAGGCCTAGGGATCATACTTTCACTAGTGAACACTCTCTCATATAAATATCCTCTCTTCATGATACTACTCTTAACTACTCTCCGGTTGGACACTCTAATCTAGGGTAGGGCTATAACATCACACCTCAAAGTCCGCCTTCCCCAATATAGATAACCCCACACTGTCACCTTGAGCGCTCGATGGTTCCAACAAACACCACAATTTCATAGAGACATCCAACTCCAAATATAACTCATAACAAATATTCAATCTAGCCAAAGTGCCACACACGGTATGCACGCTGTCACTTTCACACACGTGGGGAAAAAGCATAGATCTATTAAAGCACAAAGAGTATTTATGTAGACTCATACCTAAGTGCCACCATGGCGTGCATGCTTTCACTTTCACACACATGGGGAGAGCAGAAATCTAATGAAGCACTTGAGTAGCAAGGTAGATCTACTTGATTACAAAGCTCATGACCACAAGATCATGCATATATATATATATAGAGAGAGAGACGAAAACATAGCTACCGGTAGAGCCCTTAGCCCTGAGGAAGAACTACTCCCTCCTCATCATGGGAATCAGCAATGGTGATGAAGATGGCGATGGAGATCGATGGAGATGGCTCCAAGGGCACTTCCTCATCCTGGCATGGTGCCAGAACAGAGACTTTCTGTCCCCCGAATCTCCCCTTCGGTGGCGGCGGCGCTACAGAGGTTTTCGTGGATTTCTTCTGGATTCCTTAGGGTTTTCTCATCGGGGGGCTCTTATAGGCGTAGGAATCAAGGTCGGTGGGGGTCCAGGGGGCCCACACCCCCTCTAGGCGTGTAAGGTTCCTAACCTTTAATAAGGTAGAGATCCCTGTGTTTACAATGCTAGTCCCTGGATCAATAGCTAGCATCCAAAGTTAAGATGTAATATCAAGAAACAAAGGTCATAATACAACTTTATAACCATGAATAAAATAATTTATTACATCTTACATAGCTCATTTGGCTATCTCATTACAATGCAGCAGAATACAACAATAGCATGGGGTCCTTCATCTTCAAAGTGCCACAGGCAGACATGTTGGTTGTAGACTTGTAATCCTACTTCACTAATATCAAACAAACCTGCAACATAATAAGTTACAGCCACAAGGGTCAATACATTTGAATTGTATTGGCAAGTGATACTATGGTAATATAGTGGAGTCTATCATCTATATGCATTTGGCTAAGTGGAGCTTAGGCTTGCTTTGCTCAAAATAGATTTTTCCTTATCATTTGAAAACACTAAGTTTTTGCTTGACAAAATCTTTCCCAAGGCATCTCCCAATAGAAATTGGTGATCCTTCAACCCTTGTTCAACCACAAGTTTTTAACTTAGAAATTGGGATGAGGAGATTCTTGATAGCTTCCATGTCTTGATGCTCAAATTGTCCTTTGCCAGGGACATGGCTAAGTACTTTGATTTTACACCCTGTAGAGGTTGTGCACTTTCCCCACAAGACTTGGTTTCACCAAGACAAGATCTTTCAGAAGCCTTCCCTTAGACCAAAATGGACGCGCTCCAACCTATCAAACCCCTACCACCAACTATCCATTTGGCTAAGTCATTGCAACCTATATGATCCAGGCAGAGCCCATAATGCCAAGTGGCTGCACTTGAAGCTTCTCAACATTTGACATCTCAAATCTCTTTGTTCCTGGGTGGCCATCCACAAGTAAGATACACAAGGTAAACCATATAAATGGACCTTGTGAACCACTCAAGACAAACCATTCCTTCCATTCCACCCAGGTGATTCATTCACTTAGTTGTTTTATTAAACAAAACACAAGTCCAAAGACTTAGAAATATTCCATAGCATGAAATATAATCCACCCTTGTTTTCTACTAGCTAAGCTAAGCATGATAGTAGTAGGAATCTTAACTTAGGAAATTCTACTAAGGTTTCATCTACAAGGATTTCCCATGGCATAGTTTACACTTAGCAAAATTCCATGCAAGTCCTACTTAGAAATATCACTAATGCATAGTGAAAATAATGGGACAAAAGTATGTAGCATCACTTGCCTTTTTGGTAGAGAATATGAGTTCACTCTATGATCTTGCAATATTCACACTCTTCCAATCACTAAAATTCAATCAAGCAAACAATATTTCAATCTACCATTCAAGCAATTCATCACATAAAATGATAAAAACAAAGCAATGCATGCAAGCATGTCAAGGATTGTTTTATTTGAAAAAGTGGTTTCTAATGGTTCATAAACATTTGAAAGAACCTAATGGTCATTTTATAAAGTGGCAAAATCATTTGTATAAGATTTTACTTCATAAACCATTTTTAGATCAAGTCATTATTTTATGTGGTGAAGAAATGCTTTTAATAAGGCAAAATTCTATAGGTTTCACAAAATATGTTTTCAAACCATATAACCTTGTATTTAGGGTCAGAGAGTTTATTTCCAAAACATTTCTCAAAGGTTTTCTTCCAAAACCATTTTTAATAATTAAACCATATTTTTATTTGACTAGAAATGTTTTAAATCAAAGATTCATTCTTTTATTTCACCAAATACATTTTTGAAACCACAATTTGTTTCCTATGGTCAGTAGGTTCAAAACACACCATTTTCCAAAGATTTTATCCTCAAAATTCATTTTAGAACAAATTTTATATTCTAAATATGCATACACAAGTTTCTGCAAAAACAATCAATTTATCAGAAGCTTTTTACTAAAAAAAGTGCATGGTTGGCTAGGGCTTGTCTTGCTGAATCCATTGACATAAAATTTGCAAAATTTGGACATGTGGTTTGAAAGTTATGGATTTTTCAAAATTGATCATCTAATAGACATGTTTCTGTTTTCAAAACAGATCTCAAGCCACGTGTCTTATTCCTATTCGCCCATACCGTTTCGTCCGGATCAGCTTCTCTGGCGCTTGGATCTACACAGATCGTGTGGCTCAGAATCAAATGTACCCCTTCGTTTAAGTTTCTTTCCTATCCACTAGATCGAGATCGGACGGCACATAGCGTGTTTGCCAGAGAGGGGCAGCGCTGGCGGTGGCAGGTGGTGGCGGGGGCTCTGGCGGCGAGGTTGCTGGCGACACAGGGGGCTAGAGGGATAGAGGGGTAGCTCACCAGGTTCGCTGCGCTTCGCCGATGCTCAACGTGTTCTTGTCTGATGAAGGGGCACTCAAGGTCAACCGGAATTCCTCGCCGTAGTTGTCATCGGCGTCTGATGCTTGCTGTCGTCGTCGATGGCAAACCTACAGGTTATGTGCGAATAAATGGCGAGCATCAGAGAACGCGCTAGATGATGGAGATTAAAATGGCTTGGGCTAGAGTGCAAGGCACGCACGGGTTCAGACGCTAGGGCTCACCGGAGTTATGCTCACTGTCGGGTTCTAGCAGAGGTTGTCAGAGGCGGGTCTACGAGGCACAAGAGGGTAAACGGAAGACGTCAGTGAATGCGTACGATAACAAGGTTTGTGATAAGGTAAACCAGAGAGCAAGAGAGGGTCGGGGCTCACCAGGATTCGTCGACGAACTCGTCGGAGCTGCGGCGGCGCGGGTCCAATTCGGAGCAGCCTGGGGGCTTACTGATTCGTGGAAAGGAGGAGAAGTGGGGAGGAGACAGAGGGGGTTAAGACTGCAGGGTCTAGGGGGAGAATTAACCGCGCATTTAAACGAATTCAACTGAATTCATTTGGCCAGAAACGGCGAGGTGAGAGAAGGGAGTAAACGGTCGCGAGGTTAGGGATGACGAGCTGACAGGTGGGGCATCGTTGTCATCGAGTGAGAGAGAGGAGAGGTGGGGTCCGGTCGTCATCGACTCTGTGGGTTCGTTCTGCGGTGAGAAGAATGATTCGGGTGGGGAAGAGAGGGATGGGCTTCTGCTGGGCTTGCTGGGTCGGGCAGGCTAAGTTCATTTTTTTGTACCTGTTTCTTTTACTTTTTCCCTTTCTTTTATTCTGTTTTGATTTTGATTAAACAATTCAAACATCAATTTGAATGCAAGCGTCAACCAAGATTTGTGTAGGTTTAAATATTGATTAGTATTGTAATCTGAAGTCAATTTTGGAATAAAACTTTTATTCCTTTAGTGCCTTTTTAATTATTTAAAGTAGGTCCTTATATTAATTCATTCAAGATTTAATAATGTTTTTAATTTCCATTTGAATTCTAAGACCTTCCAAAATCTTTCAATAAGTTTTATTTACTTAATAGGGTGTCAAAATATTCATCTAGAATCATTTGGAAAGGTTTTTAATATGATTCATAATTCATTTGATTTGGATATTTGTTTTTAATTCCAATGGAATTAAATATAGTTTTTAATTCCCTAAATTTTATTTGGAAGATTTATTTTATTTAAGTTAATTACACAACTCTTATTCCACTTGGGTAAATTCCAAAATACTATTTTCTCATGAGTTATATAATTATTCTTATTAGATATTTGTCTTTATTAAGATAGGGATAGCATGGTTAATGCCGTTTTATTTTATTTTGGAAATTCTTTATCCTTTTATTTTATTTGGATTTGGATTATATTCATTCCATTTGCTTATGGATTTGGCCACGATTTAATTTGGTCTTTAAATAATCCTTATTTAATATTTCTTTCTTCATCTTATAAAATCCATATCTTTTTATTTAGAGATCCAAACTTAGTGATTTCAAATTTGTAAATCTTGTTTAATATTTGTTTATCTTTTCAAATCCCTTTAGGATTATTTTCTCACCATTTGGTATGGTTTTTAGATAAGTGTTTCATTAGCTTTGGAAATTACTTTTCCTTATCTTGTTTAAATTCATAAGATTTTATCTATGGCTCCAAATTAAGTGAAACCAATTTCTATGGTTTAATATATTTCTATTTATCATTCTTGATCATTTGTAAATGTTTGTTGACAAATTTTTATATGGATCAAATCCATAGGCTTGGAGATAACTTGGAAATGATTTTCTTCCATTAGGGTTTTAGGGTTTGGATTTATTTTCCAAGTGTTTAAATTTCCAGATGCATTTCATGAGGGATGCAATTCTTTTGATTTGGATTTTGTTGAATTCAAAATTTAAATTTTATTCTAGATGGGATTTTAAGTTTCCATTTAGAAACAAAAGTTTCTTTTTACCCTAAAATTCAACAATAATTTATTTTGTTTATTTTATTTTTCACATTACAAGATTTGGAAAATCTTGGGATGTGACAGGCTACCACCCTTAAAATAAATCTCGTCCCGAGATTTGGGGAGGCTAGGGGTTACAAGTTGGCTCAAAGCAACTAGGGTACTACCACCCTTAAAAATTTTCCAACTAAATTACATCTTGGCTTGCTTGGAATTTTGTTGGAATATCTCTGGGCATACATCTGTATTGTGTCCTTTGTTTCCACACTTGAAACATGTGACAAGGCTGTGATCCTTCATAGGCTTGTTTATCTTGTGCTTCATCTTTTCTGGACAGTTGCTTGCATAATGTCCTTGGTTACCACAGTTGTAACATGTGATAAGATTGAGTTCTTCACGTATCTTCTGTGGACAAGTTGATACATAATGGTCTAGCTCTTTGCAGTTGTTGCACCCCACTTGGCTAATTTCCTTATACTTCTTCTTTGGGATCATTGTTTCTTGTTTGTTTCCTTGGTTCTGCTTCTTGGGTTTCTCCAAAGCTAGGAGTTCTTCCAGTTCATGTTCTTCATATGTTATCTCAAAGGTAGGAATGTTTATTGGTCTCCTTGACCTTTTATTACTCCTTGGATAATACATATGTATCCTCTTTGGTCCATTAAACTGAGTCATATTGCATAGAGGTACAAGCTGAGATTTTCCTTTGTCTTCATCCTTCTTGGTAGATTTGGCTCTCTCATGGTAATCTGCAATCAATTGTTGCACTCCACCTTGTTTCCTTTGTTGAACTATGGAATAGATGGGGCATTGGATAGGGACATGATTATTTCCTTCCCATAGGTATCAAGTAGCTTGAGATGTGGGGCATTGGTCAATTGGATGTTTCTCTTCACAGTTAGGGAATTGATCTGCATGCTCTTTGGAAGTGTGATCCTTGTCTCCACAAATATTGCAAGCTTGGGTTCCTTCTAGAATATCATCCTTGACATCCTTGTTGTCACAAACTCCTTGGAAAAGGTTGTCTCCCATGTTGATCATTTGAGTGGCCATCCTTTGCAACAATTGGGATTGAATTTCCAAAAACTTTTGTATGGTTGGGTCTAATCCATTGTTGTTGGCTAAAAACTGAGTTGTCACTTGGTTCAACTGGGTTTGGTTTGCTAGTAGTTTTTCTCTCATGTGCATCTCTTGGTTGTTGTTGTCATTCTTGATGTTGGAGTCTCTTGGAGAAGTCATCTGTTTGGGTTGGATTGGGATTAGAATAGGCAAAAGATTTTCTAAGGAGTCAATTCTAATCACACACATCACAATTCACTCAAGCAATGTGCAAGCAATCACAAACAAGCATTCCACTCAAACAACAAGTTTCAAGCATATTTTAGGGCAACCAAAAATATTTTTTTGTTACACCACATAAGTTGGTGGGTTTGACTTAAACTAAATATGGTGGTCCATCTATATGGTTCACTTGAAATCTTTCCATCCTTCTTAGTTGATTCTTCATGAACAAGATCTTTGGATCCTTAGAGAATTTATTGCATCTTGGTCTCAAATCTTTAAGGTGATGATGGTTCCTTCTAAGTTGTGTTTCCTTGGTCTTCAAGTCTTGAGTAACTTTTCTTGTCTTCACTTGTAGTCATTAGTGATATCCAAGGTTGAAGACTTTGTTGGGAATAAGGTTGAAATCACTTGAAGATGTTGAAGTCATTAGAGTTGATGAAGTACTTAGCTCATGGTGAAGTCTTTGGCCATGGAGAAGGCTTGTCCATCAAGTTGAAATAGAAGAGATGTAGAGTCAAAACCAAAATGGTTGAGGAAAGAGTTTACAAGATTGTTTGCAAATATGTTTTGGAACAAATTCAACTCCTATTTTTCTAAGGGGTTTTGTCTAATCCTAGGGTTACAATCCTACAGGAAACACAATGCTCTGATACCATCTGTAAGGTTCCCAACCTTTAATAAGGTAGAGATCCATGTGTTTACAATGCTAGTCCCTGGATCAATAGCTAGCATCCACAGTTAAGATGTAATATCAAGAAACAAAGGTCATAATACAACTTTATAACCAGGAATAAAGTAATTTATTACATCTTACATAGCTCATTTGGCTATCTCATTACAATGCAGCAGAATACAACAATAGCATGGGGTCCTTCATCTTCAAAGTGCCACAGGCAGACATGTTGGTTGTAGACTTGTAATCCTACTTCACTAATATCAAACAAACCTGCAACATAACAAGTTACAGCCACAAGGGTCAATACATTTGAATTGTATTGGCAAGTGATACTATGGTAATATAGTGGAGTCTATCATCTATATGCATTTGGCTAAGTGGAGCTTAGGCTTGCTTTGCTCAAAATAGATTTTTCCTTATCATTTGAAAACACTAAGTTTTTGCTTGACAAAATCTTTCCCAAGGCATCTCCCAATAGAAATTGGTGATCCTTCAACCCTTGTTCAACCACAAGTTTTTAACTTAGAAATTGGGATGAGGAGATTCTTGATAGCTTCCATGTCTTGATGCTCAAATTGTCCTTTGCCAGGGACATGGCTAAGTACTTAGATTTTACACTCTGCAGAGCTTGTGCACTTTCCCCACAAGACTTGGTTTCACCAAGACAAGATCTTTCAGAAGCCTTCCCTTAGACCAAAATGGACGCGCTCACCTATGAAACCCCTACCACCAACTGTCCATTTGGCTAAGTTATTGCAACCTATATGATCCAGGCAGAGCCCATAATGCCAAGTGGCTGCACTTGAAGCTTCTCAACATTTGACATCTCAAATCTCTTTGTTCCTGGGTGGCATTCCACAAGTAAGATACACAAGGTAAACCTTAGAAATGGGCCTTGTGAACCACTCAACACAAACCATTCCTTCCATTCCACCCAGGTGATTCATTCACTTAGTTGTTTTATTAAACAAAACACAAGTCCAAAGACTTAGAAATATTCCATAGCATGAAATATAATCCACCCTTGTTTTCTACTATCTAAGCTAAGCATGATAGTAGCAGGAATCTTAACTTAGGAAATTCTACTAAGGTTTCATCTACTAGGATTTCCCATGGCATAGTTTACACTTAGCAAAATTCCATGCAAGTCCTACTTAGAAATATCACTAATGCATAGTGAAAATAATGGGACAAAAGTATGTAGCATCACTTGCCTTTTTGGTAGAGAATATGAGTTCACTCCTTGATCTTGCAATATTCACACTCTTCCAATCACTACAATTCAATCAAGCAAACAATATTTCAATCTACCATTCAAGCAATTCATCACATAAAATGATAAAACAAAGCAATGCATGCAAGCATGTCAAGGATTGTTTTATTTGAAAAAGTGGTTTCTAATGGTTCATAAACATTTGAAAGCACCTAATGGTCATTTTATAAAGTGGCAAAATCATTTGTATAAGATTTTACTTCATAAACCATTTTTAGATCAAGTCATTATTTTATGTGGTGAAGAAATGCTTTTAATAAAGCAAAATTCTATAGGTTTCACAAAATATGTTTTCAAACCATATAACCTTGTATTTAGGGTCAGAGAGTTTATTTCCA